>JAZKJV010011875.1:0-529131 GCA_037367405.1 Ottelia alismoides
CGACAGAAGTTCCCCCACGCACGCGCTTCGCGCGTGCTGGGCCTCGGGCTCCGAGCCCGGCGGCGCGGCGGTGTGGAGCGGAAGGGCGGGCCGGCCGAAGCGGAGGGGATGCCGACCGTTGATGATGCGAACGGGGCCTCCTGTGCGGTGCCGGTGGTTGCCCAGGCGAGGAAGGTGGTGGTGGAGCTAGGGCAGACTCGCCGCGAAGGCGCTGCAGTCGAGGACCAGAGGTCCTCGGATCTCGCCGGCTAGAGGTGACGGCGCTGTCACCGCCGTTGAGCTTCAAGCTATCGGCGGATAGCCCTCTGGAGGGACGGCGGTGGAGTTTAAATGGGGGAGAGGCCGGAGATCTTGGGGCAGCGCGAGGATAGAGGAGCGGCCGTTGGTGGAGATAAGGTCGGCGAGGTTGTTGCGAAGATGACGGGCGCGGCGGTTGCGGGGCGAGCGGCGCGGAAGGGCGGAGGTTACGGAGGAGAGAAGGGCGTGAGGTTGGGGAAGAAACACCGTGGCCGTCCGATCGGCCGAGATCGGGCGGCCAGATGGACGCCACGTGGCGAGGAAGGGGAGAGTGCGGGGCACGTGCGGAGCACGTGCCTGGAGGCACGTGCGACGCACGTGCGTGGCTTTTTAATTATTTTTTTATTTTTTTATTTATTTTTATTTTTTTTAAAGATGATATTTAATAAAGCTCAAAAACCGCTGACACGTGGCGGCCTCTGGGGCTGCCACGTGTCAGCACCAGATAATTCGAATATAAAATGTTTTGTAAAATCAAAAAGAAATAGCAAATGACCTCGGATCAAAAAAATTCCTTCACGAAAATTGCTCGTCTCGACGAGATCTACAACTTTCATGAAGACATCAAAACCAAATTCGGTCAAATGTAAAAAGTGAATTTTTGGGGTA
Source organism: Ottelia alismoides (assembly GCA_037367405.1). Classification (NCBI taxonomy): domain Eukaryota; kingdom Viridiplantae; phylum Streptophyta; class Magnoliopsida; order Alismatales; family Hydrocharitaceae; genus Ottelia; species Ottelia alismoides. Next base: position 907 of record JAZKJV010011875.1, read on the forward strand.
TCCCATGTACATAGAATACCTTGATTTTTGGTTTTCTAATTTTTTTGTCATTTTTAACACGATAAAAATCCGGAAAAATAAGGAAAACTCAAAGATAAATAAAAGATACCTTAATCTAATTTTTTTTGGATTTTTACTGATAAAGAAAATATACACATAAAATACAGGTCAAAAAGCCGCGAAAATACAATGTACAAAAGAGGCCCAAAACCCAACTTTCACATACGAGCTCCGATTCACTTGAACTTGGTCTTGTTTTGAAGGTAATTGAATGTGCATTAGTTCAAAAGTGAGTAGGATCAAATCGGACACTAGATGGGGAAGATATGGGGTTTTTAGTCCGAAAATCCTGAAACTAGGGTTTGGGTTTTTGGTCCACTTAACAGGGTTAGTGATTTTTTTTGTATTTTTCATTTATTCTTGTTAGTGATGTGTACACATTGGAAGTGAGTTTGTGGTATGCGGTATTAGCATGAAGGAGTTAAAAATAGGGGAAGTTAGGCTATTTATAGGTCAATTTTGGCTTGGATTTTTGGCTTCTTATTTTATGCAGAAATTAACGCTAAAATGCAATTCTTATGAAATCATGCACAAATGCTAATTATGCAAAATAGATGCAGAAATGCAGTTGATTTTGAGGGACTTGAGCTTTAATTAATGAGACTTAGAATGGTGAATCCGAGATTCATCAATCACCACGCTTCCATGATGCGCTTGAGGATTATTCCACATCCTTCAATTCATCGCCATGACTACTACCCGGCCTCCTCCTCCACGCCTCTACATGACCCACAATGTTTAGGTATCACTGTTCAGCAAAGTTTTTGTCCAACACTGATGTAAGGTAATAAGAGAAGATATATTGATAAACCAATAGCTGCTACAAACAAGAGTAAATAAATAGTCTATTTTATGCATTCATATGGAGGAATTCAACCTTGATGCATGAGAAATAAAATATACCAAGCACAGAATAAATGTACAGTTTCATTTATGCATTCATGGAGGAATTCAATATCAGCGCTTGAGAAAGAATGTACCTTGGATTGTAATAAACATGGAATATAGTTTTTGTTATTGTTGCTCTGGATACATCAGCAACATTAACTCTATGACCGTAAGTTGAAACAGGAAGGGTGCCTTTCAGCCGAGCAAATCTGTGTATCCACAACCATAGTTCCCAATCAACATCCCTAAGAATGTGCAGCGAGACAATTATTTTATATGTATGTAACACTTGCCTTCATACTTTAACATTTCTTCAAGATGATTGCTTATAGTATACACATTGTAGATACCATGCCTAACAATCGGAGGTGGTGACCAAAATTATGGTAGTTTTTTTGGATGGGTTGTTTGAACCATAGGAAGTGTATCCCATTGTAGTCATCTCTCTCCCCTTCCCTTTTACGAGGATTTGCCACAAAACTCATGGCCATTAGAATGCATAATAGAAATGGCATGCCTAAAAATCCGTATCCATTTGAAATTTGGGAAATCTGCTAAGTATTTTTTTATTGAGATTAAGATCCAAACATGGTCCTTTGTATGGTATATTCACTTTATACAATTAACCATTTCTGCAGATTAGTTAAGTTATCAACCCAAGCATAGAAATTTAATCACCATCTGTGTTAAGAGTTCATTATCAGCTACAACAGTATTCATCCTATCACATTCTTATATCCATACTTGATCTCGAAAGAACTTTAGCATTGATCCTCACCTTTTCAAGTTATCATAGAAGCAGAAGATCAGTATAAGAGAAAAGAAATTGCGTATATTTCCAAGAACAGACTATATGTTACAAGAAACTAAAGAACAAAAGAAATAAAAGTACATTAAGAAAAAAAATAACAAAGAAACAAAGGCCCCACAGTATGATTTAAAAGTGGGGCCTTTTTATATGAAGATGAAGAGAGACAAAAATGGGTGTTCTATTTTTGTGTGATGACAAGCCTTCAGGAACAAAGAGAGCATAACGGGAATACAACGGAGCTGAATTCAAGTTCAGGCAAAAAAAATCAAGTAAAATGACGGACGTCATATGTCATTACAATGAGCTTGCATAAGAGTGCTATCCTTTTTTACAAGAGTGCTTATTTGGGGACCAATCCCTGATTGTGCATGGTTTCGAAGCAGGAATGATGTAACAATCACAATTATTCAATAGCCATCCAAGGCTGTGATCATTTCATGCAAAAATCACTCGCAGTCGATCGCAACCATTGGATAGCCACTAGGAGGATGTGATCATCATAGCACCCATGTTTGTCACAATTTTGAAATGAAACAAAGATGGTATTAAACTTTCAATTTTACGGAATATAGAAGGGTAATAGAAACTCACAAAAACAAGTATTTGAGAACAAAAAATCCAATCCCTCTTTGCTACATTTAAAAAATGAGATCCATAAGTAAAAAATTACAGATAGTTCTTTATGAGCTTATTATATTATAGAAAATTTAATAAAAAATAAAAATGCTGAAAATGATAAAAAAATAAAATCTAGAAATGCTAGAAAAATATATCATTGTAAATTTAATTCCCATTGCTCCTTTACAAGGTCCCTATTGGTTCCTTCTCTTGAAAATTTTCTAATAATAGGAATAAACTAAATCTACATGAAAAGAAATAAGTGAATTAGTTGCACCATGAATGTACTTTTCAATACATGAGGTGAAGTTATTCAAATCCCCGTGCAACGCACGGGTTCGCCACTAGTATACATATATTACGTATATGCATAAATAAATATGTGCATACATACACATATACAATGCATACTATATGCATGACACTACTAGTTAAAGAGTAAATATTCAATATTATAAAAAAACATAGAATGTGTTAGTAATAATACCCAGCAAGAAGAACAAACATTATATATTGTCTTTGATTCTTCACACATCTATTTTTGTGTTCTCACATTCATTATCATGCCATTTCCCATTCTCTTTTTCATTACCGACCAAAGATCTTGCAGTCGTAGGTAGACAATGATGCTCCCTCTCCTTACGCGTGAAAACAATAGTTATGCTAGATTGAGTTTCTCCTTTGACATTTATCATCGTTCATGCCTTATCCATTGATACCTCCATATTCTTGTTGTGTTGTTATCCTTGCATGATAATCTACGATGATATTTATCATTGTCAATACGACGTTGATCATCTCGTAAGTAATATTCGAAATATTCTCACCATCAAGCAAGTTCCTTTCAACAACGATAACAAAGCTTTTCCCATAATTAAATAGGGTTGGCTATATGGATTTTTTGCCTCCATTTTGATCTATTTTAGATAATTCTCGAGCTTAAATCCAAACTACAAAGATCCCTTCAGATAATCTCATTCTAATACTTGGGCCTTCCTCACCCTCTCTTAATCGACTCAACATCCCAAATCTTGTTGGACATGCGAGCCCACGGTGAGCCATAATGCAATAAATATTATTGCAAATATCATTCCCTGATCTGAAATGAAGAATAACTAATTTGCATAATAGGTCCCTTAGTACAATTAGGGTTATGTACCATGGCCATCTTGATGATCATATAACTGTTGATTCATTTATTGAATCATAGATGCTAGTGCTTGGATGAATATATAAGGAGATAGATAGAGAACTCATCAAGCACCATCAAATGATTATTAAGTAATGATCTCCAACCTGAGTAGGAGATGACAATCCTTTCTCATATGGCTGATATCTGATCGACCTCTTGATTCAGGTCCTCTGCATGGGAATAGTGATTCAGAGGTGTCAGATTAGTTGAGTCAAAGGACTGACTTAACACGATCGAGAGAACCAAAGACCTATGTTGAATACTGTCACAACATAGGCACACATCCTCTGACCAGAGACAGATGTGTTGCTATATGTCTGACTGTGTACATTTGGAAGACCAATAGGTTGATGACCTAACCAAGGTCTATACACCGGGGAGCTGGTGTGCATATAAGAACATATGAGTAATACGATCTCTCAAAGGGATCATACAGGTTCACTTGTGAACCGGAAGATATGAGCTCACTCATGAGGTATTGGGACTGATCAAATTCCATGCATGGTCGTCATGCTTTGGAAGCATGACATGAATTTGAAGGTAAGATATATGCTTTGGGAAAGCATACGATCTATACCAAATCCCAATGACCAAGATTGAGAAATTTAGCGATCAAACCCTGAAGATGACAATGTAAAAGTGATCTATATCTTCAGGATGATCACAGGTCTTCCAGTATGCAGGATTTACATGTATTAGGAATACCTGAGGGTGATGTGATCATAAACGATTGTATAACCACGACGCTTCCATTCCGAGGGAGTGATGAAACAAGTTTGGATTTTAGCGACTCCTCTCAGTTGACCTAATCTTAGTCCATGTATTGGACATTGATCTGAATGAGATTTAGATGCAATGAGAAGATTAGGTTTACGGCCTTGATTTAATCAAGCATCTATGAGAGGTCCATGAGATCTGGATTTGAGATGTGATCTCAATATCCAAGTCACTATACGTGGAACAATACAATCGCCCTGTCCTTATCTCCAAGTTTCTGCAGAGAAATCGCATTATTCTTGAAGGGGTTCAAGAATAATTCCATAGTTGAATTATATCTGAGCATTAAGAGAATGATAATTAAATGTGATTTAATTATCCTGATGTGTGTAGAAATTATCAAATATAATTAAATGTGATTTAATTATTGTGGATAAGAATAATGTGGATAACAATATCTAATTATTCATAATATATTATAAATGGGATTTATAATGTATTAGAGAGAGCTAATTATAATTTATATTTGTTAATTAATTATTGTTGTGTATTGGATACACATTGTGTAATTAATTGAAAATGTAAATTATATTTTATTTTGGGTTGTGAATGTGATTCACAAATTTCCAATGGTAAGATTGCAATATTCTTAAAATTAATTATAAATTATTTTTGAAGAATAAATCACAAAAAAAGTTGTTGGATTAAATAATGGAGATTTCCATGGAGATTTGCAATCTCATGAGATTTCATGAGATTGCTCCCCACTTGGAAACAAGTGGACGACTACGAAGTCCAATATGGAATTGGTGGCCGTCCACCATATTCCATGGGAGATGCAATCTCCATGTTGATTATCTCCTTTATTTGATTGATTTAATTTAGGATTAAATTGTATTTGATTTATCAAATATATTTGATCTAAATTAAGTTATTAGTTGTTGGCTTTTATCAACAACAATCTTGACCATTGGATTAAACTTAAATCAATCTCATCCATTGATTTTATGTGTCCCATGGATTGAGATCCATGGATCCCAAAACCCTATACACAGAGAGGCATACCATGCTCTCTAGGGTTATGCTTTTGAAGCACATATCTCTCTCTCGCTCTCTCTCTTATTCTACACGTCAACCTCTCTCTCCTCTTCATTGGTGGCCGTCCACCAAACTCTAGAGCAGAAAGCCGTCATCGCTTCGCCACCGCGCCGCCGCTTCGACATTCTGTGGTTCTCCCTCTTCTTTGGAGTGCTACGATTGGAAAGACGGTATTTGATCTCGCACGACGAGATTAGGAGTTCACCGTGCTTGGATCAACTTCTTGGATTGCGATGATCACGCGACTCATCCTCGTGCTCGCAAGTGTCTTCTCCGATGATCGGACTTGAGACAGGAGGTCTCTTTTCGTAGAGACTCGATCAACGACGCTTCAAGAGGTATGCCTATATACTTGATGTGACTTAGATGAAACGATCCAATAATCGTTCTTGGATCATGTGGTTTCATCATATGAAAATTTTAAATTCCGCTGCGTAGAACAACTAGTCCGACTAGTCGTTCTTCGTCGTATTCGATACGATGCTCATGCTTCCGTGATGCGCTTGAAGATTATCCCATATCCTTCAAGTGGTATCAGAACCTTAGGTCGAAGGTTTTGGATACGATCTGTAAACCTAGGGCGACTTAGGTTCGTTAAGGTTGCGGAAGTTTTAATAGATCGATATGAACATCATGAGCTGTCCCGTAATAAAACCAGTTGTTGCTGATATCTCCTTCTCGGTTCCTTCTTCCATAACCTGAGCTCGGAGAAGGAAGAGATAAGAGGGTCCTATGGAGAATATTGTCAGAAATCCACAATAGAGTCCGACCACAACGACCGAATTTATTATCTTCATGCATAAGGATAAGAAGAATTAGGCCAAAAATTAAGATACATTCTGGGAAAATGAAACTTCCATGGAAAAGAAGCAAATGAAATGCTTTCATAAAAATTCTCGTAGAATCGAGAATGAAGTTTTCATTCTGTACATGCCAGATCATGAATTAGTAACTGCATCCAATCTCCGAAAAAGTCCCAATTGTTTCGAACTTTCTATTTTTTTGGAATGGAATATTTACGGAATCCCCATGAATAGGATCAAACATTATTCCATGATATTTCCATAAGATTCCTCTTTCTTAAGCAAGCCCCCGGGAGGGCTTGGTTGATCCATGATTTATGTTTAAACACAAATTAATCACTTGAATTTTGTTCCCCATTAAATAAGAAAATCATAGGATCTGAGTTTACGTAATTTGGATTACGTTTGCTCGAGATATGGTTGTTTTAATGAACATGTATTCGCTGTTGCGGGAACCACGAATCTTAACATGATTAATGAATTAATTACTATTTTGATCCACCTCTAAATGCATGAAATATCACTTAGATTCTGTCCCAAATCAAATTAGCAATCTTTGAAAATTGATTTTGTCTAATTTGGATTTAAATTGATTGAGATATGTTAATTTTAGTAAGTAGGGGTCACTGCTGAAATTACAGTCCTAATCAAGAACCATGTGATTGTCAATTAGTGAAATTAATTGTTAATTTCATAAAATAATTATGGAAAATATTTGATAAATATTTAATGAGTATTATTTCCTTAATTAACTTGGCCTCAACCAATAAATTGATTAGATTTGATCTAGATCATAATTGGAAACATAATCACCAAACAACTTGCTTGAATAGGGTTGAGAATTTGTCTAGCAAATTTCCTTGTAATAAAAATGTTTTGATTATTACTATATGGTATAATTTCGGTTGAAGAACCGATGATCATCTCAAGTACAAAGTGATTGGCTCGGCATTACTTTTTCCCGAGGCGGATATGGTGTCTAGTCGGGGATCACTGGGTAGCGGGTCGCACCTGTTGCGGTCCGTCCCACTCCTGCGGTACTGGCCATGACAGCGGGTAGGGAACGAATGATGCCTAAGAGATCATGATGTATTTTTCTAATTATTAAAATTCGAATTAATACGTACTTTGAGATAATACCATATATTCAAGTAAAATCAAGTTTGTTTATTGAATTGGATTGATAATTAATTTAATATGATTAAGTTAATTATATCCAAATTAAAAACACTCTATTATGAATAGATGTGTATTTACCTTGTAAGAATTAATTATGTGAATACGATTCATAATAATTAATTAAAATTTGAATATGAGGTGGAGGATCACATAAGTGACATCCATGGTCTCTCGTCAAGGCGAAGGGTACCGTCGCCAGATATTGTATGTAGGAGACGCCTGTCCGAAGTGACATCTCATGCATACGATCCATTTGGATCGGGCTCGTCGCTTCTCGAAAGAGTAAGGACGTATGCGTAGTGACCCCAATATCGGATCCTCATATTATTGGGGACGATATTGGATTGCGCATAGCGAGTTGTATTCCTGTTGACGGTTGGTTCAATAATGACGGGTCAACATCACCTTAGGGGTGGTGGGCTCGGGTGTTAAAGACCGAATTGGGAGATGCAAGTTGGACTTGTAAGGCAGAATGTGTTCCCGCTTCTTTTTATCCGAGTCACAGGTTCTCATATTATTGGGATGTGACAAAGATAAGGAAGGAGATCTCAGATCTTATGTGAGATATATTGGTAAGTATATCTCTTACATTGAAAGTGATTAAGGGAATGAACTTTCATTGTTGACAAGGCAAGACAACTTTGATATAAAAAATTCCTAAATTGAAGTAAAATATGTATATATATAAATATATACACTTATGCAAATTTCTTATTTCAGATATTCTTCATTAAACCCACTCAATATTATACTCAATAATAACCAGTAAAATATCATGGATTGGATCCATGATTAATATATTGTACTTGCAGTTGGACACATATTGTATGTGGTTGCGATGTGCAAGTTTCCTCATAATAATGAGGAGTGACAATTAAATAGACAATAGGACTACAATCCTAGGGTTTATGTCTCTATAGTCTTGATCTCTCATCGAATGTACTTTGGAAGTGACATGTCGATGATGATCGTAATTGTCAAATAATCCTTATAGAATTCTAAGAAGATGTTCTGGCATACATATGTGCTCTCGACATTTAATCATGAATGACGTGGTTCTCTGCATCATGCAGAATGGTAGCTCTATAAGAGATGATGTATTCAAAATTGTTAGGTACCTACCTGAACCTATATTTTTAAGAGTTTAGATGGATGTAGATACGATGAGCGTCATCATTTTACTAGTACTATCTATACTCTAGTCATTCATGAATCTTCAAATATAAATCATATCGTATGAATTGAATGAAGCATGTACAAATGTTGAAATGCTCTTATATTGAAATCTTTTGAATTCAACATAAGATATCCTTCCTCTAAAGCAATGGTTGTTTATAGATAAAGGGAGCATATTGGAAGCATGGGTTGGACCCAAGTAAGAAGGAAAGTCAAAGAGTTGACCGTACTTTTGTAACTTCCATATGACATCCAAATAGTTGGATGAATGCCGATACTGCAATAAGCTGATGTATAGATAGTATGGCTATCAAGTCTATCTAGATCCTTAGAGAAGGACTCGGATAGTGCATCGGAATAATATACATTTAATCATTGAAATTGACTTTCTTATTGGATAAGATAAAAGTCTAATAATTGTATCTCATTCTTCTAATGACACTTGCAATTAGTTGCATATGAATTAGAAGACTATAAAGTTTGATTTTAAGGTTTAATAGTCATCCACATGGACATTGGTGCAATTGTTGCAACAATCTCTATTTGACAGATGGACTTGTTATTTTCAGTGGGAGAGCCCTTAGTCTTGGAGAATGTCGCTATGACCTAGATATCATAATACAATCATGAATTCTATAATAGATCTATCATAAAGAGTTATGATGGAGATATTTCAGATAGTAATCTAAAATCTAGTGGACTCTACTAAATTAGAAAATTAATGAATGGTTCATTAACATTTCTAATACTGAACTTAAACCTTAAAAGATCAATAGGAGAATGAAGATCATTTGACAATGATCTGGCATCAAGCCTTGGACATTTGTCTGCTAATATGATCAATAGACTAATAAGAGATGAAACTTTAGATCGTCTAAAGGTTCAAATCTTACATACTTGTGAATATTGTATTCAAAAGTAGAAATATCCAATACACCCTTCCTTGGAATGGTGTAAAATGTCAAGGTATTCAAGATCTCATACATATTTATGTATGTGAATCATCTATATCAGAATAAATATTGTGGATATGTGATATCTATTGATGATTATTTGTGATATGAGATTTCTTCTCTTCACTTAGAAACCTTTGAAATGTTCATAGATTTCACAATTTTGGTTCAGAACCAAAGTTTGAAGGAAGATTAAAATTTGATCTATTCTAGGTAGTCAGTACCTATTAGATGAATTCACAGAATACCTTATAGAGATATGAATATCATTTCTATCTCACTCCTCCTAATAAACCTAAACTCAATAAGAGCTGTAGGGAGATACAATTGGATCATGTGTGACATGATAAGATCAATGATGAATATTAGCATAATTATCTATTAGTTTTCAAGGTATATATGTAGTAGAGACTACAATATATATCCTTAATAAGGTTCCATGCAAGTAATCTGGAATCTGGCACTGGAGAGTGCTACTTCATTAGGAAAATAAAGGATGGTATTGGATACCTACTTTATGGCCTTGAGATTCTTAAAAGATCTCATCTATGAGAATGTGATTCTTAGAGGATGACTCTCTTGAGAATCAAGATGAAAATAAAGTAAAGGAACTCATTTAATCTTGAAAAGATAATGAGGCTCCTGAAATCGGAAACTAAAGGGATAATTGAAGATGAAACACTAATACTTCTTCAAATAAGTTTGAGAATGTATTCTATGTGTCAGTTAAGTCTGAAAATGATCGGACTTCATGCGATGAAGCTCCTGAGGATCATGACATGGAAAGATGGATGTTAGCAATAAAAGTCTAATGTAGACTTCATATACAAGTGTTGTATATGGACCCTTGACGATCAACCTATATGGGTAAGGCCCAATAAGGTGTAAATGGATCTTCAGGAGAAAGAGGGAACCTGGTGAGAATGTAGAGACCTTCAAAGTATGGTTCGTAGCCATGCGCTACACACCTAAGAGAAGACATCGCCTGCGATGAGACTTGCTCTTTAATGACCATGCTTAAATCCATCAGAATATAGCTAACTCTAGCTACACAACTTGACTATAGCATTTTCAAGATGTGAGTCAAGATTGTATTCCTTATGAATACCTCTTTGAGGATATTCACGTGAAGTAGCCCCATGGCTTCATGGACGAGGAAAACAAGGTGTGTAAGCTGAGGAATTCCATCGATGGACTCATATAAGCCTCTTATAGTTGGAACATAAGATTTAATGAAATTATAAATGTTATGATTTCAGTTAGAATCTTGATGAACTATGTGAGTTTAGTGGGAGTGCCATTGTGTTCATCGTCCTAAATGTAGATAATATCCTAATCATTTAAACGATATATGAATAATAATAAGTGTTTTATAACTGGTTGTTCCATATCTTGAGATATGATCTCAATGATACCTCTTAGATCTTAGTTCTGAAGTTGTTCAGAAGCAAAGAAAGAGGGTATTGGGACCGTCACATTAGTGGTACACCTTGGACATATTCCATTTTCTGGAAAATTTCAAGAAAGGCTTCTTTCCCTTAAGATATGGTACTGACCTATCTAAAGAGATAACACCTCAAAGAGTTGAGGATGTGAATGCTATAACTGCTAGCCCTTGTGCATCAGTTCTGAGAAGCCGAGTATATGCTAGATGTGTACAAAAGCCAGATGTCTACCATGCAGTGGGAGTAGTAAACTGTTACTAATCCTACTATGGTTATAAAAGACTTGATTGCGGTAATAACTATATCTTCATAGAGAATAAAACTTGTGAGATAGTTATCTGTAAGTCTTATCTTCAAGAAATTAAGACTTTATAGATGGAGATCTAAAAGGTCTTAACTACGAATACCTTAGGAGATAGAGATCTCCAGGAATAAGGGTATTTCTGATAAGGATAATGGAAAAACTGGTTATGATAATTATTAAGCTGTAGTGTCAAGAACACTATAACTGACAAAATTTAGTATTTTCTGCATATATGCAACCTTCGCATTGGATGTGGGCACTGTTACCTTGGGATATGCAAGTGCCATAAAAGGACTTGGCGTAGTCTCTTGGGAACAGAGTGACTGATCAACTTACCTAGCTATTTTCTAAATAGCCTATGATTGTCACATGAGTGCGGGTTTAAATGATTAGCCCATTAATGGCTCTTTGGGCTAGTGGGAGATTGTTGGACATGCGAGCCCACAGCGAGCCATTATGTAATAAATGTTATTGCAAATATCATTCCCTGATCTGAAATGAAGAATAACTAATTTATATAATAGGTCCCTTAGTACAATTTGGGTTATGTACCATGGCCATCTTGATGATCATACAACTGTTGATTCAGTTATTGAATCATAGAGGCTGGTGCTTGGATGAATATCTAAGGAGTTAGATAGATGACTCATCAGGCACCATCAAATGATTATTAAGTGATGATCTCCAGCCTGAGTAGGAGATGGCAATCCTTTCTCATATGGCTGATATCTGACCAACCTCTTGATGCAGGCCCTCTGTATGGGAATAGTGATTCAGAGGTGTCAGATTAGTTGAGTCAAAGGAATGACTTAACAAGATCGAGATAACCAAAGACCTATGTTGAATACTGTCACAACATAGGCACACATCCTCTGACCAGAGACAGATGTATTACTATATGTCCGACTGTGTACATTTGGCGGACCAATAGGTTGATGACCTAACCAAGGTCTATACACCAGCGAGCTGGTATGCATATAAGAACATATGAGTAATACGATCTCTCAAAGGGATCATACAGGTTCACTTGTGAACCGGAAGACATGAGCTCACTCATGAGGTATTGGGACTAATCAAATTCCATGCATGGTCGTCATGCTTTGGAAGCATGACATGAATTTGAAGGTAAGATATACGCTTTGGGAAAGCATATGATCTATACCAAATCCCAATGACTAAGATTGAGAAACTTAGTGATCAAACCCTGAAGATGACAGTGTAAAAGTGATCTATATTTTCAGGATGATCATAGGTCTTCCAGTATGCAGGATGTACAGGTGTTGCGAATACCTGAGGGTGATGTGATCATAAACGATTGTATAACCATGACGCTTTCATTCCGAGAGAGTGATGAAACATGTTTGGATTTTAGTGACTCCTCTCAGTAGAGAAGTGACCTAATCTTAGTCCATGTATTGGACATTGATCTGAATGAGATTCAGATACAATGAGAAGATTAGGTTTACGGTCTTGATTTAATCAAGCATCTATGAGAGGTCCATGAGATCTGGATTTGAGATGTGATCTCAATATCCAAGTCACTATACGTGGAACAATACAATCGCCCTGTCCTTATCTCCAAGTATCTGCAGAGAAATCGCATTATTCTTGAAGGGGTTCAAGAATAATTCCATAGTTGAATTATATCTGAGCATTAAGAGGATGATAATTAAATGTGATTTAATTATCCTGATGCATGTAGAAATTATCCAATATAATTAAATGCGATTTAATTATTGTGAATAATAATAATGTGGATAGCAGTATCCAATTATTCATAATATATTATAAATGTGATTTATAATGTATTAGAGAGAGCTAATTATAATTTATATTTGTTAATTAATTATTGATGGGTATTGGATACACATTGTGTAATTAATTGAAAATGTAAATTATATTTTGTTTTGGGTTGTGAATGTGATTCACAAATTTCCAATGGTAAGATTACAATATTCTCAAAATTAATTATAAATTATTTTTGAAGAATAAATCACAACAAAAGTTGTTGGATTAAATAATGGAGATTTCCATGGAGATTTGCAATCTCATGAGATTTCATGAGATTGCTCCCCACTTGGAAACAAGTGGACGGCTATGAAGTCCAATATGGAATTGGTGGCCGTCCACCATATTCCATGGGAGATGCAATCTCCATGTCGATTATCTCCTTTATTTGATTTATTTAATTTAAGATTAAATTGTATTTGATTTATCAAATATATTTGATCTAAATTAAGTTATTAGTTGTTGGCTTTTAGCAACAACAATCTTGACCATTGGATTAAACTTATATCAATCTCATCCATTGATTTTATGTGTCCCATGGATTGAGATCCATGGATCCCAAAATCCTATAAATAGATAGACATACCATGCTCTCTAGGGTTATGCTTGTGAAGCACATCTCTCTCTCTCTCTTATTCTACACATCAACCTCTCTCTCCTCTCCATTGGTGGCCATGGAAGAGCGTCTTACTACCCTTTTTAATTTATTCAAATTAATGGTCAAATTAATTGTTGTGACGTTCGTTGTAGTCAGGTAATAAGAGCTAATCAAAAACCACTTTTAATTAAGGATGAGTTAATTACGAGCGACAAATTTATTTTTTTACTTAGGCAAGCCCAAGGTCGAACTTAGGGAGGCAGCTATCTCCTTAGGTAGATTTTAAGCAAATTTCCATGGTCGGATTTTCACGTGATATTTTTTTGGTCTTTTTCAATATAATTTATGCAAGAAAGAAAAGACACATGCAAAATAGGGCCAGCTTACAAGTTAATCCAGAAAGATGGTCAAAATGATTCCAAAAATTATGAAACTTGGCCAGATAGTGAAATATGATGAAATTAAGCTATCCTATTTTTTTTAGATTTTTCTGACACTAGATGAATTTACTGTGAATTAAAAATGTATGCAAGTTGATTTTGATTAAATTAATTTTAATAAATACCAAAACACAATATTTTTAGATATAAAAATTATCCTAAGGAAAATTAATAAACCTAAATTTCTATGTGAAATGGACCTACTAAAAATTAATTAAGAAAATCACAAAATGATTTATTCAGGCCTCGGGGTGCATGCAAATGAGATGACTTTTGGATACAATGTGAACTTAATTATCCTAAGTCTAATGTGAATTTATGAGGATTTTTGGACCAACAAAGAATTTACTACAAACTAAAAGGCATAAATGGGCAAAATATGACAAAATTCCATCAATTAATTTATAATAAAATCCACTGCTATCACAAAAATATGACAAGTGTCACATATGAAAGAGGACAAATTAAGCTACACAATGCAATTTTCAAACTTGAAAAATGATTTAAAATGAATGCCTAAAGATGCATGCAAAGATAGGGGCCTAACTGCAATTACAAAAAATAAAATTGCTAAAACTTAAACATGCTGACAGAAACTAATATGCAATTACCTATAGTATGGGGGGCATGTATGAAAAATAACCACAGAACACGTGTGCCTCACGTGGGGTTCCTGGTAGGGACTGGAATGCAATTTCCAAAACCTTTAGGGGCCTTGCTGCAAAATACCCAGGCCGCACGTGAAAACCACGTGGGGTCCCAGGCTCGGATGACTTCTGAGGCTCAGACTGAGGCTCGGGGACTCTGGAGGCTCGGACACAGCTCGGATGGAGTCTCGGCTAGCTTCGGGAGCTCCGAGCCTGATGTTCGGGGAAGAGGCTCGGAGGTGCTTCGTGGCGCGCTATGGACCGTGGATGAAGTGATGATCCAAAGGCTGTGGAGGGCTCGCGATGTGGCGCGCTGCAACCCGTTGGATCAAAGTCAGTCCAACAGTCGCTGGAGCTCAATGCAGATGAAGTCGTGGACGATCACGAGCCGTTGGGTAAGGATGAATCCAACGCCCCCCTGAAGCTCGGGGCGAGTGGCGACGTGACGCGATCAGGTGCGTAGGATCCTCCTGATCCTACGGCTGCGGAATCAAGGTGACGTGGCTTCCTCCGGACCGTTCGATCAAGGGTATCGGACGGCTACTGCTCTTCATCCTCAATCGGTCTGCCGCCTCCTGCGGTGGAGGTGGTTGCGCTCCGGTGAAGGGGCTCTAGCTCCGCCTCCTCCTCTGGTCGTCGATGAAGGTCGTCGGTGGCTCCCAAGTAGCTGGGAAGAACCGTGGAGGTGTCGGAGATCCGTCGGAGGTCTCAGGAGCGGCTGGAATGAGCTAGAGAGCGGTAGTGAAGAAGCTCGAAGGAGCTCCGATGGAGTTCTGGCCAGTCAAAGATAAAGTACCTGCAGGGGTTAATTGAATAGCCGAGGCATGCGAATGTGTTCGTGGGATGACCGTGAGTGCAGGGAGAGGCCTAAGATGGGGTGAGGTAGTCCGGTGATGGTGCTCCGCCAAGGTGGCAGAGCTTGCGTCGGCGGGAAGTGTAGGGTGTCGTCGGAGAAGATGAGAGCGTGTTCGAAGATGCCAGCTCCGAGGAGAAGCTCGGAGAATGGTCAGAGGAGCTTGAAGTTGCTTGTGGATGGCGAATAAAATTGGAGAAAAAGCTCGAAAAAGAAGAAGAAGATCGTGAGGGGGATGAAGGCTTCTACCTGGGAAGTGGAGCTTGAAGGTGTGCTCCTGGGAAGTGGAGCTTGAAGGTGTGCTCCTGGTCGTCGCTCGAAGGACGGTAAATGGTCCTGAGCTCTTGAAGCTCGCAGGGAGGCTGCGACACAGCGGGGGGGGGGGGGGGGGTGTGGCCGTGGATCTCGCCGGAGATGATCTCGGTCGTCGCTCAATGGCACTCCGAATTGCTGTCACCAAGATGAAGGTTGGAGCTCGAGGATTCTCTCTGTGATGGCGGATGGGGTCGAAGGTTGAAGATGGTGGAGTATTTAAAGGTGGAAGGTGACGGCGTAGGTGGCGAAGTGATGGAGTTGGTGGACGTCGTGGAGCGAGGTCGGGGGAGTTCATGGTGCTCGAGGGGGTCGGCGAGGATAAGGGAAGAGTGGGGTGCAACATGGTGGTGATAGGAGGCGGAGAGGGTGGCTGGAGTGGCTCCCAAAATCGAAAGGGGGCGGCCCTCGCACAAGGTGGGCGACGTGGGGCGCGGGGCTTGCGGGAGGTAGGAGATGATGTATCGACCGTTGGATCGAACGATCCAACGGTCAGGAGAAGGGCAGAAGAGGAGGGTTAGGATTAGATCGGCGGGGCGAGATCAAGGGCGTAGGGCGCACCACGTGGCGGGCGGAGGTTAAGGCGCTAGCATGCGGTTGGGATGAAGGCTTGGCTTTGATCGAACGATGGAGATCCAAAGCGAGGTGAACGGCCCAGATCAGGAGCTACTAGCGAAGATCGGAGGGCGTAGATGTTGCCACGTGGTGCACAAAGGAGCGGGCCGCGTGGCGCAATCAGAGGACGCCACGTGGCCTGCTCTGAATGGCTGGAAAAGAATATGAATTTAGAGGGAGAAGGAGGCTGAATTTGGAAAAACTCAAAACATGAAAGTTGTAGATCTTGATGAGATCTACAAGTTTAATGTTGACAAAAATAGAGATGAGGTCAAATATGATACAAAAATACAAGAGTACAAATATACATATCTATAGTATACAAAGGGGCCCAAAACCCAAGTTTTGCATACGAGCTCCGATTTGAATAAAATTGGTCTCATTCTAAAGGTCTCTGAATGTGGATAAATCTGAAAATGCGTAGACCTAATTCGGAGGTTGTATGAGGTGGATATTAGCATTCTAAGATCTAGGTTCTCCAACTGGATTTGGGGCTTTATTGGGCAATTTACAGGATAGGAATTTTTTGGCTTTCTTCCTTATATTATTAACTAGTAATATGCACAATATAAGGAAGGTGTTATTTGATTTTAGAGGGGATATAAAATATAGATAATTAGGTGAATTATTGGGAGTATTTTACAAGTGAATTTTACAAGTGAATTTTACAAAAGAATTGGCTTCTTATTTAATGCAATTGTGAATGCTAAAATGCATGTATTGTGGATTTATGCGTGAATGCTATTTATACAAGATAAAGGGAAATATGCTGCTAAATACTCGGGAACAAGGCTCTATTTTCAACTTTAAGAGTGATGAATCACATATTCATCAGCCGTCCACCAAACCCTAGAGGAGAAAGCCGTCGTCGCTTCACCACCGTGCCGTCGCTTCAACGTTCTACGGTTCTCCCTCTTCTTTGGAGTGCTACGCTCACAAAGAAGGTGTTTGATCTCATACGACGAGATTAGGAGTTCACCATGCTTGGATCAACTTGTTGGATTATGAGGATCACGCGACTCATCCTCGCACTCACAAGCATCTTCTCCGACAATCGGACTTGAGACAGGAGGTCTCTTTTCGTAGAGACTCGATCAACCACGCTTCAAGAGGTATTCATATATACTTGATGTGACTTAGATGAAACAATCCAAGAACCGTTCTTGGATCATGTGGTTTCATCACTTGAAACTTTTAAATTCCCCTGCATAGAACAACTAGTCCGACTAGTCGTTCTTCGTCATATTCGATACGATGCTCACGCTTCCGTGATGCGCTTGAGGATTATCCAATATCCTTCAAATCTTGCATCTTCTAACTGGTGCATCAATTGACCTCCTTTACACATGACCAAACCATCTTAAGCGATCTTCTCTATCTTATCCTCTATACTACACCAACTTTCTTTCTGATCGTATCGTTTCGAATCCAATATTTTCGTGTATGACCACACATTTACCTTAGCATTTATATTTTTGCTATTGTCATTTTCTGCACTTGTCTATGGTTTCACATACCAACATTCAAATCCATTGAGTAGCAGGTCTCACAGTTGCTTTGTAACACTTTCATTTTACTTTCAAAGGAATTTTTTATCATAAAGAACAGTAGATGTGCATCCCCACTTTAGTCAACATGCTTTTATTCTTTAAGTAACATCTCTATCAATTTCCCCATCATGTTGCAAAATAGATCTCACTTGTCTAAAAGAATCTTTCTTCTGAATGTTATCGTCTCCAATCTTCACATCGAGTCCAATGTTGTTTTCATCAAATGTGCACTCCATATATTCAGTCTTAGCCCTACTTATATGAAATGATTTAGTCTATAAGTCATGTCTCCATACCTCCAGCTTCTCATTTACTCCATCGCTTATCTCATAAATCAACACAATATCATCAGGAAACAACATATGCCAAGGTATCTCACCCTAGATTTGACTAGTCAACTCGTCCACAATCAAAGTAAAGAGAAATAGACTCAAAGTTGAACCTTAATGCAAACCAAATCTGATGTTAAAATAAGCAGACTTCCAGTTGTTCCTTTTTATACCAAAAATCTTGTATGAATCACGGTTTTAGTTTTTAGATGTTGATGACATTTATGAATGATGAAGTGGTTTTATATTGGTAGGTTATTGTTATTTTGGTTTCAAATAATAAGATTAGTTTGTATTAATATTCTACAAAAGCTTGGTCTTATCTTGCTTGGGCATGCAATGGTAACCATAATGTGTTCAACTTTTTTTATGGATAGTATTTTGTCCTTAAATATTCCTCATATAATTATATTTTATACATATATTACTTACATCACATGAAAAATAAATTTATTTTGTGAAAGACATAATAATTGTAAAAATTAAATACTTTTATCCAATATATATTATCTATTTAATATTTTCCTTGATTATATAATTGTATTAACATATCTTAGTAATCTATATTCAAAATCAGAATTATAAAATAAAATTCATAAAATTATAGTATTCTTTATATAAAATAGTTTACAGGAGCTTTGGAACATCAATCAACATTTCAAAATGAAATAAAGTTGATGAATTTGAAACTTTTAAATGAATGGAATACGAATCCTAGTAGATTTGAAAGTATTCAATTCGATTAGCACATCTAATCTAGCTTACCCGCCAATATATTCATGCGTGGACTAAGGAATGATGTCAAAAGGTTCTAAGGTTTTGGCTTATAATCTTCATGTTGCGATGTTTATTATATGAGGTTAATGGGGCTGCCCCCTGGGGGTAGCCAACATGGCTGCCCCCGTGCCATTTTGGCGCTTTTTTTATTTTTTTTCAAAAAATGTTGCCATGTATATTCATCCCTATATCCCTCCTACATGCCATTCGAATTTCGTCGGAAACAGAGACTCCTACGGCCTCCATCCAGACAGTCATTTTTTAACGGTAACAGGATTTTTTAAATCGACACCATCTCGATGGAGGCCGTAGGAGTCTCTGTTTCTGACGAAATTCGAATGGCATGTAAGAAGGATATAGGGATGAATATACATGGTTTTATTTTTCAAAAAAAAATAAAAAAAACACCGAAAATAGGGGGCGGGGCAGCCATGTTGGCTGCCCCCAGAGGGCAGCCCCATTAAATCCTTATTATATAATAGTAGAATAAATCACTAAGCAAATTCATTTCAAGTGGACACTCCCGATCCCTTCAGGGATAATTTTGATCGATGAGTTATCCTTCATTCTTTCAATAATTCAAAAAACTGAATTGCAACGTTAGTTTTGAGCTGTTTAGAAGAACTTGCATCAATTTCCTTTGCATCATGTTTAATAATTAAAGTGCCAAAAAGCAAATATAGGTATATGTTTTATAGTAAACAAATAAGCTAAATTTGAGCTAGATGAGTTTTCCACATCATTAATGTAACAGTTTAATAGGAATATTCAAGGAAAAGGGCGAAACCATGAGGTCACGAATGTGTAGATCTCAAGGTTAATTGGACATACTTGATCTTTACATCTAAATAGAAATAGAGTGTTAAGTTGTAACTCATTATTTCAAGGTTATGGACTATTTATGGGGACACACTTATCCTTTTTGACTAGTATGTACTTCCCTTCTTTTCTAATACAAATGTGTAGGCTTCGAGATCTACACATTTGCATTAGAAAAGAAGCGAGGTTACTATATATTGTCAAAACGGGTAAGTGTATCCTCGTCAACGATCTATAACCTTGAAAGAACAAAATACAACTTAACTCTCCTTTCTATTTAAATGTAAACTCCAAGTATGTCGAACTTGTCCCGTTCTTCTCAAAATCAGTCGTGAGTAGTTCTTAGTGAAGATACCAATCGCTTGTTCCTTAGTCTTCTCGTGAAGGAATACTAGCTCCTTCAAGTCAATTATTTTGTGATACAATGATGATATTTGAAAGATCATGTATACCCTTGCGAAACAATGTAATTACATGTTAATGCACATTTACTTTGTTCATCCATCTCGACGCCTCTAAAGTTAAATACTTTTGCATATAATTGTTGCTAGTTAACTTTCATCCATATGACCGCGAAGTTGAATATTTGTTGAGAAAATCAATATAGCCTCGAAAGTTAATCAAATGTAGCACCTCGGGTGTTAGATGATCATTTACCTACCTAACTTGACTCAACTTGAAAATTCAACTCTCATTTCAAACTTTCACTAATGTGGTCCTAAGTTGGGTAAGTGGACTATAGTCGAAATACTCTTAATTAGGGCTTAATTATATTTGTGAGTGTCGGTGGTTTTCAAGTTACAATTTGATTGTTTGATTGTCAAAGTAGCTTGATTAGTTTGATTTGAATCGATTGTACTACTTTTAGATGGGTCAATAAGAACCTAAACGGAAGGAAAATCAATTGACCTTCTCATCTTGTGAATGGAGAGGGATTTGTTTGCAAGAGAAACATTTTTTGGATTGTAGGACAATTCTTACACACCTTGCTTGTGAATAAAATGTATAATTAATTGGTAAGAGCTATTGTCGATGAAAAATCCCAACCCTTCCCTTTCTATCAAAGGATGGTTTTAGCAGTGACACTCCTATAATCTTTTTAATGTTATTGAATCGTAATTAAGTAGAGCTAACCAAAATGTGTGTCGGGCCGGATGAAGATTACAAAAAAAAATCCCGTCCAAGGCTCAAGTCGGTTGGCCCATGGGCTATACTTCAAGGTCCAAAACAGCCTGGGTCCGACCAGGCCGGGCAAACCCATGGGTTGAATGTAAAATATGTGCTTCTTAATTCCTTTTATATAATTAATAGAGATAAAAAAGTTTTAACGCCATTTAAACTTCCTAAATTCAAGTAACCATAATATGTCTTACTTGACATGTAAACTTCTTAATATAATGTAAAATTATAATGTAAAACAAAACTTGAAGTATTATATATTAAATGTATGTAAAATATATTTTTTTAAATGTATATTTTTATTTTTGCATGTCGAGTTGGGACCGGGCTTTGTGGCACATGTCCACGACTCGTTCAGTTGGTGGGGCGAGTGTGGACCAAGCCGGCACGACTCATTCAGAAATCTCTTAACCCAAACCAGACCCATGAACAGGTTGGCTGATGGTCGGCCCCCAGTCCATTGATCATGTCTATATAATAGGCAACCAAAATCGATTAATAAATGGACCGACCAAGTTGACTGACCTTTAAATGATTAAGTAATAAAAATTGAAGTTTAGTATCTCTAAACTATTTACCAATTATCTTGCCTACAAAATTAAACGTTACTTAGTCAATTTGGATTGGCTATACATGCCTTAAATTTTGAACTAGACGGACTAAGGTGGATTACATGTGGTTGTCAACTAATTGATATGGAGGGGATTTGAATGTCATATGGAGATTGAATTTCTAAACTAAGAAATTAAGAGGAGATGGGAATGCAAAACAATTAGATGTATACCCAATGATTCGGCTTGATTTCATTTATAAATGTTAGATATACTTGCACATGGGAAAATCATATAAGTTAGGAAAATAGATTAAGTTGGCTTCAATAACAAAAATAGATTTATTACATGTCGGTTCTATATCTTTACCCTTCTCAAGGGTTTTTAGGTATTCTGGATAGATGTGCTTTAGTATCCATGTTTATTGCAGTGATGGCAAACATCTTCCTTCTTGGATGTCAGGTGTATTGAAGTCTTAGAAGATTAGCCAACATCATAACTTCTTTTTATTTTGGATCTGACCCTTCTAAGATCCATGCTTTCTGTCACGCTTCCCTTTAACTTGTGCAACCATTCCACTGCTAAGGGGATTTTATTTCTCATGAAGTCCTCATCAGACTTTAGTGAAGAAAGTAACTCAACAATTGTTAATTTTAATTTGTTCATATGAAATGATACAACAGAAAATATTGCAAGACTCGGGAGAAAATATAACATGAAATCAATTTGCATGTATACATCCATCTCCACCCCAAGAGTCTCTAGCTTAGAGATATACCCAAACATTTTGAGCATATATTCTCTAACTAAGTTGTCTTCTTGGATTTAGCAACAAAGCATCTTTTTTAATATGTTGTCAGGCCGAGTGCGGTTCACATCTCCAAACTTCTCTTTAAGATTCTGCTAGATGTCTTTAGCAGATCAATTATCTATATGTTGATTCTAAAACACATTAGATAAGGATCCGAGAATGTAGCAATGAGTGAGCGAATGATTATT
This sequence comes from Ottelia alismoides, assembly GCA_037367405.1. Lineage (NCBI taxonomy): Eukaryota > Viridiplantae > Streptophyta > Magnoliopsida > Alismatales > Hydrocharitaceae > Ottelia > Ottelia alismoides. The sequence continues at coordinate 23,608 of JAZKJV010011875.1, forward strand.
GTCTCACTTCTTATTGAATTGTCAAGCATCCTCTCTCTAAGGGTCCTCATATTTTACGGTCGAGAGCACATACCAGATACGTGCTACCGCAAGTACAAGTTTCAAATTCGGATCCAATCAAAATAATTTGAACTTTTCAATTGATTCATCTCGTGTAGCTTGTTGAGTAGGTATATTCATCTAAAAATTGAAGGTTTGCACTTTTAGTTAATCTTGATTGAGGTGAATTATTTTAAATCAAGATCTTCTCACATTTTAGTACTTTGAAAGTCTTTCCGTTATTAACATTCAAAGCATAAGGTGTTCTTAGACAAATATCTTAAGTGAGATCTAGGCCTCCTTTCCACCTTTATTGCACTCTAATAATATGAGAAAATACAACTACGGTGAAAGAAACAGGAACTCATTCCCCTTGCAAGTCCTACTTGCATTCCCAATTCGGTTTTTAATACCTATGTCCCCCACATATATGGAGTTCGCATCTTGTTCATTAAAACAACTGTCAATGAGCAAAAAAATGATACACTATGCGCAATCCAAAACTGCCTCAATTCTATTGGGGTCACTGCGGATACATGCCATTTCTTTCATTAAGAGTTCGATCCATGTGAACCTGTATTCTAAAGTCATGACTTGGCATGAGCATCTCCAAAAATATCATCAATTGCGACATCATCTTATGGCTTTCCATATCATGTTAAATTAGTGATTAATCAATTCGAATCATATTCTCATAATCAATCAAATAAAGGAAATATAAGCATTGATTATTGACTATTGTTAATAATAAATCAAACAATCTAGGCAACAAACAATTATATCATCATAAAACAAAAAAAATTCATGCACACAAGTATAATCTTCTTTTATATTAGAAGATTACAATATCACCTATTCATGTTTAGTCTTGAAAAAGATCTCTTTGGTCTGGTCATGCAGCATGAATGGTGGTAGCAATTCCTTAACATGTTAATGCATCAATTAAGTAACCACCATGATAAGCCATGCTTAGTCACAAAATCAATCTCAGTTTCAACATGACAGGAAAAGTTTCAATTGTAATCCAGCAATTAAATTGACTACTAAAGCTATTGCTTCACACTAAATCAAGTATATGGATAATAAAAGGAATACAAAATAAACATATATTCTAATTATTCCATACAACCAAACAACCAACCAATGATTTTGGGTTCCAAGTTGCAAGTCGCGACCATCGCACTTCAAATAAGAAGGCATCATAGAACGTATACTTAAAATTTGTTGCAACCACAAATATTTTCAAAATATCATGCCCAACTCTTGATGTTAACATATCAAATATATTTTCATCATATTTGAGTCCAAAAATAGGAAGAACAAGTAATTCTAACAATCAACTCCTCTTCCAACTCCGCCCATGGAGGATCCAATTCACGAGGCCTCGTGATTGGAATCACGCGAAACTTTTTCACATTGATTGGAGACTTGATTAATGACTTATGAACCAATATTTTAAAGTATTATATGACTCAAAAATAGTAGCAAAAAAATTTCATAATTATTAACTACGATCTTTGATAGAAATTGGAGTCTGAGGGTATTTTCTACATCTGAATCTTCTCCCGAATGCTAGTCTCGGTTCTTCGGGCATGGGTCTACACCTTTTAGACATTATATATCCTAAAATTGATGTTCTAATTAGAGGATAATGACAACATATGCTACCGATCATTCAAAATGCAGAAATAATCGCAAAAACAATGTAACAACAATCGAGAAATATAGTCTATTGTTTATTAAACTCAGATGCAATATGAACCCTTTAAAGTGGATCTGATACAGTTCGAAGGGAGGTCTAACCTTGCACGTCACAGAAACATCGAAATAGCAAATTTATAAATAAATATGTTCATCGTATGAATATCGATACAAAGCACAAAAAAACTTTAATACAAAAACACATGGTATGAGAAATATTTTCCAAACCGTTGACATAATCACAAGAGTTTTATGAATATATTTTAAGTGTTGGTCTCTGATGAATCTATGATTCGTCACTCTAAAAGTTAAAAGTAGAGCTTTGTTTCCGAGTAATTAGCTACATATCTCCACTTATATTGCATAATTAGCATTCATGCATGTGCTAATAATATGTGTAGTTTAGCATTCATATGTGCATTAAATAAGGAGCCAAAAATCACTTGTACATATTCACCTGTATATTAGCTAAATTCACATATTTGTGTCTACTTTACACTAACTCCAAATCTAATAAAATCAACTCTATAGTGTATATATTACTAACACTAATAAATGAAAAATATCAAAAAAATATTAACATGTAAAATTGTCCAATAAAACCCAAATCCAAATTTGAGACTATGAAGCTTAAAATGAGCATATTTCTATCATACAATGTGCGATTTAGGTCTACTCACTTTTAAAGTAATATACATTTAAATACCTTCAGAACAAGACCAATTTCATAAAAATCGGAGTTCGTACGTGAATGTTGGGTTTTGGGTCCCTATTGTATGTTGTACATATTAACCAAAACACCCTTCATTTTGTCTTTTTATATTCTTAATTATTAAAAATCCAAAAAAATAGATTAAGTTGTAAATATTCCTTTCATATTTTCTATATTTTTATTTTGATTTTTATCTTATTTAAAAATGACAAAAAATATGCAAAATATAAAAATACGGTATTTTATACCGATAAGATACCACCCAAAAATACACTTTGTACATATGACTTCTTTTGATTTTCAATCCCTCATGAAAGTTGTAGATCTGGTCGAGACATGCAACTTTTGGGTTGACTATTTTTTGATTTGACCCTTTTTTTATTTATTTTTTGATTTCTTTTAACATTTAATTTTTGTTTTTTCTAGGTGCAACACATGGCCAATCCTGGAGCCACCACATGTCACCTCATTTTTTATTATTTTTATTATTTATTTATTTATTTATTATTTTTTATTTATAAATAATTAATTTAATTTCTATTTAATTTATTTTTTCTATTTTTTCTTCCATTTTATTTTTTTTCTCTTCATTATTTTTAGTAGCCTTCTTATTTTACTTATTTTTGATTTTTTTGTTTATTCCCCCTTTTACCTCTTCTCTACTGCACCTTCTCACCCAAGCCACCAACTTCCCATTCTCTCCACTTCCTCCACCATCCTCCAACTTCCACCCACTTCTATTCCAACTCCCCACATCTTCCTCCTCTTTTTATTCCTCTCATCCCCTTCATTTTTCATCAATCGCCAAGCTAGAGAAAAGAAGCCCATCTCTGCCTCCTTCCTGGTGACAGCGGTTAGGACACGTGTCGAAGCGACGACGACTTCATCTTGTCAAGACGAGATCCGGTGGTCTGCATTACAGTCACGATCTCCAAAATGCTCGTTGAGCTTCGGAGCACCCGCCATCTCCTTAAAGCGGCGATCAGAGTTAAGATCCACCTCCTCCGATATCCGGTAAACCACATGCAACTTTTCTATCTCATCTTCTCATTCTATTTCATCTAACAATTTTTTTATTGTTTTATCACCACATCATTTTCAAAACAACCATCATAATCATCACCTCTCCATTATCATTAAATCACTACCATTTTCATTCCTTGTTGAAAAAAATTTTAAAAAAAACAAAAAAAGTTGCATCTCTCAACGATGCTGTCCTCACGGTCGTCGTGTGCAGGTCCTGTGGCCCTCCACGGCTCCCAACTGCCTGCGCCAGCTCAGTATCCCTCGTTAGCCATCGCAGAAACCCTCTAGTGGCGCCCTCCACATGCGGTAGCACGACACCGCATGCTCTGCGACCGCACCTCCCAGCTCCTGCAGATGCGCTGCCCTCCAGCAGCCAGCCCCGCTACGTGCCGCGTGCAAGCCCCGCCGCCAGTCGCAGGTCATGCTCCTCCTCCAGACGTCGCTCTCCACTGGACGCCTCTCCAGCTCCGCCCAGGCGCGAAGCAGTCCTCTTGCACACTACCCTGCGTCGTCCACCATCGCAACACCATCGACTGTGCCCTCCTGCCTCGCGTCTGCTCACTCCGCCGTCCCTCCTCAAACGGAGGTCTTGTTGCAACCAATGACCCTGCGCATGGGACCCAGCAGTGAGTCGCCTTGTTGCCCACCTACCTCCGCCCGTCATTGCCAGGCTGCACCCTCCTGCACCACACGCGCTAGCGAGCGCGCCTCCACACGCCGTTCACCCGCGTCCCCCTCCCAGTCGCGTCGCCCTCGTAGATCTCGCCCCTGCATACCCCTGGCCTCCGCCGTCGTGACTCCTCTACCACACCTTCGCAGCATGCCGCCCACAACCACTGCCCGACTCTGCCTCCCGGTTGTGCTCCCTTCACCGCCCGTCAGCCAGCGCCGTCTTTTGGCACGCCCTCCTCGCGCAACGGCTCCGCACCACCCCATGCTAGATGGTGCCCTAGTGGACGTTCTTAAGGTCATTTTTCTTTTATTTATTTTTTCTTTGTGAAAATTGCAAATTGAGTCCTCATATTTTTTAAAATTTCAAAAGTTCCCTTTTTGGCACAGTTTGTTTATTGAGTATTAATTTTTGTATTGAAAAGGCACTCCTATATTTGTGAATAAATTTGGACATCAATTTTGCATTATTTTTTTAATAAAAAATAACATTTTGTTGAGAAATTAATTCTTTACATTGTAACTATTTAATTAGATTTTTGTGAGCATTGGATAATTTCATAAAAATCAGAGTTTGAAATTCAGTGTTATTTTACCCATTCATGCTCTGAAATTCACATATACTTAAATATTGCTCCAAAAATTGTACAAAAATCAAAAGCGATGCCACTAGTTGTGCTTTAATTATTATTCAAATTTCATCATAAATGGATGTATCTTTTTCCTAAAATAAATTATTGAGTGTAATTGATTTTTTATTTAAATCCATTAATATTATTTTTTTGAAATTTCAACTCTCTTGGATTTCTAATTAAAATATCTTTTTGAGATAAATTAGTTTCTAGATAATTTGATTTCGTGGATTTACTAGAAATAAAAAACTCACAGTCAGTTACAAATTCATAAAAAATCATATATTCTCGAAAAAATCCAAAAAGATATTGTAGCTTCATTTCGTTATATTTCACATCCAGTCAAAATTTCATAATTTTTGCATTCTATTTGCATGAAAAATTGTATAAAAATATCTAAAAAGTTTGTATTTTTCATTGTTGCATCTTAAATCCAAAAATAAAAAAAATACATTTTGCATTTGTCATTGGATTAGGTTTTCAGAAAAAAAATAAAATTTAGCTGAATTGGATTAATTTTATTTCAAAATTAATTTGGCTAAGTGGTTTGTTTTCTTAATAACCTAGTTCAATTGCATCTGTGCATTGAATTTTATTGCATAAAAAATTACAGAAAAATCCGCTTAGAAAATTGTGAGCTAATTCATCTAAATTGATCCGAAGTTGTTCCTTTTCCACCTTGAGTCGACCCTAGGTCTTGCCCAGGTTAAAAATACATAAAACCACAGATTAATTAATTCGTCGATCCATCAATTCATGCAGTTAATTTTTGATCGATCCTGATTGCCTGACTACGACAATTTCGCACGATTAATAGGGTATTCTAGCAATCTATCAGTCTCTAAATGAAGAGACCTCTCGAATCAAGACTAATCATGTGTTGCTTTCTCTTACGGGCATGACGATGACCTGTTTTCTCCCCGTGAACTTGAGATCTTCTCTGCCAAGTTGTCCATGCAAAATAGAGATCAAGATGATCTCTACCTCCTAATTTCATCGTACGAGATCAAGTCTTTCATGTGCATGAAGCATAAAAGGATGAGGCGTCTTCTCTCGCAATTGCCTAAGCCAACAAAGAAGAGAAAAGAGGCTACGTTGGTGGACGTCTAGGGCTTCTTTGAAGAGATGGGATGGATGACCAAAGAGAGTCTTCAACTCTCTTTTCTTTTTTATTTTTTTGAAGACAATTTGGTGGATCTCTCTTGGAATTGAATTTCTAGTGGAGTTCTAGCCTCTCTTTCAATACAAGGGACGACCATCCATGAGGAGTCCTACTCCTCAACCTGGACTTCCACATCATGGACCATGATCTTCTCTTGGATGGCTATCAAGGATTCCTAACACTTCAAGTAGTTGGTAACTAATTAACCAACATTATCATCAAGATAAATCACCAAACTTAGAGAGCAAGTAACCATATGGACGACCAGCAATTGGTCTCTTATTGACATATGGCGGGTGTCCATGATGGACTCGACCATGCTGCTCTCTAATTCCAATTCCAATTCCAATTAGGACTTGATATTTTAATTTAATTATCTCTTGATTAATATCACTGAAATTTAATTACGCATATTGTACATGGTATATTTATTAAAACAACCTCCTAACAAATGAATATAATTAAATAGACCAAAACAAAATGTAAAATCCAGTTTACATTTGTATGAATTTTGTTTATTATATTCACATGTGTCTTGAAAATATGCATGAATCATATTCATATAGATATTAATATTATGAGTCGATATCCATAATGATTAATGAAAAATAATATTAGTCATATTCACATTGTCCCATCATAACCATGATAATAACCATTATCAATCTGAAATGGATGTGTCAATGTATGAGTCCTAGTCCAATTGAAACTTGTGAGCCAAAAACATGGATACTTGACGATATCTTCAGAAGATCATACTATTTGTGTACAGTGACTTCATATCTAATATCAAGGTTAAACCATTTATGAGCATAACCATGATCCATTTCCATTTAGTTCCATTTCCATTTCTAATCATTTTTTTCAAACCACTTTGGAGCTCATGGGTTATGGAAGTGAGTCCATTTTCTGTCCATTTCCATTTCCAACATTTGGATCTAGAAATGAACACCAAAAATAGGTTAAATGGAGCAAGGATTGACATAATTAACTCTCTCTCTCTCTATATATATATATTTCAATTAGTCACAAAATGGAGTCACTAAAATCCTTTTGATTTCATCACTCACTCTTAATGGAAGTGTCATGGTGTATAATCCATTATAAATGCATCAACCTAGTGTATTCCTAATACCCAATCATACTACATACATGAAGACTTTGATAGGCCCGAAGTTCAAACCCTTGTTTGTTTGTCTCCTTCGAGGTTATATCAATAGATTTCCCAATCGATCGTTGGACGATAATGTTTTGAGCATGCTTCCAAAAGTGTATATTATATTTATAAATTCATGCCTTGTTTCATAAGCAAGACAACCGTGCTTATAATTATGTACAAACCCAATATCTCAAGGTTGAGCTTTGTCTCCCAGTTCATCATGTATGTGTTGGAATTAATCTCTTACATGGTCCATATGAAATATTGATGAGATAATATATATGCATTTTACCGAGTCAATGAATAAGATGTAACCAAATTACATTGACCCACTTGCATGGTTAGATGGCTATCAAGAGTTGGTTACGGTATGGTTTGTTATCCTTTTAATCCCTCCAACTCGGCCCCTATAAAAGAGATACGGGTGGATTATTACGCAAATCACTGAAACAAGAATCGGAGAGAGACACCGTCAAAACTCTCCATCATCTGAGAGAGTCTTAATGTTTGGGGCCAAGGGAAGGAGAAAACAAGGAAGGATCACCATTGTTTTCTTCATCACCTCTGCCATTGTTTTTTCTTATTTGCGATGGGAGGATATAACTCGTGAATCATGAATGATTGATTATCGATGTTTGGATAATTTATACTGCACTTAAAGTTTCCTACAATCTGGTATCAGAGCCATGTTATGATTACTTGTTATTTACAAAACTACATAACCGTTTTCATGATGGTTGATGTCTTTGATGATTAGGTTCCATAAAATTTAGAGATTTTTACCCCATAAACCCTAGAATTTGTGTAAATTACCTTCTCGACCTTGTAAACATCGTTATTATCCCCTCAACCTTGTAAAGGGTCTCTATCATCAACTTTAACTTTATTTAGAGATTCTTACTCCACGAACCTAATGAATCTCCATTTGATCACCATTATTATTTTATTTTAGCCCTTAAACCCTAGTTAAATACAAGCAAATAGAATTATTTTGAATACATGATATTTATTGTGTGAATATTATATAAAATATTATATTTAAAGCTAAAATAAAAGAATGAAGGAAATAAAAATGATGAAATACTATAGGTATTGAATGACCCTAAACCCCGAGACCTATGCATCATGATGACTAGGTCGGCAAGGAATAAAGTAGTGGGAGATACGAGCCAAAATACAACAAAAACCCTAACTTGTAAAATCTTCAATAAGTCCATTTTGGGACCTATTTTATTATTTATTAGTTATATATCAAATCAAGAACTTTGTATACGAAAGTTGTAGATAAAAATGTATAGAAAGATACAAAATTTATTTCATACAAAAATAATGCATATTGTGTTTTCTACAATCAGAATAAAATCCAAAATCCCAACTTCACAGACATGTATCTCCTCCATATGAACTCAAAATTCATAAAAATTTAATTGCATATAAATTTTAATTAAGTATTTAATGAAGATAGTTTCATTTAATTTGGAGTTAAGATGCAAACGTTTGGTTTTGGACCCCTATTGTACATTATACATGAATAAAATAATCATTTTATTTATCTTTATATTCTTCAAATCTTATATTTTTATAATTTTGTAGATATTATTTATAACAAATGCACATAACTAGAATAACATAAAATTCTTATAAATACACTGAAATTAATATGTATACAAAAATACATAGATGAATTGTACACATATATACATATATAATAAATATACATATTTATTTAAGTGTACATTTAACTTCAAAAAAATAAAATAAAAAATTATTTATATGTATTTAAATAAGTTATAAGTATATAAATTATGTGTATAAAATAGTAAAATCTAAAATATAAAATAAAAAAATACAAACTATATAGGTAATTATACTATAAAAATACTTATAAAAAGTAACCTATAATAAATTAACTTCTAAAAATAAATAAAAATGACCATAAAATACTACATAAAATATTAAATATTTTTTATGTTTTAAACTAAATTTAATAAAATTATTATTATTTTATTTTGAATTAAAGTAGAACTTTTTTTAAGTTTTATCTTTTTGCGTCTTGTGTGGCCCAATCAGAACCCGCCTCAGGTTGACCTCGGGCCAACTAACCCAAGGACATAGGTTTGTCAGTGATTAGGAGACCTCATTTCACCCAATTTTAGGGACTGATTTTTGCGCTAAAATCACTCGATTCCATCATGACTTTTCTTCCTCGATCGAAGCACTTGCATGCCTTGGCCTTTCCTCGGTCGATGGATCTTTGAATCGAGTCAACACCCTAATCGAAGTCACACCTGTATAAAGTATCATCGCCACCATCCTTGTCATTTTGATCACTCTTCAACCCTCAAACCCCTAACCGTAGCCATGCTTGAGATTCCTAGTGACAGTGGGAGCTTCGTTAAGGGTCCAGCAAGAAGGAGAGGGGCTGAATCGAGGTAGATCCAGGTGTCGTCAGACCTCCATCGCGTCATTTCAGTCCCAGACTCCTAGGTTTGGTGAGCTTTTACTTCTTGCATTTTTCGATTCCTAGTGTTAGGATTAGAGTAACTTAGCTTTTATTTTTAGTTGATTTCGCGTCTTGTCTCGTTAAAATATAAAATCATAGTTTATCGTAGCTGAGCTCCGATGAACCTCTTCATTGTGCCCGACCGTGCTCCGACCTGCCAACCACCTCCATATCATCCCCAATCGCTACTTCTACGCCCCACGCATCTCCATCCATTTTGATCTTGCTTAGATCGAGCAATCTGGCATCCAACTCCATCGCATTGTCGGAGGTCATCATCGTACCGCATCTCGCTCCATTTCTCCCATATAATTCCACCGGACTCGTCGCCTTCGCATGTTTGAGCTCATTGTGCAAGTCCACGAGGTTGAAGGCCTCGTTAGAGGCGATTTTGATTCAGGTTGAAGCTTCCTAGGATCCGAATCTTCTCGGACCCTCCAAAGTTCTACCGATGAGCTACGGAGCTTCTTGAGACCACCAACATGCATGGAATGCTTTCAGGAAACTTTTGAGCTGCTAGCGAGACTCCCAAGTGCTCGGAGTTGACTAGGAGGGTTGATAGAAGCTTGTAGGAGACGAGCTTCCTCCCAGTTCTTTCAGGTTTTCTCAGAGTCATCCGATCAAGATCCGTTCATCGTGAGCAGCAGCAATCGTCCAATGCACGGTCCCTCAACCATCAGATCAAAGGTTCAGATCTAAATCGGGTCCTCCAGAGCAAACTGTCATCATCTCTCCTTTTACCGTCACGTGTCAAGTGAAGAGAACAAAGCTGTTGGATAGTGCATCTTGGGTAATATTGCAACTGACACCCCATGCCTTTTTGTATTAAGTTTTTAATTTAAAACAATTATCTACAATTATAATTTTTTTTGTAATATTTATAATTTAAACCATGTGCTCCCTTTATTTACATATAGGTACCCCACTAGCGCATGAGGGGCGGGCATTTTGGAAGGGTGTCCTTGCATTAATGTATTTCTGTTTAGTCCTTAAAAATTAAATTCCAGTGTAATCTATTTTGGTTAAATTACAAGTAAGACCTCCCACTTTGTATTAATTGTAGAAATACCCCTCTAGGTATATATTATTGTGGATATTTGGGTTATTTGCATTTTCATCCCCAAACTTGTTTTAGATGTTCGGAAAGAATGCCCTAACTTTATATATTTGCAAAAATATCCCTACGAGACTGCATTTTCTTTTTATAGATTTTATTTTTTTGTTAAAAATAGCTCATGTGACCTAAAAATTCGTAAAAAATAGGATACCTGACATAATATTCTAACACATATATTTTTAGTAAGGTATTTTATCCTATATTTCTATTTATTAAAAAATAGAGCTATTTTTATCAGTCTAACTTAGAAAAATATAGAAAATATAAAAATGCTTAGAAAAATTCCAAAAAATATATTTTGTTTATTACCCTATTTTGCATCTACATATAAAAAATCATTAAAAATAACAAAAGAAAAACAATAAAGAATAAAAATATCTACAATCCTCATAAAAATCAGAAAATATTCTAAAAAATCTAAAAATATTTTTTTATGTTTCTAAACTTTATCTATTATATTTACTATATATCAAAAATAGTTTTGGAAACCAATTTTGTTGTATATCCCCCGTTCTCCCTATGTTCGATACCTACACATACTTCCACTATACATCTATATACAGGGTTAAAATAAACTTTGACCCTCATTTTGATTATTTATTTCATTACTTGTGTGGGTTGATTTTTGGTTGATCTAGGATATCATAAGTGGTCGTCTCAGCGATATTTTATCTTCGTTCTTTAGTGGGGATATTATTTGACCCTTGTGAGATCTTAATAATCAATTGGAACCGTTGTTGGGGAGCAATGTGTAGGATAGATTTTTGGGTCTATTTTGATTTCATTATTTCTCTTTGTTTATTTTCTCTTTATTTGATATTCTCTTTTATTTTTCTTGTAATGGACCTCGAGACGACGGTGACCGCTTAAGTGGTTAGAGCCCTGATAACTGCGACTAATCCACGAGGGTCACCATGAATAAAATAAAAATGTGTCGCTGAGGCGACCGCTCGCAGAATACCCGAGTTAATCAGCAATTAACCCACAATGAAAGAATGTATCAATTAAATTAAAAAAGAAATGTGAATTAATCTTTATTACTCTACCATAAAATGTACAACGACAAGCATGTAGAGGTCGAACCACAGAGAGCAATACAAAATGCAATAGCCTACATGAGCTACAGAGTCATCCTTGTGTAAAGTGGATTTTTTTAATTTTATACCTTTTTTTTTATTTTTATTATTTTTTCTTCTTTTTTTGTTTTGTTTTTAATAATATAATTAGGTAATATATATATATATATAATATAAAGATATAAATATATGTACACCCATAGAGGGTGAGTATATAGCTTATAATACATACAATATATATATATACAGATAAATATAATAATAATATATATTTTTTTATATATTTTAGGGGTAATAAATAGATACATAAATACATATAAGTAGTTAGATATATATATATATATATTTAGGGAATATGTATATACATAAAGGGGTACTATAATAATTATAAAAATACTAAAAAATAATCAAAAATTCAGGAATAAAGTCTTTTTTGGATTTTCATTATTTTTTACTGTTTTTGTGATTTTTGGGCATTTTTCAAAACATTTTTAGTATTTTTAAATAGCAAAATAAGAGCAAATAGTGGAATAGGGTCTGGCTGTAAGAAAAATAGGAATTAAAAATAGCTAACAACCTCAAAAATTTTCCACACTATTTTTCTAATAAAGATAATAAAATATAGCATAAATAGGGACTGAGTTCACATTTTTCTGATTTTTCTTTGATTTTATACATTTTTTTAAGTTTTTGGCTATTTTTGGATTTTTAAGGTTTTCTTTTTGAGATTTTTAGGGATTTTTGGACTGACACTGAAATAGATCAAAATACACCATAACTAATTTTTTTGGGATTTCTCGAGACCTTTTAATATTTTTCTGGAATTTTATAAGCTAGTCAGTGAATAAAAAGCATATTTTTGATTTTTAATAAATACGAAAATGCAACAAAATTAAAAATTAAAAATATAGCGTGCAAGAACAACCAAACAGGAGCTTATGTCTATTTTTGCAAAATTTTTTGAAGAAATATGAAGCACAAAATAAATAGACAAAGCATTCAAAAATAAATGGTCTGGCAGGGGTATTTTTGCAATTAAAATATCTCTCAGGGGCATACATGCAAAAATTACAATAAAAATGAACGTTAACTTTTATTTTCAGGACCATTTTACAATTACAAAAACACGGCAGGGTTTAAGTGCAATTTTCACGCGCCTCACGTGGTTGCTGCACGTGAGGCGCGAAGGGACTAAAACGCAAATATAAAAACCTTAAGGGTCCTTCTGCAATTTATACAATTTATTTACAACTTAACCTTTTATTTTTAGTATTAAACTATAAATACAAAGGGGGGGGGCTAGATGTGAAATTTACCCCCAAAGGCGTGACATCCTGCGGCGCTGGATGCGCCACTTATCCACGTGTCGTCCATCTGACGGCGGATACCGGTTCATCGATGAAGGGCTTGGATTAGACGATCCTCGCAGATCTGACGGTGGACGCGTGTCTTCATCGGACGGTCGTCGTTCAATCTGGGTCTTGCCTCCCGATCCAACGACGCTGGAGGTATCTGGAAGAACGGGGAGGAAGCTCGCCCCTGGCGAGCTTCGATCGAGCAGCTCGGGCTCCTTCGGGCGCCTCCCGCGGATCTGAAGTGCTCTGGACGTAGCTGGGAGGCTTCCGCATCGTCTGATGGTGTCCTCATGGCTCCTGGAGGTCCGAGACGTCCGGTCGAGGTCGATGAAGCATAGGACCTCCAGGAACCTCTTCCTGGTTCAATGCGAGCCCAGATGGGCTCCGTTCCTCGTGATACCTGCATAGGAAGAACCGGGGGCGAGAGAGCTACCTCCTCGACCCGGGGTTTTGAAGCTTGGCAGCAAGATGGAGTGAGGCGGAGGGGCTCCGGCGAACGGCGGAGGTGGAGCCCCGATTCGCCAAGACCGAAGGTCCTAGGTTGGACCAAGATGTGCGTTCGATGGAGAATGCGATGAGGGACGAAATGGGATGCGAATGGCGGGCGGATACAGTCGATTTCACAGTGAAGAAGTCGCCGGAGCAGAGCTCCGGCGAACTTCGAATTTGGGATTCTAATCTACAGGGATCAACTACAAGCTAAACTAACAACTGAAAATGAAAGCTAGCATTAAAACCTAACTAAAAAGCATAAAAAGGGACAGCTCTTATACCTGGGGGCCTCCAGGGAGCAGGGCGGACGCCGGAGCTCCGCCGCGACAAAATCTTCCTCCCTCCGGCCGATTCGAGACGCCAGCACACTCCCCCTGTCACGAGGAATGTCCCAGGAATGGAATCAAGGCTTAAGGTTGGATTAAAAAAGGCCAAATTCGAGGAAGGAGGTGGAGCTACTTATTTATAAACATTGGCAAGGTGCCTTATTGACCGACGATTATTTCTTAATCCAATGAGTATCTAATTGATCTAAGATTTTGGCGGGCATCATGGATGATCAGATGGCAATTCTTGTGAAGGAAGCGAGCTTGAACGATGGAAGGGATAGCCGCAAAAATTGGAGGAAAATCAGGGAGTTGACAGTTCAGAGGTGCAGGGCTTGGATGGGACAGTTGACCAGGGGGTCAACGAAGGCCGGCTGCTCATTGGTCCACGTCGGCCGCTAGGCGCCAAAATAGGAGATCTGATTAGAAATTGATTTATTTGACATAGCAAACGATTTTATTATTTTTTTCTTATAAAATAAAAAAATGTGTATTATTTCATCTAGTATTTATTTATGATTTTTATTGAATTTTTTGAAGTGTTTTATTATGGTTTTAATTTAATAATGTGTATACGTATGTATTTACATGTATTTTTGGGTATTTTATTTTTAATTTGTTTATTTTCTTTTATTATTTTATTGGCTTATTTTATAAATTTATAATTTATTTTTGTGAGTATAAAGGTATTTTTATTTAATTTTTAGGAGTTTATTTACATTTTTAAATAAATAGGTATAGGTATATGTAGGTATCCTTATAGATATTTTACCTATGTGTTTTGTATTCTTAATTTATTTAATATATTTTCTTGATTTTTATCTTGGATTTACATTTTTAATGAGTTATGTATAATGTATACATTATTATAAAAATATAAAAGAATAAAAGAACTAAGGATTAAAATCCTTTTTATTTATATAAAGATATATAGTATAGGTATTTTGTCTATGAATTTTGTAGACTTATTTTATTTTTGAAATTATTTTTGGTTTTCCTTTACTTTTAATGTGTGTATGCATTATATACATCATTTACAAAATTCTAAAATTATAAATTTGTTGCAATAATGAATAATGAATAAATGTAATAATTTATTCAGGTATTATGTACAAGGAGGGCCAAAAACCTAACTTTTGCACATGGACTCCAAAAATTATGAAACCAATTTTATTAAATAGTTCATGGAAAGCTATATACAATTAAAGGTGAGTTTGAGTGATTTGGAGTTTTTATTTTCAAGATATGGGTTTGTGAAGTTGAGATTTTGGCTTTTTATTCTGTGTATAAAATGTACACTGAGTATTATTTTTACACAAACTCAATTTTGTTATTTTATTTACATTAATATCTACAACTTTTATGAACAAAGTTTCTTTATTTAATGAATAAATAATTATGTACAAAATAGGTGTCAAAAATGCATAAATAAATGAAGAAATAAATGAGGTATTTATTTTATACTGGCCCTTATCTCCCCCTACTTTATTCCTGGTCGACCAATACCATGCTGGCCTTGGTCTCGAGGTTTGGGTCATAAAATATCTTCAATATTTTATTCCTTTTTCTTTTCTTTTCTTTATTCTATAATTTTGGCATTAAACACAGTATTTAATGTATAATAAATACAATGAATCATGAATGCTATTATGTATAATTTGATGCTATTTACATGCATTTGCTGGGGTTTTTGAGGCCAAAATGATAGAATAAAGGTGATGAAATGGAGATTCATCACCCCCCTATACTTGCCTTTGCTAGTCCCTAGCAAACACTTATGCAATAAGTACAAAAAGAATAAAGAAAAGAAAAAGGAGAATTAAAGAAGGATAGAGTGAATAGGGGTGCTTTCAGTGCAATGCATGTCTTTACAAAATCTGAATTTGGAGCTCCTGTCAGACCTTGGGTGTAGATGTGTGTGGAACCTAGTCGGGAACCAGCTCTAAAGTACAACAGCCTTCGATAGTCACAGAACTCGGTTCAACTTACCTCAATAGCCTGGTCAGAACCAGTCTACATCATACGCAAACCCTTATAACTATGAAGCTGACTTGTACAGTGTAAGTGACAGTGGCTCTCCCCAACTGAAATGACAAAGGAACTAACTTCTCCAGAATGACAACCCAATGATTCCCCAATCCAACAACTCTTTCCTCGAGGAGCAGGGTATTCCCTTCTAAGTTCAAGTGGCAACCAGCTCAAGAGGAGGGGGTGAAGAGAAGAATGGACGGTAGCCAGTGTAGCTACCTATCCTGGGATGCAAGACCAGTGTAGTCAAGTCATCCAGCTGCAGGCTCACATATTTGTCTTTGGAACTCAAGCTTGCTTATTGACTTTGTACATACTTTGCAGGCATTTTATTTTTGTACAGGCCAGACCATTTTTTTTTCAACATACTATTCACAACAGCTTTTACATAAGGAGTTTTTCCTCTTGAGCCAGTAGACTATCCCTCTTTTGAAGCTTTATCGCAACCCACAATCTCCTGTCTTTAGATCTCATGGCTATTAGACCAGGTTGGGGTGCACTTCCCTCCCTAGACGAGGACGAATGTTTCCACCCGTGTGCGTCTCAGACTGGCAAATCCAACCCCCTCACCACTCCAACTGAGTTGAGCCAAGTGAAAGGTGCAAGTGTCCAAGTTAGGTCACGGTCGGCAAGAGTCATACATGTGTCTCGAAAAGTTCTAGTTAGTCCACTGAGGTGACTTGAATCCAGCCCTGATTTCTCAAAGATTAAGTCTGCATAGACCTGAAGTACCTTAGATCTAGTTCCCATAAGGTTCCAGTGCAGTTAGGTGCGGTAAGGTCTAACCAAGCTCCAATTTGAGACTTTATTGGACTGATTCAATCATCAAGCTCACTCAAAAAGAATATGCATGGTATGCTTATGCTATGCAAAATGAATGATGCAATTTTTCACAAAGAATTTTAAAAGAATCAAAGAATCTTTTTACACAAATAGATTTTTGCAAATAAAGACTTGACACACACAGAAAGGTATATACAATTATTTACACGGGCTTCCCGCTTCATTTACAAACTGTATGGATTCTCAAAGACTTTACAGGTTTTATTGGCGTACCGAAAGAATTTTTATGCATTTTATTTCTTATTTACAAATCTCTGTGTCAATGCTCTTTATGCTTCAGCTCTAGTTTTGAAAATAATTTTGCAGACTATAGTACATGATAATTTTTGCAATCATTTACACACATTTGAAAACTATTTTTGCAAAGATTTTTCACACTCAATATATTCAATTTTCACAATAGTTTTGACAAGCATTTTTCAAAATATTTGCACATAGGTTTTTCAAATCCTTTCTTCCACACAAAGAAAAAGTTTTTCAATCAAAACATTTTCACACATTTGAAATCATTTCACATCAAATTTTTCAAACTGGTCACACTATTTTTCAAATCATATGGTATACGTATCTACTCTGATTTATTAATCAGTATATACAAAAAGAAGAAAAATTGTATTTGTTATATAATATGGTTTTTATCAGTTTTATTTGTGATTATTCCTTATTTACAAATGAGAGATTTTAGTGTAGACTCCTCAGACTTATTCAAGAATCATTTTTCACAAGAGTTTTGAAAGCTCTAGTCCAAAATAATTTTTGCAAACATGTACACGTATTTGAAAATGACTTTACAAAGGTTTTACACATCATATATAGGTTTTTCAAAATAATTTTGTCAATCAAGTTTTTACAATCATTTGCACACTGATTTTCACACATTTTTGATTTCACGCAAAGAAAATAAATTTTACACACAAAAACTGATTTTTTCAAAATTTGAATACTTGTACGCACTCTTTTCAAACAATTTTCACAAGGTTTTTCAAAGAAGCTTTCTTTCACAAAACCTTTTTCCTGACTTAATAATCAGTATAAAAACAAAGAGCCTGAGGAGCTCACAATTATCTTTTATTATTATAGAGTTACTTATTGCTTTTTAGATTGAATTGGTGTTTTATTTTTCAGTATGAGTTATGGCTTATAGTATATACATGGTATATACGACCCCCCTATACTTAGCTTGAGCTATGTCCTCATAGATCGAAGAGAAAAACAGAGACATAACTTGTACTGAGTATAGACAAGTCTAAAGAATATATCTATGAATGAGGGAATGAGAAGTTGACCGTCCCCCCTATACTTAGGATCGAGTAATCCTAAGTATAGCAGACTGTACAAAAAGCAGGGAGGGTCAAGGGTGGGAATACACAGATCGTACTCAGATTTCTCCCCCTATACTTAGGGTACGATACTCCTAAGTATAGAGAAGAAGAGGAGACAATGGAGAGGATCGGAATGAAATGAAAAACTCAGGGTGCACATCCCCCCTATACTTAGGACCAAGTACGTCCTAAGTATAGAAAACTGTCTACAAGGGCGACACCTTTTAGATACACGGAAAAAAATAGAAAAGGTAAAGAAGAAAAGAAGAAAAGAAGAGAATCAGATAAACAGTTCTTGGATTGCATAGTCTGAATCTTTCGATGCCGCAGGTGCTGAGGAGATGTCATCATGGTGCATGAGCTGAACGGAGTCAACAACGGCCAGGAATGTGTCTGGTTCGAGGTACGGTTTCAGGAGTTGACCGTTGACGACGAATGGCTGTGCGTCAGGAGACAATTTTGATATAGCAATGCTTCCATTGTCACGCACTTCACAAACTCGAAAGGGCCCTGTCCACTTACTCTTTAATTTGCCTGGGAATATCCGCAACTTTGCATCAAATAACCACACTTTCTGTCCAACATCAAAGGTCTTTCGTCTGATGTGCCGGTCGTGCCAGCGTTTCACCTTCTCCTTGTACATCAAGGTGTTATCGTATGCATAGTCTCGGAATTCCAAGAGCATGTTCAGATCATCTTTTCTCTTCTGACCACTTCTGCGTGAGTCCAAATTACAACTGTTGATTGCCCACAAAGACTTGTGAATTAATTCCACGGGCAGATGGCACGGTTTTCCATATACAAGACGATAGGGCGACATGCCCAAAGGAGACTTGTAGGCGGTCCGGTAAGCCCATAGGACCGAGTCCAAGAGTTGGGACCAGTCCTTCCTATTTGGCCTCACAAGTTTCTGCAGGATAGTCTTGATTTCTCTGTTTGATAGCTCCGCCATGCCATTGGTCTGAGGATGATAAGGAGATGCGATACGATGGTCGATGCCGTACTCCTTCGTTAACTTCTTGACCTATTTGTTGATGAAGTGGCTACCCCCGACTGAGATGAGGATCTTCGGTATCCTGAACCGTGAAATGATGTTCTTCTTCAGAAAATGGCATACTGTTCGACTGTCAGCGGCTCGAGCGGGGATAGCTTCAACCCAACGACTCACATAGTCGACAACAAGAAGGATGTGCTCAAATCCTTGACTGTTAGGGAAAGGTCCCATGAAGTCAATGCCCCATGCATCAAAAACATCTGCTATCTGAATGATTTTTAGGGGCATTGAATCTTCGGCAGTTAGTGTTCCTTTCAATCTCTGACAGTCAGTGCATCTTTTGACAAACTCAACTGCATCCTTGAATAAAGTGGGCCACCAGAAGCCACACTGAAGAACTTTTGCTGCCGTCCGATCTCCAGAGTGGTGTCCACCAGATTCGAGCGAGTGACAATGCTCGAGGACACTTGATTGCTCCGTCTGAGGGATGCACCTGCGCCAGATACAATGTGCTCCTTCTCTGAATAAAAGAGGATCTTCCCATTGGTAAAAGCGGATGGTCGACATGAATTTGTTCTTTTGGTTCTTCGTCCAATCCGAAGGCATTACCCCAGAGGCGAGGTAATTGACTATATCAGCATACCAAGGAAGAGAATCCACTGCTAAGATGGCTTCGTCAGGGAAGGTTTCCGTGATAGGTGCATTGCTCAGAGGAGGTTCATGCTGCTCTATTCTGGAGAGATGATCTGCTACCACATTCTGAACTCCAGGCTTGTCCTTTATTTCCAAATCGAATTCCTGGAGGAGAAGGATCCAATGAATCAGTCTCGGCTTGGCATCCTTCTTCTGCTGAATGTACCGGATAGCAGAGTGGTCTGTAAAGATGGTGACTTTTGATCCCAACAAATAGGATCTGAACTTCGCTAAGGCGAAAACCACATCCAGCAATTCTTTCTCTGTCACTGTATAATTTCTCTGTGCTTCGTCTAATGTTCTGCTGGCATAGTGAATGGCATAGGGCGCTATGTCTTTTCTCTGCCCAAGAACAGCTCCGACTGCAAAATCTGACGCATCGGTCATTATCTCAAAGGGAAGAGTCCAGTCGGGAGGCTGTAAGATTGGAGCCTGAGTGATGAGCTCCTTCAACTGGTTGAAAGCAAGGAGAACTGGCTGATCAACAATGAACTCTGTTTCCTTACATAAAAGTTCTGTCATAGGTCAGGCAATGCGGCTGAAATCCTTGATGAATCGCCTGAAGAATCCCACATGCCCCAGGAATGACCTCACATTTTTCACTGACTGAGTTGGCTGAAGATTTGAAATAACATCCACCTTTGCCGGGTCGATTTCCATGCCACGTTTGGAAACGACGTGGCCCAGCACAATACCTTCAGTGACCATAAAATGGCTCTTTTCCCATGAGAGCACTAAATTGACTTCTCGACACTTCTGAAGTACTCTGTCTAGGTGCTCAAGACAAGCATCGAAACTATCACCATAGACGGAGAAATCGTCCATGAACACCTCGAGAAAACTTCCTACCATCTCGATGAAGACTGCTAACATGCATCTTTGGAAGGTTGCAGGTGCATTGCACAAACCAAAGGGCATTCTCTTGAAGGCGTAGGTGCTGAACGGGCAAGTGAAGGTAGTCTTCTTTTGATCTTCAGGAGCGATCACCACTTGGTTGTACCCGGAGTACCCATCCAGAAAGCAGAAGAACTCCTTGCCAGCTAATCTTTCCAGAACTTGATCTATGAATGGCAAGGGAAAGTGGTCCTTCTTGGTTGCTGCATTAAGTCGGCGGTAGTCAACACACACCCGCCAGGATGTCGGTATCCGAGTTGAAATTTCCTCTCCTTTGTCATTTGTAACCACGGTAAGCCTTGATTTCTTGGGAACTACATGCAGTGGGCTTACCCATTTTGAATCGGAGATGGGATAGATGAAGCCTGCATCACACCATTTCGTGATTTCTTTTATGACGACGTCCCGAAGGTTAGGGTTCAGCCTTCTCTGAAATTCACGAGACGGCTTGGCATCTTCTTCCAAATAGATATGGTGTGAACACAAGGCTGGATTTATCCCTCGGAGATCTGATACGCTCCAACCAAGTGCCTTGCGGTTCCTTTCTAGAACCTCGAGAAGTCAAGATTCCTGATCCGGATTCAACCTGCTGCTGATAATGACCGGATACATTTGGTCTTCACCCGCAAGGAAAGCATACTTCAGGCTTGCAGGAAGTGGCTTGAGTTCTGGTTTTGATCTGTCCACTTTATCTGTCACTTCAGATACCATGCTGGTGGTGGGATGTACTTTCTTACGATACTTACCATCCTCATCATCCTGTTGAGATCCCGGTGATGCACCGAACGGTTCTGTGCTACGCTGATCATGTTCGGTCTGGAGTGAATGCTCAAGAAGATGCGCCTGCATCTGAGAATCTGTCTCCCAAGAATCATCGGAGCATATGCTGACTGCGCTTTCCAAGTCCTCCTCAAGAGTGAGGATTTCTTGGGTCCATAAATCATCCAATGATAAAGCTGAGTCTCTGATCTCTGCAATGAAATCACAGTCTGCTTCTGATGCCGCCTGGCTCTCATCAGTTGTGGCATTCTGCTCTTTGTTCATGTTTATCGTGATTTGCTGGGTGTTCGAGCTGAAAGTGATCTTGCCAGACCCGTAATCAACCACAGCACCTGAAGTGCGGAGGAATGGTCTGCCAAGGATGATAGGGTCTGGAGCAGGGGTGCAGGCGAGTCCATATCAAGGACTACAAAGTCAGCTGGGAATTTCATTTCCTGCACCTTAACTACCACGTCTTCCAACAGACCTTGGGGCCGCTTGACGGATCGGTCAGCGAACTGAAGGATCATGCGTGTCTGCTTGAGCGGTCCCAACCCGAATTCTTGCATTATGGACGAGGGCAGAAGGTTGATGGAAGATCCGCTATCCAAGAGAGTGCGCTCGAAGACGTGGTCAAAAATATCACAACTGATCAGAGGCGCTCTTGTGTCTTGCTTCTTTTGGGGGAGATTGCTGATGGCTGCTACCGTGGCCAAGGTGAGGACATGCCTCTTGACTTGCTGGCATCTGTTTTCTTGCGCTGGGCGACGCCTGTTAGTACATGCCTCTTTCAGTCCTTTCTTTACGGCTGGCATGTATTCCACGACCTTCAACAAGGGAATCTCAACAGTCAATTTATCCAAAATATCCACAACACCTGGATCAGACAATGCTTTTTTTCGTTTTGCAATTTTTTTGGATTTTTGTATTGCATGAGGAAAAGGAATATGTACACTACTAGCAGGAAAATTCAGAGTTCTTATTTACATCAAAATCATCGCCCACAGAATGTTGTACATCCGAACTACAAAAAGGAGTACAAGCTGGATCTCGGCATGCTGGTGCTGTTGGGCGATCAGAAAGGGTAGCGTCTGCTCCATCGGCTGGCGAGGGATCGGCTTCTGCTGGCGGCGCCTCCAATGCTGGTGCAGCTTCGCTTCTGCTACGAGCTTCTTTATGTTGTTTTTGTTTTTGCTGATTTTTTTGTATTTTTGGCTGAGGTTGCTGCTGACATGGCACGACGGCTGGACTGGCTTCTCCTTCTTCTTCCTCCTCACCCACCCCTGGAGCTGGCACGGCTGATGCGGAAGATGACAATCCACCTATTTCTTTATTCACCCCGCTTCTGGTAGCAGGCGGAGGCAAGGCCCTACCGCTCCTGAGAGTAATAGCATTAGAATAAATAGTAATATCATTACCAGACTCGGACAGGACATCACAATCTACCTGCTCTTTCTTTTTGAAATTATTGGGGTTGGCTTCGACCTGCGCCGGAATGGTAGTTCTGGTGGCGGTTAGGTCGTGAGCCTCTTTGTCATATCCGCTAGCCTTTTAACAAGCTGGGCCAGACAATCCATGGCGGGATTCACAGAGGGTGCTTCAATAGGTTCAGCGTGCAGACCACACTGCTGATGGTTGGATGGGTGTAGAGGTTGTGGCTGGTGGTTCTGAGGTGGTGCAGGAAGTTGAAGTTGTTGGTAGGATGGAGGAGGATACTGTTGATATTGCTGAGAGGGGGCAGCCGCGTACTAGTGGTACGGTTGTGGGTGGCGGTACTGCGGCTGCTGCTGGTCAGGCAAATTCTGCCTCCACTGCTGTGCAAACTGGGGAGGCTGCTGGTACTGCTGGTGCTGCTGGGAGGATTGACCAAAACGACCACCCTGAGGTTGGTGGTACTGCCGATTGGCAAATTGCTGACCCTGGGGTTGTCCCTGAGGACGGGTCGGCTGTGCATCATGAGTCCATACCCCATTCACTTCTTGAATCAGGGGTGGTGGTGGGAAGACTGGATCAGGTACAGAAAGAAACTATGGTTGGTACACGACCATCTGCTGCTGCGGCGGGCCCTGGTCGGGCGCCTGCACGTAGTACATGTGCTGGACTGTCGGTGGCTACTGGCTCGGCTGAGGCTGATTCTACGGTTGCTGCTCGTCCTTCTTCTCAGCGGGAGCTTCCGATGGTGTCGCCGACTGGACATAGTTGATTGTGCCGACCAACAGTTCAAGGTACTTGTTGATCTGATCTAGCTTGTCCAAGTTCTGGGTCCTCTTCTCGATCACAGCGAGTTTCTCAAGGTCCTGTGATCACTTCTCAATGATATCTACCTTAGAGAGATGGCCCCCGATGATGCTGAGGTTGGAGCTCTCATCTCTCTCTGCTTCCTTGGATGCAGCCATGTGCACTTGCTTCTGGAGGATCTGGGGCTGCTTCTGATACGCCTTGGATGAAGAGAGGGCGGCCTCTCCTTCAGCCATTTCTTCGAAAATCTGCCAGACTACATCTTCATCCTTGTTAAAATGGGAGCCCCCACATGCTGCTTCCACAAGCCGTTGGCTTTCAATGTTCAGTTCCCTAAAGAAATGCTGGACCAAGCTGGTCTTAGGGATCTCATGGTGGGGACACTTCTCCTGCAGGTCAGTGAATCTCTCCCAAGCTTCATGTATCGACTCGTGGGGTCCTTGGGTGAAATTACTGATACGGGCTTGCATCTGGTTGAGCCGACCGAGAGGGTAATATTTGTGCAGGAAGGCAGACTTCAACTCCTCCCAGGTCATCACGACCTTTCCCAAATGATTGACCCAATAGAGGGCCTTGTCCTGTAGGCTGAAGGGGAAAGCCATCATTTTGAAAATGTCCAGAGGGACATTGGGATAGTGAGTAGTGCGGCAGATGCAGGAGAATTGCTGCAGGTGAATGTATGGCTCCTCGCTTGTGTTTCCATGAAATGCTGGGAGAAGGGCAATAAACTGGGGCTTCATCTCAAAGTGAGCGTGTACCGGTGGAATGAGAATCCACTCGGTCATCTAGCTGTCTCCCGGATTGTATGTTTCTTTGAGTGTCGGCTTTGGTGGTGGTAATTCAAGGTCATCATCAGGAGGACCACCACCTCCACCTCCACCTCCACCTCCTCCTCCCCTGCCTCCTCTGCCTCTGCCTCCTCCTCCATCGTCACGGTTCATCATGTCATTCAACATATCCTGGAATGCGGTCTGTGTCAGGGCCTGCTCGGTCAGCTGCTGCTGTATGGCCTGGATAGATGCCAGCAACTGTGCATTGACTTGGTTTTGATCTGGCACCTGTCCCTCTGGTTGGGGTGGCTGCTAACCCTTGCCCTTTCCTCCTGGAGCCATGTCAGGGTCTGAGTCGGACGAGATGAACTTCGGAGTAGTCTCCAGGGCTCGCACTGTCTTCTATCTGCATAATGAGATGGTCCGAATCAGAACACTTGCAATTAACGTTCAGCTGCCGTGATTAAGCTGGAATTCATGTCAACCCCAGCATGTTGTGGATGGAAACAGATGTAGACTGTAATCGACTTCCATTCACAACGGCGGAAGTGGGACAAAAGTGATCCCAGTTTATTGGGTGGCCAAGAGAAAGGTAGAAAACGAGGAGTCTGGAGATCGATCCGTAAAGTCCGAATCGGGTTCTTGGGAATCGCCTCGAATTTATTGGCGGAGTTGAGTTCATGGAATCAATGTGGGTGTCGGCATGGTCCCAACGGAAACCATCCATGGATCAACTTCGCGTAGTACAAGAGAAGATCGGATGCTGGATGAAAGATACGATGGTCAACGAGGAACAAAAGGAGTGTAAAACAGTAGAGAGGCTCGGTTGAGCGGGGTGGTCAAAGGGAGAAACAACAAAGTGTGTGAAAATGCACGGGACTTGATCTTTGAACCTTAATCTAGATCCATGCAAACACAATACAAAATCGGGTTCACCAACTCACGCCATGTGAAGCCGTGAAAGCTCGGCTATTTATTATCTTTTCATTTTTAGAGTTGTGATTTTCAGGCATATCTTATAACAAGTCCTTAGTACGCTACCCTATAGGAGAGAGAGTACCACCGGAAGAGTATCCCGTACTTGTCCTCCTCCTGTGTAACCTGTAGTCTGTACTTTTTGGAGTCCTTGTAACCCTTCTTGGATCCTTACTCAGCCAAAGAAAAGAGAGAGGAAGCCGATAGGCGAAACCAATACTTCGGTTCTCGCTCGCAACGGAATCACCCGTGAGCGTGCAAGAACCTACTCGGACGCAGGTCAATGAGACAGACACCCCCGTGAATGCATGGCCTATGCTCAATACTTCGGACAGGGTCGATGCTCTCACAACAGAGAGTCACCATTGGTGACCAAGTCCTACTCGCCTACGTACGATAGAAGCGCCATTACTTCGGAAATCCAGGTGATACACAAGGCAGTTGCAGACTGGGTTTTGGGCTTTAATCCTTAGGGGTCGCACTCGCTCAAGGGAGTAGGGTTTTGGTCCCCCTCCAAGATACATGAAAACAATGAGGGCTTTATGAACCCGGTACAATGATAGTCCATTACAACTTTTAATTAAGGTCAAAGTTTATTTAGCAGTCCCCTTGTTTTAATTTTTGGGTTTTCACTTTTTTTGAGTCTGTTTCATACCAACGCCTAACGTTTTTGTAGGTTTTCATTTAAGTCCTAGGTGCTCAAAATCAGAGGGAGATAGCGGAAAAGCCGTGCAAGTGGTTCCATGATGGAAATCTCACCATTGAACCGAATGATGCATGCTGAGTTAGAAGACTTACAGTGCATCCCAGCTCTCTCCATGTGGTATGCAAAACAGAATTTTTAAACCTATCAATATGTTGGTATGCAAGGCACAAAATCACCCTAAACATAAGCTGCTATTAGCGTGAAGAACCATAAGTCGCTCATTTATCTCTAGCCCAAGAGGGTCCAGTCTTGGCTCACCCCTCCTCTGCTCAACACATTAAGGGTAGGAGAAAGCGCTTTACAGGGCTCGCTACGGCACATAGGGCTAAGAGATAACTGAACGGCTTGTTTAAGTTTGACTAGATCCAAGCGAAGTATACTATAGGAACATGCATTCTTATTAATGTTTGGACCTAGCTACCGAGTCAAGCAACCTAAATCTAGGGGCTCCAAGCACACAAAACAAAGTAAAAGAAAGGCAGAAAGCTCAAAACTTCGGAAAACAAAGAAAATAAAGCGATGAAAACTCGAAAAGCCGCGATGAGGCCTCCAGGTGAACAATCACCCGGGCACTGGACCTCATTGTGAAGAGTAGAGTCCTGTTTAATTACATGCCAAAATTTTCTCTCTCTCACCATAAATTACAAAATAAATACTCCTAAATATCTACACCTATCTAATCCACATCTATGTGCTCCCTTGATACTCTCTCCAGATGGTCATGAGAAGAGAAGACCATCCTCCTCCAAGCTCGGCTGCCTTGGCCTCCTAGGAAGCCATCTTCGCGTGGCGGGCCCTTGCATCAAAGTCACAAAAGATTGCATTAGAATAGCTCAATCAATCAAATATAGCAGATACAATAATCACAATAAATGAATCAATGAAGCCTGGTGATTAATGACAATAGGAATAGCTGCTCATGAAATAAATAAATCAAACATGTACACAAGAATGACAAAAATAAAGTAGGCTATGCTCATTGCTCCTCGGAAACGGCGCCATCTGATAACCGCGACTAATCCACGAGGGTCACCATGAATAAAATAAAAATGTGTCGCTGAGGCGTCCGCTCGCAGAATACCCGAGTTAATCAGCAATTAACCCACAATGAAAGAATGTATCAATTAAATTCAAAAAGAAATGTGAATTAATCTTTATTACTCTACCATAAAATCACTACAAAAAAATTGAGCTATAGTGACGGTTTTAAAAAAATCCGTCACTAAATTAGCCGTTGTTAAATATATAATGACGATATTATTCGTTGTGAAATAAGTTTTCGTACTCAAAATTAGCAACGAATATCATATATGTCGTTATATCATTTGCAACGGTCCACATAGTGACGCTTATTCGTTGCTATTTTTCAAAATTTTAATTAATCGTCGCTAAATTTTGAACTAAAAAAATAGCGACGATTATTTAATATTTTGAAAAATAGCAACGGATAAGCGTCGCTATGTGGACCGTTGCTAATGATATAACGACAGATATAATATTCGTTGCTAATTTTGAGTACGAAAACTCATTTCACAATGAATAATATCATCATTATATATTTAACAACGACTAATTTAGTGACGGATTTTTTCAAAACCGTCACTATAGCTCAATTTTGTTGTAGTGAATGTACAACGACAAGCATGTAGAGGTCGAACCACAGAGAGCAATACAAAATGCAATAGCCTACATGAGCTACAGAGTCATCCTTGTGTGAAGTGGGTTTTTTTAATTTTATACCTTTTTTATTTTTATTATTTTTTTCTTCTTTGTTTTGTTTTGTTTTTAATAATATAATTAGGTAATATATATAACATAAAGATATAAATATATGTACACCCATAGAGGGTGAGTATATAGCTTATAATACATACAATATATATAGATAAATATAATAATAATATATTTTTTATATATTTTAGGGGTAATAAATAGCTACATAAATACATATAAGTAGTTAGATATATATATTTTAGGGAATATGTATATACATAAAGGGGTACTATAATAATTATAAAAATACTAAAAAATAATCAAAAATTCAGGAATAAAGTCTTTTTTGGATTTTCATTATTTTTTACTATTTTTGTGATTTTTGAGCATTTTTCAAAACATTTTTAGTATTTTTAAATAGCAAAATAAGAGAAAACAGTAGAATAGGGTCTGGCTGTAAGAAAAATAGGAATTAAAAATAGCAAACAGCCTCAAAAATTTTCCACACTATTTTTCTAATAAAGATAATAAAATATAGCATAAATAGGGACTGAGTTCACATTTTTCTGATTTTTCTTTTATTTTATACATTTTTTTAAGTTTTTGGGTATTTTTGGATTTTTAAGGTTTTCTTTTTGAGATTTTTAGGGATTTTTATATTGACACTGAAATAGATCAAAATACACCATAACTAATTTTTTTGGGATTTTTTGAGACCTTTTAATATTTTTCTGGAATTTTATAAGCTAGACAGTGAATAAAAAGCATATTTTTGATTTTTAATAAATGCAAAAATGCAACAAAATTAAAAATTAAAAATATAGCGTGCAAGAACAACCAAACAAGAGCTTCTGTCTATTTTTGCAAAATGTTTCGAAGAAATATGAAGCACAAAATAAATAGACAAAGCATTCAAAAATAAATGGCCTAGCAGGGGTATTTTTGCAATTAAAATATTTCTCAGGGGCATACATGCAAAAATTACAATAAAAATGAACGTTAACTTTTATTTTCCGGACCATTTTACAATTACAAAAACACGGCGGGGTTTAAGTGCAATTTTCACGCGTCTCACGTGGTTGCTGCACGTGAGGCGCGGAGGGACTAAAACGCAAATATAAAAACCTTAAGGGTCCTTCTGCAATTTATACAATTTATTTACAACTTAACCTTTTATTTTTAGTATTAAACTATAAATACAAAAAGCGGAGGGGCTAGATGTGAAATTTACCCCCAAAGGCGTGACATCCTGCGGCGCTGGATGCGCCACTTATCCACGTGTCGTCCATCTGACGGCGGATACCGGTTCGTCGATGAAGGGCTTGGATTAGACGATCCTCGCAGATCTGACGGTGGACACGTGTCTTCATCGGACGGTTGTCGTTCAATCTGGGTCTCGCCTCTCGATCCAACGGCGCTGGAGGTATCTGGAAGAACGGGGAGGAAGCTCGCCCCTGGCGAGCTTCGATCGAGCAGCTCGGGCTCCTCCGGGCGCCTCCCGCGGATCTGAAGTGCTCTGGACGTAGCTGGGAGGCTTCCGCGTCGTCTGATGGTGTCCTCATGGCTCTTGGAGGTCCGAGACGTCCGGTCGAGGTCGATGAAGCATAGGACCTCCAGGAACCTCTTCCTGGTTCAATGCGAGCCCAGATGGGCTCCGTTCCTCGTAATACCTGCATAGGAAGAATCGGGGGCGAGAGAGCTACCTCCTCGAGCCGGGGTTTTGAAGCTTGGCAGCAAGATGGAGTGAGGCGGAGGGGCTCCGGCGAACGCCGGAGGTGGAGCCCCGATTCGCCAAGACCGAAGGTCCTAGGTTGGACCAAGATGTGCGTTCGATGGAGAATGCGATGAGGGACGAAATGGGATGCGAATGGCGGGCGGATACAGTCGATTTCACAGTGAAGAAGTCGCCGGAGCAGAGCTCCGACGAACTTCGAATTTGGGATTCTAATCTACAGGGATCAACTACAAGCTAAACTAACAACTGAAATTGAAAGCTAGCATTAAAACCTAACTAAAAAGCATAAAAAGGGACAGCTCTTATACCTGGGGGCCATCAGGGAGCAGGGCGGACACCGGAGCTCCGCCGCGACAAAATCTTCCTCCCTCCGGCCGATTCGAGATGCCAGCACACTCCCCCTGTCACGAGGAATGTCCCAGGAATGGAATCAAGGCTTAAGGTTGGATTAAAAGTGGCCAAATTCGAGGAAGGAGGCGGAGCTACTTATTTATAAACATTGGCAAGGTTCCTTATTGACCGGCGATTATTTCTTAATCCAATGAGTATCTAATTGATCTAAGATTTTGGCGGGCATCATGGATGATCAGAGGGCAATTCTTGTGAAGGAAGCGAGCTTGAACGATGGAAGGGATGGCCGCAAAATTGGAGGAAAATAGGGGAGTTGACAGTTCAGAGGCGCAGGGCTTGGATGGGACAGTTGACCAGGGGGTCAACGAAGGCCGGCTGCTCATTGGTCCACATCGGCCGCTAGACGCCAAAATAGGAGATCTGATTAGAAATTGATTTATTTGACACAGCAAACGATTTTATTATTTTTTTCTTATAAAATAAAAAATGTGTATTATTTCATCTAGTATTTATTTATGATTTTTATTGAATTTTTCGAAGTGTTTTATTATGGTTTTAATTTAATAATGTGTATATGTATGTATTTACATGTATTTTTGGGTATTTTATTTTTAATTTGTTTATTTTCTTTTATTATTTTATTGGCTTATTTTATAAATTTATAATTTATTTTTGTGAGTATAAAGGTATTTTTATTTAATTTTTAGGAGTTTATTTACATTTTTAAATAAATAGGTATAGGTATATGTAGGTATCCTTATAGGTATTTTACCTATGTGTTTTGTATTCTTAATTTATTTAATATATTTTCTTGATTTTTATCTTGGATTTACATTTTTAATGAGTTATGTATAATGTATACATTATTATAAAAATATAAAAGAATAAAAGAACCAAGGATTAAAATCCTTTTTATTTATATAAAGATATATAGTATAGGTATTTTGTCTATGAATTTTGTAGACTTATTTTATTTCTGAAATTATTTTTGGTTTTCCTTTACTTTTAATGTGTGTATGCATTATATACATCATTTACAAAATTCTAAAATTATAAATTTGTTGCAATAATGAATAATGAATAAATGTAATAATTTATTCAGGTATTATGTACAAGGAGGGCCAAAAACCTAACTTTTGCACATGGACTCCAAAAATTATGAAACCAATTTTATTAAATAGTTCATGGAAATCTATATACAACTAAAGGTGAGTTTGAGTGATTTGGAGTTTTTATTTGCAAGATATGGGTCTGTGAAGTTGAGATTTTGGCTTTTTATTCTGTGTATAGAATGTACACTGAGTATTATTTTTACACAAACTCAATTTTGTAATTTTATTTACATTATTATCTACAACTTTTATGAATAAAGTTTCTTTATTTGATGAATAAATAATTATGTACAAAATAGGTGTCAAAAATGCATAAATAAAATGAAGAAATAAATGAGGTATTTATTGTATACTGGCCCTTATCTCCCCCTACTTTATTCCTGGTCGACCAATACCATGCTGGCCTTGGTCTCGGGGTTTGGTCATAAAATATCTTCAATATTTTATTCCTTTTCTTTTCTTTTATTTATTCTATAATTTTGGCATTAAACACAGTATTTAATGTATAATTAATACAATGAATCATGAATGCTATTATGTATAATTTGATGCTATTTACATGCATTTGCTGAGGTTTTTGAGGCCAAAATGATAGAATAAAGGTGATGAAATGGAGATTCATCAAGCCCCCGAGTCGAGAGGACTTGGTCATTCTACTTGTAGATTAAGATGAGAGAGCAAGAGAGAGAAAGGAGGACTATTAGCATAACAGTCTTCTTTTTATTTTTGTGATAGAGTGTTATTTAATTTTTTCTCAATAATTTGTAATAATACAGGTGGACTTGGACTTCGATATTTGGGTCCAATTTCTAAGTGTTTGTTCAGTTGGGGGCTCATTGGGTTTTATGGTGGTTTTCTTTCCTTTATTTTCTTTATTTTCTGCATTGGATTTTTCCACCTTATTTTTATTTGTTTTGTGGAATGAGCCCTTAGTTTTATAGGATTTCTTGCTCGATAATCTAAGCCCCAACCCCTAATATATTGCACATACCTATAGTTTCTACGTTTGAACTTCGATAAAAATTAATTGTTGAATACTTCGACTTGAAACCACGCACCGAGAGAGGTCTTCATACAACGCTTGCAGGACCCACTGTGGTGGGCATTGAGGAGCCTCCAAGACCAGACTCTAGGTTTCTCTTCTTTATATTTAGCATTTGATTCTTCCCTTTAATAGCAACTCCTGTTTAGGATGATTTATTCATGTGCATATCGGCATATAAATTAGGTTTATAAATTCATGTTTTGTATCCTACTTTACGACAGCTGAGAAGCATTGTAAGTCTTCTATCTTTGCACTCATCATTTGATACGAGGGCAGATTTCTATCCTCATATCCACTTGCATTGCTTTGCCGCTATCTCCCTCTACTTTTTGATCACATAGGAACTAAAGAAAATTCAAAAAATCATTAGGCATTTTGATATTGAAAACACTCAAAAGAAGGTGAACCTCAAAAATTAAAACAAGAGGACTGCTGATTGAACTTTGACCAAAATAATATTCGTAATGAACATCATTTTTATGATTCACAAAGCCCACATTGTATTCAGGTACACTCCAGACTGAGTGAGGCATGTCCCTTGAGGAATAGAACCAAAAACCCGATCTATTGCTGCCTCAGCTACCACCTGGGACCAATGAAGTATTGGTGCTTCTATCGTACATGATTGAGTAGGGCCTTATCAACGATGGTGCTCCCTCCTTGTGTGGAGTATCCGACTTGGTCTGAAATACTGAGCCTAGGCCACACCCTCACGGGTGTGTCTGTCTCATCAGTTTCTTCCGAGTACCTCGCTTGTGAGAGAACTAGTGGTTTTGCCTATCGGCTTCCCCTCTCTTTTCTTTCGCTGAGTAGACACCCGGGATCGGTATTGAGGACCTTAAAAAGTACAGATCATATGATACAAAGGAGGTAGAGATGTTAAGGACTCGTGACAATATTTTTGCCTGAATCACAACTCTAAAATTGAAAAGATAAAATAGATGAACTCTTATGGCTTCACATTGAGTTGAGTTGGTAAATCCAATTTTGTTTGATATTTGTTTGTTTAGATTAGATTCAAAGATCAAAGTTCCGCGCACTTGTGCATTTTTGACATTCTTCTTTTCTTGCTTCCTCTTTGCCCCCTGCTCATCGTGAGCCTTCTACTATTTTACACTCCCTTTATTTCTTGTGCATCACTGTATCCTTCTTCCAATTCGATCTTCTCTTTTCCCTCGAGATGACGACTCTAGGACGACTTAGTCGGGACTCCACTTGCACCCACATTGACTCCTCGAGTTCGACATCTCCAATCATTCGGGGTGATTCCCAGGTGCATGGTTCAGACTCCGTGAACCACCCTCAGGACTCCCTACTTCTTCTTCCTCACCTAGATCAGGAAAAATCTCTTCCCGAGTTATGTCCTTTTTGGATGGATATTGATGTCACTCCATTATCCTCTCTATCCCTAATTAGATTCAGAATTTATCCTAATTCTGGATTATTTTCTCTATCTGGTACGTGCATGTAGATGGAATAGGGTGTATTTCCCATTGCAGATCTTGACCCTGATCTTGAGCCTGTACATTCAGAGTCAGCATCAAAGATGGCTCCTTCATGAAGAGGGAAGCGACTGCAACAACCGAATTCAGAGCCAGATACAGAGCAAGGCACTGACCCCAGTCAGAATGAAGTAAATAGTCACCTCTTGGCCTCCATCCAGGCCATTCAGCAACATCTAACATACCAAGCTCTAGCTCAGGCCGCCTTTCAAGATATGGTAAACGACTTGAGGAGGAGATCAGAAGAGAGGGAGACACCTCGTGGAGGAGGTGATGACATTCATGATGATGATGAGGACAATCACTATCACGACCCTGATTCCTGGGTCGTCAGATCCTCCCATATTCGGATCTGGTTACTCAACAATAATTTATTCAGCAATCGCAACTAACATTCAGAAACAGACTGCAAATAAAAATACTCAGAAGGAAGTATTTCAACACTTTTCCATTCACAAAAAAAGTTTACATGATCCATTATCCCACTACAACCCTTTACATGTACATCAGTTCGAAGGAAATACACAGAAATATTACTAACTACCTTACAAAGAAAAGCTACTGTGGCTGGCTGGATGTCTATTATGTAAGCTAGATGGATTTTTAAAGTCCTTGCGATGGATCATCGACACCTGTTGGGTTTTCCATAAATCATAGGATAAAAATTAGCGAATGCTAAGTAACGAAGAAGAGAAAAGCAAATAAATTATGTAATTTTGCAAAACTTGTTATCACAAAAGGTTTCATTCCTTCTCGTTAATTTAAGTCCTATTTCTTTTCTATTCCACATCAGGGATTAGTCCAGGGGAACCCCACCATTCTTGGACTCCGAAGCTATGGACACTTCGAGATTGGAGATTGCGTTGATCTTGTTAAGCTTATGCCACTGCACGTCGCCTCAACCAATCCTCCAATACTACCCTGACAATTTCCTTTTCTTTTATTAACCAGGGCTAACATTATAACCTAGCGGCTTAAATATATGTTGTCGTGACCCAGCCGCTATTGAACCACCTGTGCCTCCACATGGCACGACTACATCTTCCGTCGTTCAACCCGAATATATTGGCTCCTGGTACCACACATTGCAAATCATTCATTTCGTGCGCATTTATCATAACATGGCAACCGTGTACCACCTAGGTAGGGAAACGCCAATACGGGTTCCTTCCGACAAACCTACAGGTTACATGCCCGACCTGTAGTTCTACTCCCAGTCATCCTTAACGTGACTCACAACCCTTTTCAGGATCCAACTTAAAACACATCAATTCCCATGATGTCATTCCTCAATTCAGCCTTATATTTGCATAACCATAAAATACTGAGTACAGACTTAAACATATATTAATTCATATATTTATTTACTCATAATTATGCTCATTTTAACTTTCAAACCCTAACTTTCCAAGCCACTGCATCAATTCGATGCTTAGACCTTATTTTAGTTGAAATCACAAAGTAACTTTTCATATTTTTTCAAAAATAACCAAATTAGGGTTCTTCGTAGCAAAGAACATAAAATCAAAAATTTCAACGATCTCATATGAAAACCCAACAACAAAAGGAAGAATTTTGTTACCTAATCGAGCTCTCTCTCGCGTATGCAGTGCTTTATCGTGTTTCGTTTTCAGAAAGGATGATTTAAGGCTCCTGAAATGATCGAATTTCATTTTTGTATCAAAAACGCTAAGAACGTGTCAAGAACGTAAAGAATGAACGAAGAACACGAAGAAAGCGAAGAACACGAAGAACACGAAGAACGCCAAGAACATATTTTCTCTTGAAATTTCACCAGAGCTTCCCCTTATATGGGGTGATATTTCTAGGAAAATTTTGGCAGAGTTTCCCCTTATATCGGGACATATTTCAAAATAAAAACGAAAAGAGTTTCCTCCATAAAATCAATTGAGAGGAAAACAACAGCGAAACTGAAATAATATAATTAAACTGCAAGTGATGGAGAATCGGTAGAAACCACACGTCTTAGGTGAGTGAATGTGTGACGAATCACAGGGTTCATGTGCACAGCTTCCCGCACCTAAGTAGGGTGTTACATAGATTTCTCCTCGAACCATAACAGGAAATGAATCGGAAAGAAAGATAAATCAAGAACAAAACTTGGAAGAAGAGAGGATGAATAGAAAGAATAGCTTACGAAGCAAACTAAGAGAGGATCATACCTTCCTCCTCCTCGTTCTCCCAACAGCGCTTCGCTAGCGCTCTTTCCCCGCCTCCCACTCCTCCTCCCGACCTCTCAACCCTAGCCCTTGGGTGGTGGTAGTGAAAATTGTAGAGAATGAATGGGTGGGGGGTATTTATAGACTCCAGAAAACCACTAATCATGGTTTAGACCTTAACCATGGTTTAGCGGCCCAAGGTTTTGGCCCATGGTTTTGGCCAAAACTTATCCCAAAGTTGGGGCTTAAGTTAGAACATTCTAGATGATTCTAGATTCGCTAATGATGCGTAATTAGCACTAATCATGATTAACTTTCACTAATCACGATTTAACTTTCGCGGCTTACGCTTATCTTTTGCTAACTATTGATTAGTGTTGCTAATGATCATTAGCAATTTTCAATCCATCATTAGTTTCACTAATCACACTTAATTAGTCTTAATTACATACACTATGAGTTAACGACTTCTTAACCCTCCTCACTTCTCTTTCTTCCAAAAAATCATAACAAATCGAAATGAAATCCGATTTACACGAAACAAATTCCGTTGGTTTCCTCTTGATGACCCGGATCTTATTATATAGGATCCGAGATATGCCAAGTTCAAGAATTTACAATTATAACAACCTTAAAGGAAGTCTCATCTTCGAGACTAGAAATGCAGGCATAACAACCTTAAAGAGGATTGAAACCATAACAACCTTAAAGAGAATGAACGCCATTTCATTTATAAAGAAGATATACAACACATAGTGTTATTACTCAAACAAGTAGGGGTATTTCTCTCTCATTTCCGCCTCAGGTTCCCATGTGGCTTCTTCAAACTCTTGGTTCCTCCACAATACTTTAACTAGAGGCACCTCTTTGTTTCTCGACTTCTTGATATCCCTGTCAAGTATTTGCACAGGTAATTCTTGGTATGTTAAGTCTGGCTCAACATGTAAATCATCGTAACTTATCTTATGCTCTGGATCCTTAACGTACTTTCTCAGATTTGATACATGAAAAACATCATGTACTGCCAAAAGATGTGGATGAAGTGCAAGTCTATATGCTACTTTTCCAATGCGTTGAATAATTTCAAAGGGACCCACGAACCTGGGTGCTAACTTCCCATGCAAACTAAACCTCTGAACACCCTTCATAGGTGATACTTTGAGGAATACAAAATCGCCTACTTCAAACTCAAGGTCTCTTCGCCTGGTATCACTATAGTTTTTCTGGCGACTCTGGGCAGTTAGTAGTCTTTTTCGAGCAAGCTCTACAGCTTCCCGTGTCTCTTGCAGTGTATCTGGATCATAAAGGTTCTTTATCCCGACCTCTTGCCAACACAAAGGAGTAGTACACCTACGTCCATAAAGTGCTTCAAATGGTATCATGCCAATACTTGTATGGTAACTGTTGTTGTATGTGAATTCTGCAAGAGGTAAATGTTTAATCCATGATCCCTTCCATTCTAAGGCACACGCTCGTAGCATATCCTCTAGTGTCTGAATCGTACGTTCTAACTGACCATCTGTTTGTGGATGATATGTTGTACTCCAGCATAGTTGTGTACCTAAGGCTTTCATGAAGTTCTCCCAATAGTGTGAGGTAAATCGTGAATCTCGATCAGAAACTACTTCCTTTGGGATACCATGGAGGCGAATCACATATGTAATATATAACTCAGCAAGCTGGTCTGGAGTGAAAGATAAGCTTATCGGAATAAAGTGTGCTACCTTTGTCAGACGATCTATTATAACCCATATACTATCTTTACCACCAGTCGTCTGAGTAAACCAGTAACAAAGTCCATGGAAATGCTTTCTCATTTCCACTAAGGTATGGGGAGGGGTTGTAACAATCGTGGTGGTTTTTGGTGTGAAGTTTTTACCTGTTGGCAAGTGAAACATGAATTCACAAACTCAACAACATCTTTCTTCATTCCTGGCCACTAAAAGTATGAACGAAGATCCTTATACATCTTTGTAATTCCTGCATGAATAGATAATCTAGAACAATGAGCTTCACGTAAGATGTCTTTCCTCAGTTCATGTATGTTTGGTACAAAGCTCTGTGATGGTTATATATTAACCCATCTTGTATCCGGAATCCCTCTATCTCATTCTTCTCAAGTTGTTGTCTCAAGTCTTTAAGGAGTGGATCATCCTCATGTCCTTTCTTTATTTTATCCCAGCTCTCTGGTTTGTATCAGTGAGGAATAGTTATAGTATCATCACTACTATCAAATGGTTTCCATTTACTTAACGTTAATAGTAAACTCCCGAAGTGGATAGCACTCACTAACCCAGGTGAATAAGTTCTTCTGCTAAGGTCATCTGCTACGACGTTCCCCTTACCAGGGTGGTAGGAGATAGTGCAATCATAATATTTCAACAACTCTAGCCACCGTCTCTGTCTCATATTAAGCTCCTTTTGATCAAACAGATATTTCAAGCTTTTATGATCGTTGGAGATTTCAAAAGTAATACCATACATGTAGTGTCTTCATATTTTTAAAGCAAAAACTACGACAGCTAATTCAAGGTCATGTGTTGGGTAGTTCTTCTCATGTGTCCTGAGCTATCGTGAAGCATACGCAACTACCTTACCATGTTACATAAGAACCGCCCCAAGTCCTTCTTTAGATGCGTCAGTGTACACTGTAAACCCTTCACTTCCGGAGGGTAGAGTAAGGATGGGTGCAGATGTTAGGCATTCTTTCAGTGTTTGGAAACTAGTTTTGCATGCAATGGACCATATGAATGGAACTTCCTTCTGGGTCAACCTAGTCATTGGCAATGCTATTCGTGAAAAGTCCTTCACAAATCTTCTATAATATCAATCTAATCTCAGAAAAGATCGTATTTTTGTGACAGTCTTTGGGTGTTCCCAATTCATCACCGCACTAACCTTTGTAGGATCAACTGATATTCCTTCCCCAGAAATAACATGGTCTAAGAAAGATACTTCAGATAGCCATAAGTCACATTTGCTATATTTAGCATACAGTTTGTTCTTCCTTAGAGTTTCAAGTGTCTTCCTGAGATGGTGTTCATGCAGATACTTATCCTTGGATTAAATAAGCACATCATCAATAAAGACTACTATAAAGTGATTTAACAACTCCTTGAATACTCTATTCATGAGATCCATGAAGGCTGCTGGGGCATTTGTCAGTCCAAAAGGCATAACTAAGAATTCATAATGCCCGTATCTAGTTCGAAAAGCTGTCTTGAGAATATCTGTATCTTTAGTTTTCAACTGATGGTATCCAAATCTTAAATCAATCTTGGAATACACAGGTGAACCCTGTAACTGATCAAAGAGATCATCTATTCTTGGCAGAAGATACCTGTTCTTTATGGTCTTCTTGTTTAGTTGTCTATAGTCAATGCACAACCATATTGACCCATCCTTTTTCTTGACAAATAAGATAGGTGCACCCCATGGTGAAGTACTAGGACGAATGAATCCTTTATCTAACAGTTCTTGCAACTGTACCTTTAACTCTCGTAACTCAGCTGGTGCCATCCTATACGGAGGGATAGAGATAGGCTAAGTATCAGGTATGAGAGAGATTTCAAATTCAATCTCTCACTCAGGTGGTAATCCAGGTAGTTCCTCTGAAAATACATCAGGAAACTTGCACACTATAGGTATATCTTCCATCATTCTGTCTGACCCTGATATAGTTGTTACATAAGCTAAATAACCTTGGCACCCTTGCTCTAACAACTGTTGTGCCTTCAATGTTGAGATATATTTGATATTACCATTGGAGTCTTTCCAATGAACTGGAACTCTATCGAGTTAAGAAGGTGAAATATACTGTTTTCTGAAAAAGTCAAGACATGCATGATGCATTTCTAGCCAATCCATCCCTAGGATAAGATCAAATCAATTCATTTCGATAAGTAGCAGATAAGCATGTAACTGATGTCCTGCAATCTGTCCCACATAGTCATCGAAGATCTTCTTGAATTATAATTGACCTCATGGTTCCTTACTCAGGAAATGGTTTTATGATTTTATCAGAATCTTATCCTAACAATAGGAATCAAATATCATTATTCTTTTCTTTTCTTTTTATATGCCTATGAATCGCCTCCTCCACTGCTCCTCCAAATGGAGTAGGGACAAACAAATTCTGTGGACTGATGGTATATAGACCCCTTCTTTACGATGGTGAATAGAACCCTCAACCCTAGAATCCATGGGTCTGGATGACTTTGATCTCTCATTGTGGCATTAAGTCCTCGCTCTAATGCTTATAACCTTTGACCCATCTCATAGGTCATCACTATCATAGTCGCTAATTTCCTAGACACATCTTGGTCTTCCATTGGGACCAGTAAAGGCCAAAGGTTAGGTCCTATATGTCTTATCATGATGTACGTAAGGGACAATGACTTGTGAATGGTATTGCAGTCAATTATTATGATCAAAGGATCTTAGTACAACCTTAGTTTCTGAATACCGCTCATAGTTATTAATTACTAAATAAATTAATGGAGTAACCGGGCTCTGATACCAATCTGTCACGACCCCGATTCCTGGACCGTCGGATCCTCCCATATCCAGATTTGATTACTCAGCAATAATTTATTCAGCAATCACAACTAACATTCACAACTAACATTCAGAAACAGACTGCAAATAAAAATACTCAGAATGAAGTATTTCAACACTTTGCCATTCACAAAATAAAGTTTACATGATCCATTGTCCCACTACAACCCTTTACATGTACATCAGTTTGAAGGAAATACACAAAAATATTACTAACTACCTTACAAAGAAAATCTACTGTTGCTGGCTAGATGTCTAGTATGTAAGCTGGATGGATTTTTAAAGTCCTTGCGATGGATCACCGACACCTATTGGGTTTTCCATAAATCATAGGATAAAAAATAACGAATGCTAAGTAACGAAGAAGAGAAAGGCAAATAAATTGTTTAATTTTGTAAAACTTGTTATCACAAAAAGGTTTCATTCCTTCTCGTTAATTTAAGTCCTATTCCTAATCTATTCCACGTCAGGGATTAATTCAGGGGAACCTCACCATTCTTGGACTCCGAAGCTGTGGACACTTTGAGATTTGAGATTGCGTTGATCTTGGTAAGCTTATGTCGCCGCACGTCGCCTCAACCAATCCTCCAATACTACCCTGACAATTTCCTTTTCTTTTATTAATCAGGGTCTCAACCCTCAGCCTAGAAAACAAATGAGCACACCATCCTCGAGGACTCGGTGCTTAAAACCTCATGCTAACATTATAACCTAGCGGCTTAAATACATGTTGTCGTGACCCGGCCGCTATTGAACCACCCGTGCCTCCACATGGCACGACCATATCTTCCGTCGTTCAACCCGAATATATTGGCTCCCGACACCACTCATTGTAAATCATTCATTTCGTGCGCACTTATCATAACAGGGCAACTGTGTACAACCTAGGTAGGGAAACACCAATACGGGTCCTTCCGACAAACCTACAGGTTGCATGTCCGACCTGTAGTTCTACTCCCAGTCATCCTTAACGTGACTCACGACTCTTTTCAGGATCCAACTCAAAACACATCAATTTCCATGATGTAATTCCTCAATTCAGCCTTATATTTGCATAACCATAAAATACTGAGTATAGACTTACACATATATTAATTCATATATTTATATATTCATAATTATGCTCATTTTAACTTCCAAACCCTAACTTTCCAAGCCACTGCATCAATTCGATGCTTAGACCTTATTTTAGTTGAAATCACAAAGTAACTTTTCATATTTTTTTAGAAATAACCAAATTAGGGTTCTTCAAAGCAAAGAACATAAAATCAGAAATTTCAACGATCTCATATGAAAATCCAACATCAAAAGGAAGGATTTCGTTACCTAATCGAGCTCTCTCTTGTGTATGCAGTACTTTATAATATTTTGTTTTCAGAAATGATGATTTAAGGCTCCTGAAACGTTCGAATTTCATTTTCGTATCAAAAACGCTAAGAACGTGTCAAGAACGTGAAGAACAAACGAAGCACGCGAAGAACACGAAGAACACGAAGAACGCCAAGAACATATTTTCTCTTGAAATTTCGGCAGAGCTTCCCCTTATATGGGGTAATATTTCTAGGAAAATTTTGACAGAGTTTCCCCTTATATCGGGACATATTTCTCGAAAAATTTCGGCAGAGTTTCCCCTTATATCGGGACATATTTCAAAATAAAAACGAAAAGAGTTTCCTCTATAAAATCAATCGAGAGGAAAACAACAACGAAACTGAAAGATTATAAGTAAACTGCAAGCGATGGAGAATCGGTAGACACCAGGCGTCTTAGGTGAGTGAATGTGTGACGAATCACAAGGTTCACTGACGTGCACAGCCGCCCGCACCTAAGTAGGGTGTTACATAGATTTCTCCTCGAACCATAACAGGAAACGGATCGGAAAGAAAGATGAATCAAGAACAAAACTTGGAATAAGAGAGGATGAATAGAAAGCCTAGCTTACGAAGAAAGCTAAGAGAGGATCATACCTTCCTCCTCCTCGTTCTCCCGGTAGCGCTTCGCTAGCGCTCTTTCCCCGTCTCCCACTCCTCCTCCCGACCTCTCAACCCTAGCCCTTGGGTGGTGGTGGTAGTGGAAATCATAGAGAATGAATGGGTAGGGGGTATTTATAGGCTCCAGAAAACCACTAACCATGGTTAGAAAACCATGGTTTAGACCTTAACCATGGTTTAGCGGTTCATGTTTTTGGTCTATGGTTTTGGCCTAAACTTATCCCAAACTTGGGGCTTAAGTTTAAACATTCCAGATGATTCTAGATTCGCTAATGACGCTTAATTAGCACTAATCATGATTAACTTTCACTAATCACGATTTAACTTTCACGGTTTACGCTTATCTTTTGCTAACTATTGATTAGTATTGCTAATGATCATTAACGGTTTTCAATCCATCATTAGTTTCACTAATCACACTTAATTAGTCTTAATGATAGACATTATGGGTTAATGACTTCTTAACCCTCCTTACTTCTCTTTCTTCCGAAAATCATAACAAATTGAAACGAAGTCCGATTTACACGAAACAAATTCCGTTGGTTTCCTCTTGACGAGCCAGATCTTATTATATAGGATCAGAGATATGCCAAGTTCAAGGCTTTACAATCACTCTGTAGATGGATCGCACGGAGGTGAGGGCGAAGCAAGGAGAGTCCAACCCAAGCCAACCCTAAAGTAGTCATACAACCCTAGGGACCGATCGCATCAATGAGTGGATCCAGATCCCATCGGCCCATAGATATTTTGAATTAAAACCACAACTCCTTTCGTTCCTCCCCAGCTTCCACGGGAATTCAAATGAGGAGACGTATATCCATCTACAGTCATTCAAACATATCTGCAACACGACGCGCTACCCCCAACATCCCATTGGACGTAGTCAAAATGATCGCCTTCCCATTCGACCTTCCGGGCAAAGCTTTGTACTGGATCAATCATCTAGGAATGTGGTGATGACTTGGGAGGACCTGAAGTCAGCTTCTTTGCACAAGTACTATCCTCTCAGTCATCTTAATCTCTTGCGATCGAAGATCTCTAGCATCTCTCAGGGTCCCCAAGAGTCATTTCATGAGACCTGGGAGAGGTTTAGTGATCTGATCGAGAAGTTCCCCCACCATGACATTCTGAGGGCTTGTTTGGTCCATCACTTCTTTGGAGGAGGATCCCATTTCAATAAGGATGAGGATGCAATATGTTAGATCTTCGAGGAGATGGTCGAAGGAGAGGTTGCATTATCCTCATCTCATTCCTTCCAGATTCAGCCACCGCAACAGGTCCTCATCAAGAATGTGAACATGGCGGACACACATGAAGTCGATAGGTGTGACAACTCCGACTTGGCTGTCATTGGAAACCACCTACCGAAGGTTGATATCATTGAGAAGAGGTCTCAAGACCTCGAGAAGCTTGCTGAGATCGAGCAAAGAATGAAGGGCTTAGATAAGCTCGATATTATCACCGCACTTGAGCCTCCAATTGAGAAGGAGCAGACACAGCCACAACCGCCTCAACCAAGTCCTAATCAACCTCCAGTCCAGCAAGTATATTACATGTAGGTCCCAGAGCAATCGCCACCACAGCTGCAGACTCAGATGGTTGTCTACCAGCTACCTGAATTCCAGTATCAGTACCTTGAGTCTTGTTCTTTACCTCCCCACTCATTCAAGAGGTGACTAGTGTTTGTAGCAATGATCAACAACTAACCCATCCTCAGGGACAACCCTAGGGTCAGTCCAATGTCTGTCGGCCATATCATCAGCAACAAGGAGGGTGGAATTTCCATCCCAACCCGATCCAACATTAGCAGCCTCTATAGCATGGTTACAAATTGAGGTAGAACAACTACCAACAGTAGTCCAGATATCGCCAACAGCAGTACCAATAGCCAGCTACTTACTACCATCACCAGGTGCCACAAAATCAACAATACCCTTCTCTTCCTCCTCCTCTTCACTACTCTCAGG
The DNA here is from genome assembly GCA_037367405.1 of Ottelia alismoides. Lineage (NCBI taxonomy): Eukaryota > Viridiplantae > Streptophyta > Magnoliopsida > Alismatales > Hydrocharitaceae > Ottelia > Ottelia alismoides. The sequence continues at coordinate 67,952 of JAZKJV010011875.1, forward strand.
GATACTAGTAGTAGCCTCCATCCTACCAGCAGAATCAACGGTCTCATCATGCCAAACTTTCTGAGGTTACCCTGGTTAACCCGACCCTCGATTTTCTGGCTCAATTTCTGAAGAACATGGCTGAGATGAGCCAGAAGATATACGACATAACGACTGCCAAGACTGTCATTCCGGCTCAGGTCGAGGCAAATCCGAACAACTTCCATCGCAAGGAGCAGGTAGCCAGTAGTGTTCCACCTGATTCAGGTGAAAATAATTCTTTTTACCTAATATTGTACATCCCATGAGTGCTAGGACACTCTGTCCATCTACAATAGCGAAAGAAAAGATCAAAGCATCCAACGGTGAATCGTCAATGAGGCAGACATCAGGACCAATATACTTTTTTGGAGCAGCACCATATAATAAAATATTAAAAAATGAAGAAAATACAAAAATACAAAAAGAAAGCAACAATCCCGGTGAAGTCGCAACAGCCTTGGAGATGCCAGTACTAGCCGCAGAACCAGAGCCTGTCGATGGAGCCACACCTGGCATTTTTGGTCCACCAGATGTAGATGATCGTATTCCTCTTTGCCATCTACATGTACCAAAAGATATGGACAAAATTTTGAATGAAAATATTTTTGACAGTGTACTTATGCCTTTTCCTTCAGTAACTAAATCAAAAATAGTAAAAAAATGAAAAATGCTTTGTATGATCCCAAAATAGTCCAAATTCTGCAAAATTTGATTCTAAAGATGTTAGTGTTGAAAGCCATGGAGTACATGCCTGCAGTAAAACAAGGACTTAAAGAAGCATCTACAACGAAGCTTTAGCCTTGCAAAAACAAACACAAAAAATCTGAGAAGCATATCCTCACCATGGTTACAGTTAATGCCATTGGCAATCTCCTGCACAAAAAGAAGGACAATGGAACAACACTCATCAGATGCATCATCTTCAATCAGGAGTTCAAACACACTTTGCTCGAAAGTGGATCTTCTATCAACCTTCTACCAATGTCACTACTCACAGAATTTGAGTTAGGACCACTCAAGCCAACCAAGATGATTCTGCAGTTTGCAAATCGATCCGTCAAGTGGTCTAGGGGCATGTTGGAGGATGTGATCGTCATTGTTCAAGGGATGAAATTCCCTTTTGATTTCATTGTCCTGGACATGGATACTTCTGCACCTTTGTTCCATACCCCGATTATCGTTGTCCAGTCATTCCTTCGAATGGTCGAGGCAGTAGTTGACTATGGCACTGGAGAGATCACATTTTGCTCCAGCACGACAAAATCCAGATAGAGACCGTGCATGAGTCAAAGCAAACAGAAGTTGTGTCTGAAACGAGAGTGCTTGAATCTCAATGTTCTGAGGACTGTGATTTTTTAGCAGAGATCAGAGATATATATTTATTTATGGATGACATAGAAACCCTGGAATTCCTCTCTCTAGAGGAAGTACGGGAAAGCACAGTCCAATTGACCAAGGTCTTTGAGGATGAGATTTTCGCTGATGTGTCAATAGAGGAATTTGAACAATTCCCCTAGTCCGAGCAAGAAGATTTCATTGGAGACCTAGGTGATTTACTAAATGATGAAGCTAAACTGCCAGACAACAGATGAAAGAGCTTACACCTACAGTCGTCACAGAAGTCATCATTGAAGTCACTCCCATACCACTAGAGCTCAAACCCTTTCCCTCCAATATGAAGGACACCTTCCTTGTTGGTGAACCAGACATGTACCTGATCATTATCAACGCTCATTTAACCAAAGATGAGGAATCTCGTCTGATGGAGGTTCTTGAACAAAATCGCAAAGCAATAGACTAGAAGATATCAGATCTCCATGGATTAATCCATCCTTGTGCTTACATCACATTTACCTGAAAGAAGACAACAAGCATTCCCATGAATTTCAGTGCCATCTAAATCTGAACCTCCGGAAGATTGTGAAGAAAGAAATTAAAAAATGGTGTCATGTGGGATCCATATATCCCATCTCTGACTCCAAGTGTGTGAGTCCCCTGCACATAGTGCCAAAGAAGTCTGGCGTCACCATTGTGACGAATGGCAAGGGAGAGGAGACTCTGACCAAAGTACCAACATCTTGGCAAGTTTGTGTGGATTATAGACATCTCAACCTTGCCACCAAGAAGGATCATTTTCCATTACACTTCCTTGACCAGATTCTTGAAAGACTGTCCGTGAAGGAATATTTCTACTTCTTGGATGGTACTCTAGATACAATCAAGTTGCATCGCACCTGAAGATCAATAGAAGACTGCGTTCACCTGTCCTTTTGGGACGTACACTTTCCGATGAATGTAATTCAGGTTGTGTAACACCCCGCTACATTTCAGAGATGTATGTTTGTCATATTTGAAGACATGGTGGGAAATTTTCTTCAGGTTTTCAATGATGATTTCTTGGGTTTTGGGAAATCATTTGATCAATGTCTGGAATATTTAGACCGAGTTTTGAGGAGGTGTTGTGAAGTGAATCTCGTGTCTCGTATGAAGAGCAATTTCATGGTAACCAAAGGGATCGTGTTGGGTCATGTAGTATCGAAACATGGTAAGGAAGTGCACCCATCAAAGGTAAAAGTAATTTTAAAACTTGAGCCACCTACCAATATGAAACAAGTCCGGTCATTTTTGGGGCATGTAGGTTTTTCCCGATGATTTATCAAAGATTTCAGCAAGCTCGCCTGATCGTTGACAGAATTTCTAAGAAAGGAGCCAGATTTCATCGTGGATGACTGTGTTCTCCAGGCCTTTAGTCAGTTAAAAACCTGATCACACATGCTCATGTCCTGCAACCACCTGACTGGTCTCTACCATTTGAGATCATGATGGATGCATCAGATTTTGCTATTGGTGTTGTTCTAGGACAAAGATGAGATGGGATTCCATTTGTTATTCATTACGCTATCCGAACACTGAACGGAGCTCAAAATAATTATACAGTGATAGAGAAAGAGCTACTAACCGTAGTGTTTTCCCTGGAAACATTCAGATCACATCTCCTCGGATCAAGGGTAATTATTTACACTAACCATTCTGCCATCAAATACCTTCAAAGCAAGAAATATGCCCGTTCGATCCTTTTAATACAAGAATTTGACTTGGAAGTTCATGACAAACCAGACATCAGAAATGTGGTGGTAGACCATCTTTCCAAAATTGTCAATACAAAGCCTCCTGACCAAAATTCAATTCCGATCATAGAGACCTTCCTAGATGAGGCGGTCTTGTTTATATCCTCTCTCCCTTGATATGCAGATTTTGTGAAATATGTCATCTTTACGAAGACTCCGCCAGATTGGTTGAAAATTAAACACGATAAATTCTTGCTAGACATTCATTTCTACCAGTAGGAAGAACCACATCTATTCAGAGAGGGCACATACTACATCTAGAGGAGGTGTATACCCCATGAGGAGATTATGGATGTCCTAGACCACTGTCACAAGCTTGAAATCGGAGGACACCATTCTAGAAAGAGAATGGCGACAAAAGTGCTTCAATGTGTCCTTTGGTGGGCAACTCTATTCAATGATGCATATGATTGTGTGAAAAAGTGCATTGATTGTTAGAGAATGGTCGGAAATATTAACATGTGTGACACAATGCCCCCGAAGTACATTCAGATATCCGACGTCTTCAACACATGTGGCATTGACTTCATGGGACCATTCCCTAACATCCAGGGTTTTGAGTATATATCCTACTCGCCATCGACTACGTCAGTAGATAGGCGGAGGCAATCCCCGCCTGAACCGCAAACAGTCGCACAATCTATCACTTCTTGAAAGACAACATCATCTCGCGGTTCGAAATTCCCACGATTCTTGTTTCTGACGGGGGGAGCCATTTTATCAATAAGGAGTTCAAGAAGTTGACCAAAGAATACGATATTGAACATCGTGTTGTAGCGTCATACCACCTACTGTCCAATGGCTTAGCTGAATGATCTAACAGGGAAATTAAAATCAGACTACAGAAGCTTGCACATCTGGATCGCAAGAATTGGTCTCAATTACTAGATTCGGTTCTTTGGGTATATTCCACAATATATAAGTATCCACTCGGCATGTCTCCCTACCGCCTAGTCTATAACAAGCCTTTCCACCTGTCCGTGGAATTAATTCATAAATTCTTATGTGTATTGAACTTGTGCAACATTGATCTCGAGTGAGGAGGAAAGAATAGAAAAGTTGATCTGAATAGACTGCTTGAGTTCCGAGACTACGTATATTATAATACCCTTATGCACAAAGAGAAAGTCAAGAAATGGCAAACATGAACATATGTAGGAAGTCTTTCGAACCTGGACAAAAGGTTTGGTTATTTGATGCGAAGTTAAAGATTTTTCCAGACAAGCTGAAGAGCAAATGGACATGACCATTTATTGTGAAGACTGTGCATGAAAACGGAAGTCTACTCATATCAGAATTACCCCCTGATGCATGACCCTTTGTAGTCAACGGACAGTTGCTGAAGCCATATTTTGAGCATGACACATTTTGTCCATTGTCGATTCTATCAAGGTAGTGTTTCAAGATGAGCTCTCGATTCTATCAAGGTAGTGTTTCAAGATGAGCTCACAGAGGTAAATGGATCAGACATCTAAGCAGAAAATTGACAAAAAGATTTTTGTTTTCTTTTTTGCTTTTTTCATTTTCATTTTTCTAATTCTTATAAAAAAGTGTTCACCCCTTTCATCATTGTTATACTTAGGATGTACTTTGTCCTAAGTATGGGGGGATGACCACCCCGAGTTATTCATCTCTTTGATCCCTCATCTATCCCCTCAACTCTTGATATTATGTTTATACTTAGAGATATTTTACCCTATGTATAGGGGGGACAGGTCGAGCCAATGATTTCGTATATTCCCACCCTTGACCATCCTTGCCTTGTGTACAATCTGTTATACGTAGGATTTTTTTCATCCTAACTATAGGGGGCCGGTCAACATCTCATTCATTCATTCTTTAGTCGATGTAGTATAGACTGTTCTATACTTAATATGAGTTATGTCTTCCTTTTTTCTCTCTGATCTATGAGGACATATATCAAGCTAAATATAGGGGGGTCATATATACTGTGTATACTTTAGCCATAACTCGTACTTTCAATAATATGGCTAATAATCAAACACACAATAATTCTATGTAAACACTTGTAATAAACTGGTTAAAAATATTTTGCAAAATGTTTGAAAAATGGTTGGAAAATCTCTTTGAAAAAACTTTTGAAAACTATTTGGAAAATATTTTGTAAAATATTTTCAAACCTTTGTAAAAATATTTGATTTGTAAAAACTTATTTTATCTGTTTGAATAAAATAGTTTGAAAATGTATTTGCAAGTGATTTGGAAAATGGTTGCAAAAAATCTTTTGAAAAATCTATATGTTCTATTTGAAAAATCTTTGCAAAATAATTTTCAAGTTTTTTAAATGTTTGTAAAAATGTTTGTCAAAATTATTTGCAAAAATAAGTTTTCAAAATATTTGTAAAAATATTTTCAAAAATGTTTTGAAAAACTTGTGTAAATAACAACTCAAATAAAAACCTTACAACCATGTGAGAAAAAATATATATAAATCCTATAAATATTCACTAATACACAACCTGTAAAATCCCTTATATGAAATACACCATCACCCTTGTAAATATAGATACACTACTGTCTAAATAGATGTACATATTTCCAATCCCTTTTTAACTTTGAAAAATCCCTTAAAATGTGCAAAATTCAAGACTCCAACAACAATTGCAAAATCTTTTCAAAAATCCATAAAAAATCAAAACTAGAAAATTGTATCACAAGAATATTCTCCTTCCATTGTACATAGCATTTGCATTTTTCAAATTGATGTTGATAATTGAACGAATCTAAGTAAAATCCGAAGATTGAAGCTTGGTTGGACCTCAATCCACTTAATCATAGGAACCTTATAGGAACCATAATTGAGGTACTTCAGGGGACCAGGAGACTTAGTTCAATGTTGTCTTGAAAGCATAAGTAAAATATTTCGGAACACATGTACGACTCTTGTCGACAGTGACCCCTAACTTGCACACATGCATCTTAAATTTTGCTCACCTCAGTTGAAGTGGTAGAGTACTGGATTTGCCGGCATGAGACACAAGGCAATGGAAACATCGGAAGTCACACATTTGTGGCCATTGTACCCCAACCCGATCCAGTAGTGAAGAGGTCTAAAGACGTAAGATTGTGGGTTGCAATAATGCTTCAAAAGAGGGATAGTCAACTGGCTCAAGAGGGAAAAGTTCTTATATAAATGATGTTGTATATAGTATCTAAAAAAGCATATTCAAAAACTCCAAAAGAATAGATGGATAAAAATCAAAGAAAAATCAATTCCCGTCGAAGCATGTATTTAGTCAATAAGTAAGCTTGAGCTTCAAAGTCAAATGTATGTGAGCCTGCAGCCGGATGAGCTTGGTTACACTGGTTAAGCATCCTAGGATATGTAGCCATACTAGCTACCGTCCATTCTCTTCTCCACCTCCACTTCTTGAGCTGGTTGTACGTGAACTTAGAAGGTAAGACCCTGCTTCTCGAGGAAAGAGTTGTTGGATTGGGGAATTAGGGTCACCATATTGGAGAAGACTGACTTTTATCGCTTCAGCCGAGAGGAGCTACCTACCACTGACACCATACAAGATAGACTCACAGTCATAAGGGATTGCATACGACATCGATCTATTTTGACCTGGCATTTGAGGAGACTTGGGCAGAGTTCTGTGATTCTCATAGGATGTTGTGCTTCAAGTCCATTTCTCAATAAGGTTCCAACTACACCTAAAAATCTAAAGGTCCGACTGAGCTCCAAACTATGATTTTGTGAAGATACGTTTGGAAGTTAAAATCAATCCAAGTTCTTTCTTTTTCTTTTTTTATTTTCTTTTCTGTCCTTATACACATAAGTATTTGCTAGGGACTAGCAAAGGCAAGTATAGGGGGTGGTGAATCTCCATTTCATCACCTTTATTCTTTCAGTTTGACCTTTAAACCCTAACTAAATGCATGCAAATAACATTACTTTGCATAAAATAACACATGATATTTATTGTGCGAATATTGAGAATACCATAGGTATTGAATGTCCCTAAAATAAAAGAATAAAGAAAAGAAAAGAAAATGAATGAAATACCATAGGTATTGAATGTCCCTAAACCCCGGGGCCTAGGCATCATGATGACTTGTCGACAAGAAATACAATAGGGGGAGATAAGGGTCAAAATACAACAAAACTCTAACTTGTAAAATCTTCAATAAGTCCATTTTGAGACCCATTTTATTCTTTGTTATTTATACATTAAATCAAAAAACTTTGTACATGAAAGTTGTAGATAAAAATGTATAGAAAAATACCAAATTTATTTCACACAAAAATAATGCATTTTGTGCTTTCTACACTCAGAATAAAAATCCAAAATCTCAAATTTACGGATCTGTATCTCCTCCATTTGAATTCAAAATTCATCAAAATCACTTTAATTGTATATAACTTTTAATTAGCTATTTAATAAAGGTGGTTTCATTTAATTTAGAGTTAAGATGTAAAAGTTATGTTTTGGACCTCTATTGTACATTATACTTGAATAAAATAATTATTTTATTTATTCTTTATATTCTTTAATATTTTGTATTTTTATAATTTTGTAAATATTATTTATAACAAATGTGCATAATTAGAATAGTATAAAACTCTTAAAAGTACACTAAAATAAATATGTATACAAAAATACATAGATGAATTGTACACATATACATATATAATAAATATACATATTTATTTAAGTGTGCACTTAACTTCAGAAAAATAAAAGAAATATATATATATTTATGTATATTTAAATAAGTTATAAATATATAAATTATGTGTATAAAATAAAAAAATCTAAAATAAAAAAAACACATTATATAGGTCATTATACCTCTAAAAATACATGTAAAAAGTAACCTCTGGCCCAATCAGAGTCTGCCTCTGGTTGACCTCAGGTCAACTCTCTGACCCAAGGATGTAGGTCTGTCGACGATTAGGTGATTTCGTTTCGCCCAATTTTGGGGACTTATTATTGCACTAAAATCACTTGATTCCTTCACAACTTTCCTTCCTCGATCAAAGCACTTACACGCCTTGGCCTTTCCTTAGATGATGGATCTTTGAATCGAGTCAAAACCCTAATCGAAGTCGCCCATGTATAAAGTATCATCTCCACCTTACTCCTCATTTGGATCACCCTCAAAACCTTAAACCTAGTTGTGCTTGAGACTCCTAGTTACAGTTGGATCTTCGCCAAGGGTCCAACGAGAAGGAGAGGGGTTGAATCGAGGTAGATCCATGTGTCACTGGACCTCCGCCGTGTCACTTCAGCTCCCAGACTCCCAGATCAGATGAGCTTTTACTTATTGCATTTTTCGATTCCTAGTTTTAGGATTATAGTAAATTAGCTTTTATTTTCGATTGATTTCACATCTTGTCTCATTAAAATACAAAATCATAGTTCTTCGAAGCTGAGCTCCAGCTAACCTCTCCATTGTCCAGACCGTGCTCCGACCCACCAACCATCTCCATATCTTCCCCCATCACTACTTCTATGCTCCACGCACCTCCAGCCATCTCGATCTTGCTTAGATCGAGCAATCCGCCCTCTAGGTCCATCGCATCATCGAAGATTGTCACCACACACCATCTCGCTCCATTTCCCCCAAATAATCCCTCCAGAAACATCGCCTTCTTGTGTTTGAACTCATTGTGCAGGTCTGCGAGGTTGAAGGCATCATTAGAAGTGATTTTGATTCAGGTTGAAGCTTCCCAGGACCCAAACCTTCTCCGACCCTCCATAGCTCCACCTATGAGCTTCATAGCTTCCTGAGACCATCAACATGCACAGAATGCTTCCAGTAAATTTTTGAACCGCTAGAGAGACTCTCAAGTGCTTGGAGTTGACCAGGAGGGTTGTTCGAATCTTGCATGAGGTGAGCTTTTTCCTAGTTCTTTCAGGCCATCTTCGAGTCGTCCGATCAAGATCCGTTCATCGCAAGCAACATCAACCGTCCGATGCACGACCCCTCAGCCATCAGATCAGAGGCCCAGATCTAATCTGCGCCCTCCAGATCAAATTGTCATCGTCTCTTCTCCGACCGACGTGTGTGAAGTAAAGAGAACAAAGCCGTTGGATAACGCGCATTGGGGTAATTTTGCAACCGATACCCCGTGCCTTTTTGTATTTAATTTTTAATTTACAAACATTTATCTGCAGTTATAAAGTTTTTGTAATATTTGTAGTTTAAATCATGTGCTCCCATTATCTACATATAGGTCCCCCGCCACATCACCTCAAGGGCCTACGCGCGTGAGGGGCGGGCATTTTGCAGGGGACCCTTGCAATTATTGTATTTCAGTTTAGTCCTTAAAATTTAAATTCCAATGTAATTTGTTTTGGTTAAATGGCAAGTGGGACCTCCCACTTTGTATTAATTATAGAAATATCCCTCTAGGAATATGTTATTGTCGATATTTGGGTTATATTCATTAACCACCCCAAACTTATTTTTATGTTCGGAAATAATGCCTTAACTTTATATATTTGCAAAAATACCCTGTAGTAGACTGCATTTTCCTTTTGTAAATTTTATTTTTTTAAAAATTATTCCTGTGACCTAAAAATTCATAGAAAATTAGGGCAAATACCTGACATAATATTCTACCACAAATATTTTTATTAAGGTATTTTATCCTATATTTTTCTGTTTACTAAAAACAATAAAATAAAGTTATTATTCCTTGTCTAACTTAGAAAAATACAAAAAATATAAAAATACTTTTGAAAAATTCCAAAAATATATATTTTATTTATTACCCTATTTTACATCTACAGACCAAAATCTTAAAATAACAAAAAAAATATATAAGATCAAAAATCCCAAAATCCTCATAAAAATCACAAAATACTCTAAAAATCCAAAATATTTATTTATGTTTATTAATTTTGTATATTTTATTTAATATTGTAAAAAATAGTTTTGGAAAATTTGGAACCTTTTGGTATTTTTAAATTCCAAAGAAATCGACCTATAAATATAAGTCATTATTTTGACATTTTATTTCAATTATAAATAAAAAAGTAAAAATTATAGGAAAATACCAAAAACAGAAAAAATATAAAAAAGATAAAAATATTTTATTTTGCGATTTTTGAGTATTTATATTTATATCTATAATATAAAAGCATATATGTTATATACGCAGTTATATTTATTTATATTACTATTAACACTATTATAATTATTAAAAATCCCAAAAATATTATTATTATCTTTTGAAAAATAAAAAGGATTGCACCTTAGGGTATTTTTCTAATTGAGTTTTCTTTTTATTTATATTTTCTATATTATCTATATATATTATATATACTTATTTCATAACTATTTGTAAATAAAAAATTAAAAATTGAAATTATAAAAAATTAAAAAACTATAAAAAAAATAAAAAATCCAAAAAATAAATAATTAAAAATCGAGAAAAAAAATAAAAAATTCTTAAAATCCCAAAAACACTTGTTTCCTTTTTAGCCAATTTTTGTTAGCTATCCCTCATTCTACATGTGTCCGACACCATATACATACTACCTCTACACATCTATATATAGGGTTATAAGAAATTTTGACCCCGATTTGATTATTTATTTCAGTACTTGTGTGGGTTGATTGTTGATTGATCTAGAATCTCATGAGTGATCGCCTCAGTGACATTTTATCCTCGCTCTTCAGTGAGGATATTTTTAGACCTTGCGAGATCCCAGTCATCAGAACCCTGTCGTCAACTTTAGAGATTCTTACTCCACGAACCCTGCCCAACTTTAACTTTATTGAGTCAATTGGTTGGGTTAATCTTAAGTCAATATGACCATAGGAAATCTGATGGTGGATCTTCCATCACCCTCTCTCCTTTATTCTTCTCTACAAGGGAGGTCTCAGGGGAGGAAGAGGGGAGGTCTGGGCGGAGGGGAGGTTAGAGGGGTGGAGGCAGAGGGGAGGTCAGAGGGGCAGAGCTGGAGGGGACAAGGGGAGGTCAGAGGGGTGAAGGCAGAGGGAAGGTATGGGCAGAGGTGGAGGGGGATGGGAGGTCCGGGCCTCTTTGACCCAATCGAGTGGAAGCGAAGATGGAGGGAAAAATTCCCGACCTCTCACCCAACACATGCTCGGAGCTCTCCATTGAAACCCTAGTCGATCCAAATCCAAACCCTAATAGTAAGACAAATATCATTGAGGAACAATAAGAAGAAGATCATGATGATGCAAGAGGTACATGAAGCATTTGCTTGGTCAAGGGAGGCACGAGGTCGATCTGAGGTGAGATCGAGACCTATGGGCATTACTTCTGCTTTGTCCGCATCATGGAGTGGTCGAAGGCAGAGTGCTAATGCCTCATGTGTAAGGGTAGGTTTTCCTCGATCCAGGTCCAGCCATGATGTTGTGATGGTGAGGAGGGAGAAAGGAAGAAGGGTATTTTTATAATTTTGATAAACAACATGGGTATTATGCAAAATAAATTAGCGGAATCCAACTAGTTTTGACATCAAAATAGATAGGAGTTAACCACAGGATCTGCATGGTAAGAGTTAGCAACTTTACCACGTCGAAGAGATGATAATGATATTTACAAAGTCGAGAAGACGTTTTATAAAAACTCTAGAGTTAGTGGGGGTAAAAATCCCTAATAATGTTTGTTTTTGGAAGTTTAAACTTTGGCATGAAGTAATGTCCTAGATACACGCTAAGGTAACCTTAACTTTGCCACTAAAAATAATAAAGTATACACCACCTTTAACATTTGATTTTTTCATATCTAATTAAATAATGATCGGAAAAATGATCGGTTTTTTTTCATCGTTCAAAGGTTGATCTGAAATGAGAATTGATGATTAGCATTCCTTGAGGCCATTCAAATCAAACTGGCGGCTTGAGTTTTCAAGTTTTTTGTTTATGGCGATAAATAAACCCAATTAGAGGATAATTATCATTTTGGTAACCAACCATTCATGTTCTCACGTGGGTTTGGAGAACAACATCAACAATTTTAACTATTGCATTCCACATGATTAAAGTTGGTAAAAAATAGTGATATTCCATTATCTAAATATAGACCATACTGATGTTTAATGAAATTGTTTATGGAAAATTTTATGACTTATCTGTTGTGCCTCTATTATTAATCATTGTTTTTCTACGTGAATCAAATGTGGAGATGCAGATAATGGTCTACCTTGTATGACAAGATTAATGAAAAAGCACAGGACCACAAAATACAGAAAAAACATAAGAAATATAATAGAAAATGTAGTAAACTTTTCCATCAACATTCATGTAACCGTATCCACAAAAATCCACATACATGTATCACTGTAATGTCCATACACATATGATGTACATCTCTCTACAACTAAAGGCAGTAGACAAAAACTATAAAATTGTACATACCCAAAAGTAACTAAAGAGCAACAATAGAAGAAGAACCAACAAGCCACTCACCTACGATTGCTCCTGAGGACCTATCAGATTCACAAAAGAGGTATGTCATGAGCAAAGTTGCCCAGTACGATGCTAAACAACTGACCAAGAAGAATTAAAAGTTGGAAAGTGTGCAAAAGCTAGTAACTGTGTAAACTCAAAGCACACTGAAAACTGATAAGAAAACATAAATACTTGATCCTTATCCATATCCTCGTCCTTATCCTTGTAATACCAGCATCATGGATAGTATGTGGTCTCGGTACACGTAGAACCTCACACTATGACTCTAAGGCCCTGAATCCTTAGGGTTGGGATGCCTCTATAGTCATGCAATGAAGTACAACATCCTAACTAAGTTCTCAATACGTCTACTAGCTTCCCTTGATTTAATCATGAACCCCATACTTGACCATGTGCCATCTCAATTCCCACAGTTTACCATGCACCAAGTCAAACCCCGTACTTTACCGTTTGCCAACCCTCACTACCGATCTGTAACCGACCCCTGGAATTCTAGTCTTGAAACCGACTTGAAACCATCTTGAACCTTCTTCTTCAGGTAAACACAACCTCCGGAACTTCCCGCTTAAGACTAACCCTCAAATACTAATCAATGTGGTCTACACAACTAGTACTGAAGTACCAACCTTAAGTGAAAGAAGCGAAGCACATACAACTAACCAAAACTACTTGGCCCCACACATCTGTAAACTGAGACTAACATTCAGCAAAAAGGACACATCAGTGCGCCATGTAGCATGCCCCCCAACTAACAACCATTTCAGGAGTGTGGTTAACTAAGCTTCTATCTGAGACCCCAATGGTGCATGTCCCTCCCTTGGAGGCACTAGTCTAAACTATCTCCATGCTACTGAAAGTCAAAAACCGTGGCATGAAATCAGAACTACATCGAGAAACTCGACTACTGGTCCAAAGAGTCGACAATCAGATCTGATGGTGTACATGTGATGCTCAAGCTCATCCTCGTCGGACCTCACCAAATCCATTTGCACCCTTTATTCTTAATTTAAGGTTAAATCGGACCTATTTCACTTAATTGTCCATTCATTTATATAATCCAGACATTTAACATATATATTAATGTCCTATATGTTCTACAGTATATTCAAAGTCAAATTTTATAATCTTTAAGTCCAAATGGATCCACAGTCCTAAAATGATCAATCATTTAACTTTAATGATGGATCAGTAGTAATCGATCATAAAGTTAACATGATTTATCATTTGGGACAAATGATCGAACTGCCAAATGGCATGATCGATCAACCAAATGACATGATCGATCAAGCCGATTGAACACATAGAATGATGATCGATCTGTTAGCCATGTGATCCTGTGGTCAACCATTTCTACAATAAATCTTATTGTAAATCTTTGATATATCAATAAAGCTTATTGGTTTATTTCACTCCTTGTCTGAGATAAAATGAATGAGTGCACTTGTAAGGTCCCTTAGTACAAACAGGGTTATTTACCATGACCATCTTAATAATCATATAGCTACTAATTCAATGGTTGGATCGTAGAGGTTGGTGCAGGGATGATATCTAAAGAGTTAGATTGAGGACTCATCAATCATTGTCAATTGATTGTTAGGAGATGATCTCCTGCTTAAGAAGGAGATGTCAATCCTTCTCTAAAGGTTGATATCAAACCGATCTCTTGATGCAGGTCCTCTACACATGAATAGTGATTTGGAAGTATCAGATAAGTTAGGTCAAAGAGTTGACTTGGTGCGATTGAGATAACTAAGACCTATGTCGTATGCTATCACGATATAAGCATGCATCCTCTGATCTGAGACATATGTATTGCTATATGTCTAAGTATGTACATTAGACAGACCATTAGATTGATGACCTAATCAAGATCTATACATTGATGAGTTGGTGTGCATACAAGGGCATATGAGTGATATGATCTATCAAAGGGATCATACATGTTCACTACTGAACTGGAAGACATGATCTCACTCAAGAGGTATTGGGACCGATCAAATTCCAATCATTGTCATCTTACTTTGGAAGCACGATAAGAATTTGTAGGTATGATATATGTTTTTGGAAAGCATATGATTGATACCAACTCCCAATGATTGAATGAGTAACTTAATTATTAAACCCAGAAGAAGACGATCTAAATATGATCTAAAACTTCAAGCTTATTCAAGGTCTTCTAGTATGCAGGATGTACGGGTATTGAGAATATTCGAGTGTGATGTGATCGTAAATATTTGTATAACCATGACACTTCCATTCCGAGGGAGTAATGAAATAGGTTTGGATTTTAGTGACTCCTCTCAGTAGATTAGTAATCCGATCTTATTCCAATATTTGACATCGATCTGCTGAATGTGATTTGAAAGCAACGAGAATACTAAATTTATAGTTTGATTTAATCATACATCTTAGAGAGGTCTCACAGATCTGGATTTGAGATATGATCACAATCGAAGTCACCATACATGGAATGTACAATCGCTATGTCCTTATCTCCAAGTATCCACTGAGAAAGCATATTATTCTTGAAAGAGTTCAAGAATAATTCAGTTGTTGGTAATGTATCTGAGCATTGGGAAATGGATAATTAAATATGATTTAATTATCATAAAATAATGTGAATATGATTCATATTATTTGGACACATGAGAATAGTCATCTAAGATAATTAAATATGATTTAATTATCATAGATATGATTAATGTGGATATCACTATCCATAATAATCATAAATATTATAAGGGAAAAATAGGGTTGCCCCTCGAGGCAGCCAACGGGCTTCCTCGTCCCATTTTCTAGCGATTTTTTTAATTTTTTTTCAAAATTCCGCCATGTATTTTCATCATATCCCTCTAATATGTCATTCGAAATTCATCAAAAACAGAGACTCTTATGCCTTCCATCTAGAACATGTAATTTTAACGATCTTAGAATTGTTGTAATCAACTTGTTTTAGATGGAGAGTATAGGAGTCTCTGTTTGACGAAAGTAGAATGACATATTAGAAGGATATAACGATGAAAATACATGAAGGTATTTTTGAAAAAAAAAAACAAAAAAATCGCCAGAATATGGGGGGGTGATGAATTCGTGATTCATCATACTAAAAGATAAAAATAGAGCTTCATTTCCAAGTAATTAGTTGCATTTCATCATTTAATCTGCATTTTACCATTCATGTACTTAAAATTAATATTTGCATTTTAGCACTCCTAATTGCATTCAGAATAATGTTCACATTTTCAAATATTTCATGTATTTTTAATTAATTCATGCTAAATCCAATTGACATCAAAACACCTTCATTTTGTACATATTACTAACAAGATTAAAGGAAAAATAAAAAAAATTACTAACTCAAATAATTGACCCGTGAGACAAAATCCCAATTTCTGAATGAACAGACTAAAATGCATATATCTTCCTCATACAGTGTCCGGTTTAGGTCTACTTACTTTTAAAGTAATACATATTCAAATACCTTCAAAACAAGACCAATTTCATAAAAATCGGAGCTCATATGTGGAAGTTGGGTTTTGGGCCACTTTTGCATATTTTGTGTTTTAGCGGTTTTTGACTTAATATTCTATGTACATAATTAACCCTTTTTCTTTTATTTCTTTTCATCTATATTCTTTGATGAAAGTTCTATTAAAGGCACACAAATCCAAATTCAAAATGAGACAGAAATCAAAGAACCTGACCAAGTCTTAGTGTCTTTCACGAGTCTGTACAATTATCTTCCATTCTCTTCTTTATTTTATTCTCTTATTTTATTATTTAATAAAAAAAACCAAAAAATTAAATTAATGTGTAAATATTTATATTTGATCTTATCATTATTTTTCTCGATTTTCCTCTTAACTAAAAATCACAAAAAAATTACAAAACCCAAAGATCACGTTATTTTATGTATATAGAGTGCCCCAAAAATATCATTTTGCACATATGACCTCTTTTGTTCTTGATTTCTTCTTGAAAGTTGTAGATCTCATTGAGACGAGAAACTTTTGTGAAGAAAACTTTTTGATATGAGGGTGTTTGCTAATTCTTCTGGATTTTTTTATTTATCGATTTTTCTAGTGTTGGCACGTGGCAGCTTCTAGAGCCACCATGTGTCACTCATTTTTTTAGTCTCTGTTCTAAAAAATAAAAAAAAACACAGCACGTGCTGGTCACGTGCCCCCCTTCCCACATGCCTAGCATGTGCTGGTGTATCTTCTCCCTCTCCATTCAACGCCAACCCCCAGCCCTCCATCTTCTCCGCCAAAGCCGCAACCGCCGGGCCCCGTTCCACTTCTTGTGCGGGCGTCCCCTATCCTCATGTTACCGCCTCTTCGTTACCAACCAACCCCGCAACCACCTTCCTCTCCTATAAAAGGGATCATCGACCCCATGTTCCAGATCATCCGCCAAATCTGAACAAGAGAGAGAGAGTTCGAGAGGGAGGTAGTGACAGCCCTCTGTCCCCATAAAGATCCTCCACGACGAAATCACCTTGAGCTTCTCAGAGACCCTCACCGGCTCCGATTGAAGCGACGATAGGATGGAGGTCCAACACCTACTTCCAAACCCAGGCGGTACCATTTCATCATATTCTTTTCCACCACTGCTTTTACCATATTCCCTTGTTCTTCCCATCATAACCCACGATCACTCTTCCCATACTCCGCCATGTGTTCTTGTCGCTACCTCTCGCGGCCAGGGGTACGAAGGAGATCCATCTTCAGTCAGCTACCCCAGCGTCGCTAGCCATCCCTGCTCCTCGACTCTTGCGCCCAGAACACCTCTGCATTGTGCCACGCATCTTCAACTCCGCTCCTCACGCTCCAGGTCGCAAAACCAGCTTCTACCGTGCATGCCTGCGCAGAAGCACCCCTCGCCGACCATGCGCCTCCACTGACTTCACGCCTCCGTCCACTGCAGCTACACCTCTACCTCTTCCTCCACGCTCACTGCAACCCCTCATCGTCAGCACCTCCATCGTCCCTTCCAGGAGCAGGAGACTCTGGTCGGGCTACTTCAACTTCACCGCTCCCCCACCGAAGGCCTCCAGTCCTCCGCTCAACGTCCACCGGAGATCCTCCGCCTCGCCACTCGACCACCGAGCGGGAGGCCCGAGGCCCTCCCTGTGTGCGCGACACGTGGCGGGAGGGATCTGTTACAAAGAACCCCCTACACGTGATCTGCACATGGGGGTGGAGATTTTGCATAGAAACCTTAAAGACCCTCGTTATCACCTCCAGATCCAACCACCAGGGGAACACGCATGGCACGTGACCCTCTGGTAATTTTTGCAATTAACCCCCCAGGGTTTAGGTAATTACGGTTTAGCCCATGTGATGCACTTCTATTTCATTACTTATTGTAATATTGTGAATAGAACCCTGACTTTTACCTATTATTTGAACTACATTATTGCATCATTTTATCATTTTAAAAATATACTTTGTTCTACAACTAATTCTCTACATTGTGGCATATTCATTATATTTTTATGCATTATGGTTATTTGATAATTAATATTATTGTGAAATCTTGCATATTTTGCCCACTAATTGCTATGAAATTCACAGTTAATTAACCATAGCTCCAAAAATTACCAAAAAATCAAGGATTGAAGAATTAATTATTAGTAACATTGTGCTAAAAAAGAATTGATTTGCATGCATAGTTTTCTTTAGAAAAATCATTTTGTGCATTAGACTAATTAATTTTTAATAAGTATTAAATCCAATATGTTTAGGGTCTAGGATTTTTCTGAGATATATTACTGAGTGATATATCTTAGGTAATTTTATTCCTGAAAATAAGTAGATTTAGTATTTATTATAATTGATTATTGACAATCTCAATATCTGCATTCATTTAATCATTGACTATTCATATTCCATCCAAAAATTTCAAAAAAAATTACAGTAGTCTAATTTCATCATATTTGACATTCTGGACAAGTTTTAGGATTTTTGGAGTTCATTTAATTGAAAATTGTAATTTAGCTCCTGAACTTTGCCAAAATTGCATTTGCCTCATTTATTGCATTTAAAATTTAAAAAATGCCTCTTTGAAAACCTAATTTTGATATCGACTAAAAACCAACCTAAGGAGACAGTTGCTCCCTGAGTTCGACCTTGGACTTCCCAAGTAAAAAAATTGATCACTCGCTTTAATTGACAAATTAGTTAAATTTGTGGTTTTTTATTAACCCTTAATTGCCCAACTGCAACGAACATCCTTTAATCGTTAATTCGACATAATTAAGAGGGCGATTTCATAATTCTTCAGGGGGACAGGCTCATTTTTCTCATAATATAAATGTGATTTATATTGGAGAGATTTATTTGTAAATAATATTTACAAATTAAATGTTGATGTGATTTGGATTCACATAAATAATTAATTATAAATGCAATTTATACTTTATATTGGATGTATGAATATGATTCATAATTGTCAATGGCATCATTAAAATTATCACAAATAATTTGGAATTATTTTGATGAATGTTTATGCAATAAAAGTTTTTCGACATGTGCAATATTTTGTTGAGATATGAGATCTCATAAAATTGGAATGAGAGAGCTACCTTCCATACATAGAGGGTGGACGACCACATTGAGTCCTATTTCAATGTGGCCGTCCACTCTATGAAAGGAAGGTGGTTTGTTCTCCTTGCATCATTTTACATGTTGATTTATTTAATTCAAATTAAATTATATTAATAAATATTTAATTTATTTCATTTATTTTAAATCAATTTTTTGATGTTTCAAATTTATGCGATAAAATCACGGTCATTGATTGAAAGCACAAAATAAGCTACACCATTGATTATGTATGCACATGGATTGAGGTGCATGGACATCCAATTTGTTATAAAAGAAAGCTAGACCTAGCTCTTTCTTTATAATGACAATTGCAAGAGCAACAACTCTATCTCTATTTTCATACATGTCCTCTCACTCTCTCACTCTCTTAATATTGTGGTCATCCACCATATTGACCGAGAGAACCTCGTAGTCGTCGTGATGCCATTGTGTTGCTCGATTGACTACTCGTGGATCTCTGCCTTTTTTAGTGCATCTTGCTCGTGAGGAAGGTCATCGATTTCATGAGATGAGATTAGTAAACTCCGCGCCTGGATCTGCAACTCGAACTACGGGAAGCACATATCTCGTCCCCGTGTCCACAAGTGGATCATTCATCGGATCAGACTTGAGACAGGAGGTCTCTTTGCTTAGAGACATATGCGATTGCAAATACGCTTCAAGACGTAATTCTATTACTAGAATGTGATCTTTATGAAATGATATGATAATGGCTCTCATATCATGTGATTTCATCTTTATAAAAAAATAATTTCCGCTGTCTGGAGTAACTAGTACGACTAGTCGTTATTGATCATATGTGATGCAATCTTCACGATTCTGTGATGTGATAAGACTCAAACCCTAGACTTTAAGTGTTATCATAGCCTTGGTCAAAAGTCTATGATCTGACCAAACCTTAAGGGAACATGGTTTTGTGTATCGGATGCGCGGGGACTAATAGTTTATGCATAAGATGCATGTTTCAGATTGTTTTTCACTAAAATGAAAAGCTATTATTTATGTAATATTTGAACGAAATTTTTGAATAATAAAATGTATTTAAAATGTCTAAATATGTCCCTAAATTAGTAGCTAATTGTTGGCACCAAAGATGCATAAATAAAATTCTAAGAGTTCCCACATTGACATTATTTTTGCATGTACTCACGACTCTATAACAAATTAACTTTGATGATTGTTTTTTCCATAATGAAACATGATTAATTAAGTAGAGAATTAAATCAACAAATCGCTCAAATTTATTCATGCGATTCTGACTATGTTTTCCCTGGATATTCCATATTTAGTAGAGATGGATCAGATTATGATTGGATCATCAAGATTACATTCTTAATGTGTTTATAATTCAATGTAAATCAAGAAAATTATGAATTTGTCATGATTAAATTGATGCTTATTATTTATGGAAATATTTGACTAAACATTAATCACCATTGAATGATTGTTTCATGGCAAACCCTAGTTTAACCTACAATAGTTGTAGGTCAACTTTTACATGTAAAACATGTTTGTTTGATATGACTGGAAATTTAGGATCTTTAAAAATATTTTAACATACCTGAGTTTTCTGGGTGAATACTATATATGTATTAAGTCGTTCATCAAAGAACATGTGATCAATAAAACCTCTTAGTATAATTTGTACCAATTGTGTAGTCTTGAATTGATTCACAGATATTTTAATGGGTTACTTAGTTGGCACCCTGCATCACAGTGGAAGTGCTCTATGTTAGCATTATCCGTCTAACCTGACTTGATCCATTTCAAGTATGGGTAGCATGAGAAGTCTCAGCATACTTTAAATAACTAATTGGAATAATATAATCGTACAATGTGAGGGTATATACTATATAGTAACATCAAGAAAGCCCTAATTGTTTGTGATTGAATTGAATTGTTAATTAATTTAATATAGTTAAATTAGTTAGATCCAATTAAAATAAATACTCTATTATAAATAGAGATGTAATTTACTTGGAATAATTAATTATGTGAATATGATTCATAATGATTAATTAAAATTTTAATAATACATGGAGGGTCATTTAAATGGCATCCATGGTCTCCCATAAAGGCGAAGGATTCCGACATCATGGATTGTATTCTAGAGACGTCTATCCGAAGTGATAGCTCCTATATACAAGAGCACATGGATTGAGCTCTTTGCTTCTCGAAAGAGTAAGGATGTATGTGTAATGATCCTAATATTGCTCCTCATATAATAGAAGCGGTATTGGATCATGCATAGCGAGTTCTATTCCTGTTAATAGTTGATTCAATTAACAATGGTCAACACCACCTTACGGGTAGTGTGCCCGGGTGCTAAAGACTGAATTGAGAAATGCAAGTTGAAAATCCTCTCAATTTAAGCATACACAAGAAAAGGTATCAAGACTTGAAGGCAGAATGAGTTCCCGCTTATTTTTATCCGAGTTACAATTTTTTATACTATTTGGATGTAATAAAGGTAAAAAGGAGATCACAGATCTTGCTAGAGATATAACGGTAAGTATATCTCTTACTTTAAAAGTTTAATAAGGGAATAAACTTTCGGAGTTTAAAAAGCAAGACAAACTTGATTAAAAATCCTTAATCAAAGAATTTAAATTTGAATATATATATATATAGCTATTTATATGATCTAATATAGTACATTCTTAATCTCATAAACCCACTCAACATGCTTCTAGAGGTCAACTAGTTGACCGGACCCAATTATTCGGATCGGATCTGATACTTGAAGCTTGTTCTTTTTACAGAGTGCATCGACTATGTGCTCACCAGAAACAAGCATGGAAATCCTCAAACATTGGAAGAGCACAAATTCAAAGAAAAGTATAATGAGGATCATTCATTGGCCAAGTGTTATATATTGGGATCTCTTTCCAATGTGTTGTAGAAGCAACATGTAGACGTGGATGGTTGTCAAGATGTAATGCTAAATCTAAAAAATATGTTCGGTGACGTGAACCACACTCATCGTTACAATATAATGAAAGAACTTATTCGTTGCAAGATGCATGCATGGACTTCGGTTCGAGAGCACGTAATTAAAATGTTGGGTTATTTCTCGAAACTAGATACTCTCGAGGCTCCGATGGACACAGATATGCAGTCTGACTTTTTACTACTATCTTTGCCCAAGTCTTTCACCAACTTCGTGGTATTGTACCACATGAATAAGTTGATGTTAATAAACATTGAACTCATGGTTTCATTAAAGTCTTCTGAAGACGTAATAAAGCAAGAGAATATTGTTGGTCATGCAATGGTTGCACATGTCAAAGGGAAGTATAATCAGGAGCATGGGGCTCAAAAGGATCCGATCCAGAAGAAAAAGAAGAAGAGTCAAGATGTTGGCTCATCCTCTCATAAATCTATGATGATACCATCGAAGAAGCTCGATGTTTGTCATCACTGTAAGAAGCTGAGGCATTGGAAGCGTCTCTACCCAGAATACATAAAAATCATTGAGAACGGTAAAGCCTCATCATGTGTGAGATTACTTACATCATTGAAACCAATTTTCTCGTAGGACGAGAAGGTAGTTGGATCATAGATTCAGGTGCTTCTATTCATGTATCAATCTGTTGCACCTATTTCAGGAGATCAAAAATCTTGATGAAAGGGAGATAGTCATGCAGATGGGATCAGATGCAATTGTTGCAACAATCATTGTCGGGACATGCAAACTATCATTATCTAGTGAGAGAGTCCTTGTACTTAAAAATGTCTTTATATTCCATATATTAGAAGGAACCTTATATTTGTATCTAAGTTAGTTAGAAAGGAATATTCGTTCATGTTCTGTGAGAGGCTTATCATAAGCCGTTGTGATAAGCATATTGTAGATGGTGTTATAACTTATGGTGGACTCTATAAATTGTGCATTGATGAATATGTCATGAATGCAACACCCATTAATAAAATCTCTAAGAGAACTAGAGAGGACAACAATTTTTCTAATATGATTTGGCATCGAAGGCTTGGTAATTTATTTGTTGATAGGATCAATGATTGATAAAGGATGAACCTTTAGATTTTCTATAGGTCTAAACTTTACCTACCTGTGAACATGGCATTCAAAGTAAAATGACCAAATCACCCTTCTGTAACATGGTTACATGATGCGAGAATAATCTTGACCTAATACATACCAATGTATGTGGTCCCTTCAGCACCGCGACCTGAAATGGATGTCGATATTATTTGACATTTATTGATGTGATAAGTTACTCATCAGCCCAAAAGTGTGACAAAATACAACAAATGGGTAGCTTGTAACCCCGTAACCCAACAGTATAAAAACATCGTTAATCCGGCAGCAAACGGAGGGAGAAAATTGTACCTCAGGGATGTCGCCCACAACACTACCTTGTCCTGAATGGTTGTTCCTCGATATTTAATGTATTTCTACGCCTACCAGATGACTTCATGATCCGATATCTAGACGTTGGTGCCCTCGGATCTTCGATCGGCTATAAAAAATCCTCTCATGTGGCAGAGCTCCGGTGAAGGCCAGTGGTATAGTTAGCCAGGCCACTTGAGCGCCCCACCTTAAATATGCTCAGACCCAATCGGATCCAGATCCGGGTCTGAAAGCCATAAACAGTGCATATTTTCCCGTAACTTCCTCATACGGACTCCAATTTCGATGTTCTTAGGCTCATTGGAAAGGTGTTGACACGTACTACAAGATAAAGTCCTTATTTTCTCTTTTAGAAAATGGATCAAGTATGAGACTTCAAATTAGTGATTTCTATACTTAGATGTCTTACATTTGATGGAAATTAAATATCTGACATAATATTTATTCCAATAATCATAATAGTATGGACATATACTAGAAGATCACCCAATGGTGGATCATTGACCATGATTGTGTACATTAAGAGGTCGCTAAATAAATTGTGTGTTTTACATCAAAATATGAAAAAATATTAATTAGACATGATTTATTTAATTTCCTAATAAAGTACATCTATATGCATCACTTACGTATCTATTGATGTTTTTATATTTGCCCAAATGGTTATTAATATGTTGTGAAAGAATTTTTAAATTTGCATTTCATGCGTATAGAATATTAATTTATTTCTCAAAGCATTATTGTGAGCATATGTGTTGTTGATTTACAATTTCTACAACTATGAACTTGTTTACTTTGGGCAACTTTATAGTTAGGTTCAACAGACTCAACTATGAAGATTGGTTATAGTATATTCTATTTCATCTGAGAGATGAATTTAGACCATGCACAAGTTGAAGATCAAAAACTACAAGCCACTACAGAAAACAACATTGAGATGAAAAGCTATATTATGAGGTTTGGGAGAGATCGAACATGCTTTGTTTGAGCCTAATGAAAATGACAATGGTAGAGAATGTCAAACCGCCAATGCTTATAAATAAGGATGCTAAGGAATTCATGAAGAAAATTAAGGAGTATCACATTCTGATATAGCTTAACTCCATTGTTGTGACTCTAATAAGCGAGTTGACCCAAAGAATTTCAACTGGTCCAACTCCATGACGGATCGGGTAATTGAACTATCCAATCTCGCAACAAAATTGAAAACCATGAGGATGGATGTAAACTAAACATTTATAGTACACTTTATCATAAACTCCCTTCTTATTGAATTTAGGCGATTCCAAGAAAACTACAATGCATTAAATGAGAAGTAGAGTTTCATGGAGTTGAAAGCTATGTTCATTCAAGAAGAAGAGAGAATAAAGAAGATAAGAGAACACTCGGTGAATCTCATGGCTACTTAAAAGACTACAATAGGAGTTAACAACAATAAAAGACAAACAAGCAAAACGAACAAAGGAAAAAATCTCATGAAATCTAAAGGGAGCAATCCAAAGAAATAAAATACTTTTGTTAGAAGTTTGAGTATATGAAGAAAGATTATCTTAAATGGAATGTATGATTTGAAAAGAAATGTATGCATTAGGTTTCTATATGCTTCAAAGCAAATATTATAGATGTTCTAATAACACTTGGTGGTTAGATTCTGGTGCAACTACTCATATTTCATGTATTACATGGATTTCTTATAATCTGTAGCATAAAAGAAAGTGAACAGTACTTGCTCATGGGAAACATGATGAAGGCACGAATAGAGGTAATTGAGACCTATAGATTGATCACAGACACTGGATGTCAAATTGATCTGTAAGGATGTCTCTATGTTCCAGTGTCAAATTGATATGTAAGGATGTCTCTATGTCCCAGAATGTACTAGAAATCTTGTTTTCGTTTGCAGACTGGATAGTTGAGGATTTTCTTTCAAGATTTTTGACGGATCATTCTCTATGGTTAAGAATAAGTACTTTTACGATTATGGTACATTGGAGATTCATATTTATCATTTTAATCTTGATAGTAAATTTATGAATTTTGTTTTTATGTTGAATGCAATGTGGGTGTGAAAAGGAATGCTTTATTCTTTTTTTGCCATCGAATACTAGGTCATATATCCAAGTATAGAATGTTGATACTTATTAAGAATGAAATTTTACCTCCGTTAGATTTCACAGGCATAGGACTGTGTATGGATTGCATTAAGGGAAGGTAATACAAACACACATCAAATAAGCCAGTTATAAGGGCTATGCAACTCCTAGCGTTGATACATACTGATATATGTGGTCTTTTTGATGTCTCATCAAGGGGAGGTGATGAATATGGTTGCTAATTGAACTGAATCATTCGAATTCGATTAAGATTCGTTCGAATTGATTGAATTTGAATTTAACTTGTGGATTCAATTCTCAAATGAATCGAATCTGAATTAAGGTGAATTCCTTCGATAATAACTCGATTCGATCTTTATATGTATCCATATATTTATATTCATATACATAGTATATACATACATACATGTAACAATCCCACTATGGGTCGATTATAATTCTTTCCAAATATTCTTGTGTAAGGAATTATTGCATAATTGCATATAAAAGTTGACATGCATTTACTGAATTCATCTGTATATATATATATATATATATGCAAAATAAAATATATGATATGTATTAAAAATATTACGATAGTAATTTACATTGAAAGATTTAGCATTGCATTATATCGTTATGCATAACATCTGCAAGCATCTAAAGATACTCTCAAACCAAATTACTACAGTGATTAAGTGGTTACTTATAAACTTATAATCATATCTAGGTTCCATTGATATAATTTGTTATGTCCATACTTCACCACTATGATTTTCATACTCCCGCGCTACACTGACATGACTTGTCAATGTGTGGCGTGTACATGCAACATTAGGTCCCCTTAGTTAGATCAAATCTCTTTCCTCTCCCCTTTATAACTAATTTTAAGTGTTTTGACTTTGAAACATGTTATGAGTCATAGATGTAGATCCTTCATGCATAGGTTATACACAACAGCTATGTTCCGGTCTTTTCTTCTTATTTTAGCTTAGTAACAGTAGCTTAGGTATGGGTTACTTTGTATAAGTACAATAATCAATCTTAGCATGATATTTAGAATTTTTGAGGCATTAAGAGGATTGCAAAGTACTTCGATCCATACACAATTTAATATGCACATATATATATATATATATGCATGTATAATTCTATTAATTAAAGACTAAATATTGAATATAAAAAGAGTAAAAAAATATTAGTAATAAAATCTACGAGAAAGACCAAATATTTAAGATTGTTATTCTGATTCCTCACCTCCATATTTATTTATATGTTCCCACATTCCTTACATTGTATTTTCCATTCTCCTTTTCATTATCTACCAAAGATCCCGGAAATCCACGGTAGATTATGGCGGCATTTCTCCTATCACGTGAAAATGATGATTTTGCTACTTTGAGTTCCTCCTTAACATTTATCGTGGTTAGAAATTTATCTAGATATCTCTCCTCTGCTTTTTTGTTGTTTTGATTTTCCTTGCATGGCAATCCATGATGATTATCATTGTCAAGACGATATTTGTCACCACATGAATGCGATACAAGTTCTTCCCACCATAATGTTAGTTATTCATTTGTACATCATAAAATTTGTATATTTCATTTTCATGGCTTAGTTTTTTGATATTGAAGATTCTCACGCTTAATGAAGAGGTTTTATCTTGCTATGTTATTTCTACTATGTCAATTATTTCAAATAATAATATTAATTTGTATCAACTTTCTATAAAAAGTTTGATCTTGTCTTGTTGTAACATGCAATGGTAATTATAACATATTCTAACTTTTCCATCATTGATATTATCTCTTTTATAGGCTCATATTATTATATTGTATTTACATATTTCTTCATATTAGAAAAAAAGAGTAGATTTAGATTTAAAAGACACATAGTAATTGTAAAAATTGGGTACTTTTATTCATTGTATTGCATTGATTTGATATTTTCCTTAATTATATAATTTTTCCAACTTATCTTAGTAATATATATTTAAAAATAAAAATTATATAATAAAATCTTTATATTATATTTTTTCATATAATATTATTTGTATAAGCTCTAAAACATCAATTAATATTTCAAATTCGAAATAAAATGAATTGAATTTGAATATTCGAAACTCAAAATGAATTGAATCTGAATTTAAGTTAGCAAATTCGTTTAAAATTCGATTCGAGTTCGAATTCAAAAATTTTATAATGAATTGAATCAGAATCCTGGTGGATTCGAAGGTATTCGATTCGATTAGAACCCCTAGTGATGAATAGCCGTTTATTTACCTTTATTCTTAAATTTTGTCTTTAAATCCCTATCAAAACACCTGTAAATACAGTAAACTTGTATAAATTGACATTCATTATTCATATATAATTAGTCTCTAATTATTATACAAATTTAGTACTTAAATCCAAAATAAAAGAATAAAGAAAAGAAAAGAAAAATAAATGAAGTATCAAAGATACTGAATGACTCTAAACCCTAAGACCATGTCAATATTTGACTTGATCGACCAAGAATAAAGTAGGGGAGATAAGAGTTAAATATTGTATAGGAAACCCTAATTTTTGCTCCAAAAATAGCCATTTTACACTATTTTATTCTTCAATTTACACACTTCTAATAATAAATTGATCTACTGAAACTTGTACATAAAAATATATAGAAAATTATAAAAATAATTGACAATAAAAATAATGCACAGTGCAACTGGAACACACAGACGAAAAGGCTGCAAACCAAACTTCATGTATCAATATCTTCTCCATATGAATTCAAATTGAACCAAACTCACTTCCATTGTATTTCAAACTAAATTATCTATCTAATGAAATGGTTTCATTAAAGTGTAGTTAAGTGCAAAGGTCGGCTTTTCAGGGTACCATTGTCTGCGTGTCTATATATAATATTCATATATTTTATTCTTTATATGTTTATTCTTCTTATATTTTTAAATATATTTATATATTATTTTAAATATATTAAAAATAAAAGTACAAAATAAAACCATTAAAATACATTATACTAAAATATATATAGGTATATTATAGCTATAATGTATATATACAATTATATATATGTAAATAAAATCAGAAAAATAAAATAAAAATATGTAAATAAATTATACTATAAATATATAAAATGTGTAAATAGGATAGTAAGTATAAAAAATACAAATTAAAAATAAAATAACTAAAATAGAGGTAAATTTACCTATATAAATACATGTAAATATTAACATCCTACAAATAAGGTTTTAAAAATAAATAAAAATACCTATAAAATAGTATGAAAAATAAGAAATATTTTTCATATGTTTAATTTCAATAAATAAATTCATTTATTATTTATTACGAATTTATAAGTCTTTTTATTGCACGTTTTGTCGTATTGGGCTGGCGTGACCCAATCAGAGTGTTTATTCTGTTGATTGATCGGTCAACTGTACCCTTCGCCCCCTCTAACTTTGTCAGAATCATGAGCACTCTTCTTTCTTCATTTTTCTAGTCCCTCTCCATACTTTCTTCTTCCTCGAGCAGTCCACCTTCCTGTACACCCCACTACCCTCTCTCACGCCCACTCCTTAGCTTCCACCAATCTCCATCGCCCTTCACGCCATCTCCATCACAAATTTACCGTACTCCTGCTTATAAATAAGGACCCTAACTTCCTTTTGCTTTTTGATCCATTTATACCTTTTGTAACCTGAAGAATCGTGTTCTCACCGCTTTGATTGTCTTGTCTTGTCGTAGCATAGGCTATGAGAACGATTCATGCAAAGACCAAATCTCAAAATATGTGGAAATTATTTTACTTGACAAGATACCAAGGTCAAGGGACATGATCCTCCTCATCATTTAGCAAAAATTATCGATTAAAACTGAGCGATTATATTCTCAGATCTAGATCTTCATATGCAGATGTGACGCACAACACATAATGCACAAATGTAGAGATGCAAATAGAATGGCATAAACATAATTCATGTATTCTTTATTTGATTTTAAAGTAATTTAATAAAATACACGGTGTAAGATATGCAAAAGATGAATATGCAGACAATAGTGTACAAATATGCCCTAAAATAATGACATCAATGAGCAATCAAATAAGGGTTAATTTCAAAGATAACATGATCAATAAAATGGATTAATAGCATCCAAAAATGCAGAGCAATTGATACAATAGATATCAAAATATAACATGTGTATTTAAGTGTCAAAATAGGGAATAATTGATGCCATTAGATAGATAATAAAATTAAGAACTCAATGAAACTAAAATCAACTGAAAAGGAGTTTGTATGCTCAAGATATTAAATAAAGAGTGTGAGGGCATAAATGTAATAAAAATATGCAAAATAAAAGGATAAATATTGCAAATCACTCCTTCACAAAGGCACGGATGTAATTCATGAAAGCCAATGGGTCTTGATTGCAGTTTTCCCAAGAGCACACGTGCAAGGCATGCGCGCCTGGAAAGACTTCTTCACAAAATCAAAAAATCGAAGGGTCTCGATGCAATTAGCCTAGCCCGCACGTGCATGGCATGCGCGTGGCTAGGCTCGAGAGCGGGCGGAGGCTCGGGTATCTGGCTCCGAGCGTTGCAGGTTTGGAGGCCACGTGGCGTGGACTCCACGCTTCAGATCAGGTTCGGTGAGTCTAACTAGGTGCTTCGTGGTGGAGGCCTAGCATTCATTGGATCGTCTGATCCAGATGATCGGACGGTAGCTACATCTTCATGCTCTGCCTCTCCCGTCGGAGAGGGTTGTGCTCCGGCAACCTCCCCCAAGCGCCACCAGTGCTTTGCTTGATGGTGAAGGATCGTGGCAGCTCGGGGTAGTAGCTTCGGCAAAGGTCGAGCTGATGTTGCGGAAAATCTCAAGTGGTTGATGAGGCGTAGTTGTGCTCCTTCTCCGGAGATGGCGGAGGGAACATACCCGAGGTGTGAAGTCCGGCCATTGAAGGCCTGAAAATGTTAGCTTATAGCCGAAGCATGTGTGCGAGTGCTTGTGAGTGAGTCGAGGTCCTCATCGAGCGGAGGAGTGGGGGACCTGGGCTTCGTCTCCGGTGAACTGGAGAAGAAGGGAAGTGGAGGTGATCGGGGTCATGGAGAAGGGAGAGGATTAGCAGATGGGTCAGTGAGGATGGTAGAAGAGTGGCGGAGCTCTAAGGATGGTCAGTGGTCGGTGAGGCTGGGTGCGAGCATAGGAAAAATAAAGAGAAAAACAAAGAAAAATCATATAAGAAGGGCGTTACCTGATCGAAGCAGACCATTATCGGAGTAGGGATTGGGATGAGGACCTAGGCGGTCCTCGGGTTGTCGCACGACAAGGCTAGATGGTCCTTGGTGCTCGGGCAATCGTTGGGGTGGAGGAGCTACATGGACCAAGCCATGGATTGCACCCGGGCTTCGGGTCATCATCACCTCGACGAATCGCCCCTCCATTATCATCGGAGGATCGAGGAGAGCTGGGCCCCCGCCCATGTAATGGTGGACGAGGGTAGGAATGGGCGGAGGGTGGCTATTTATTGGTGGAGGTCTCTGGCGTTATGAGTGGTGGAGGCGAGGGACTATAACGGCCTTCTTGAAGGCCTGGTGTGTGGGATGGGCTCATTGACGAGTCTGTGAGAGTGAGTGATGACCGGTGTTCGTGGGGAAGACATTAGAGTGTGGATAGGAGATTGGAGTATGCGGCTGGAAAAGGAAGGGGGAGATGCTGTCACGAGATGTAACAGTTGGAGGAGGATGAGCTGGAGGAGGAATACAAGCAGGGACTGTTGGATCTCACGATCCAACGATCCAGATGTGAGCGCAAGGAAGTAGCTAGGATCAGATCGATTGATCTGATCCCTGGGTTAGGAGATGGGTGTGAGGAGAAGGTTAAGATGGGATCTTGGGACATCATGTGATGGATAGGAAAGATAGAGAAACATGGAGGTATTAGAGCCACAAGATTAGGGGACATCAGACGTCCGGGGTTCAAGCAGAGGTGGGTGGCTCTGATTGCATCAGGGGGAAGGATCCTGTGGCTGAGAAGAGAGAAAGTAGGAACGGTTGAAATGAAGGCGGGGGAAGGGGGATCCAAAGGCTAATAGCTTAGGCGGGTGGCGGGAGAAGAAGGGGACACGTAGGCGGCCCAGGGGGCACCACGTAGCCCAATCAATTCTCAGAAAATAAAAAATAAAAGAAAAAAAGAATTAATTAGAGATCAGATTAGGAAAAGTCAAAACATGAAAGTTTTAGATCTCAAAGAGATATACAAGTTTCATGTTGACTAAAAAGTCAGAGGAGGTTAACAATGCAAGGAAATATTTTTGGAAGTATTTTTATTAGATAAAAATACTTGATTTATTGGATTTGAGATTTTTGTATTTTTAATTTCTTTTCAACATCGAAACTAATATCTACATTATTTGTCTTTATTTGGGGGATTTTTAATAAAAGAGAAAAATAAAGAAAATATTAGTAAATATACAATAATTAGATTTAGTAATTAAGGTTAATTACAGAGGAAGGATTATTATTAAATGTGGAATTAATGAAGAATTACGACGAAGTCCTTATTTTTCGAGGATAAAAAGAAAGAATAGTGATGATTAATCAGAGATTCATCACACCCCTATACTTAAACTATGCTCCTCCTCGAGCATCTAAAGAATGAAGGAGTCAAATTAATTCCTGACAGTGCATGTGAATTTTTAAGGCTCGTATCATCGAAGACCCTTAAGTTAAGTTATCCTAAAATTTTGGGCTCAACCATGCTTTAATCAAAAGGAATCCAACTTCTTTAATTATCAAACTATCTATTTGTACATATAATATAAGGATATGACAATTAGTGTACTGCATTCACGAGAGTCGAGTCGAGATGTCACCCAAGGTCCTAATCTAAGAGAACTCTCTTCTAGATCTAATCCTTAACACTAGGGAATAAGTCTTTTCTTGTGTTCAATCCATCATCTCATTAGTTTGTCAGACTTTGAAAGTGTAGATGGAAGGACAGGTTATGGAGGGCATGGGATTGCATATTTTCTTCTCTCCCTTGCATTGGAACAAGGGCCCTCTCAAGTGCCATATTACTCAACGCACGTATATTTTTGTTTATTGATCAATGTGTCCGTCAAGAGAACTCGGAATCGTCTGTACTTGTTTTCTTGTGAGTACACTGGGGTGTGTCTCTTTTGAGTATCTAAGATACCTTCGACACCCAGACTTGTATCACTATACGATGCAGAGCCCTTTTGGATGCTATCCCGACTCCTTGGTCCTAATAGCTTTGATCCAAGTGGAAACTCTGAAATGGTTGGGAGCTTTCACCTTTGGTGGAAGCTCTTTGAATTTGTATTTGTAATGAGAGAGCTTTTCCCTGTAGTTGAATTAGAGAACTTCTCTCGAAATGTATTTCATTGGTTGGCTAGTTCCATTGCTTTTACCAAGAGTTAGTGCACACTGATCAACAAGTTTGTTAAGTTCCATCACACCCTGCCACATAGGTCAATATCAAAGATAATATGTGAACTTATTCCCATACTGACTAGGGTTTGCTGTAACTCAGGTTTTTTGAAGCCTTCATTGACTTTATCCCATCCTAGAGCATCATTAAATCGGGTCTAAAATCAAATCCCAAGTCCCAATTCCTCAAGTGATAACTCGACTCATCTCATCAATCATGTAGTTGTGGAGGTAATGTACTGATCATATTCTTTAGAAGGTAGAGAAGAGTGCAATGTAGCTCTCAAATCTTCAAACTAGGTAAGTGTGAATTATTAAGTTCCAAACCCTAATGACTAAGGCTGGTTAACTCAGACTCTCAAGATCTCAAAAACCAAGTGTCCTCAATTCCTCAAGCCTTGAGTGATAGTGAATGTGTCAAGAACACACCAACTCCAGAGTTAGTGAACTTTTTAGTTTTGCAATTTTTATAATTTTTTTTAGATCATTAGAGAAACAATGACAGGCCCAAGCTCATATGAATATTTGCATCCACTTTCAATTAGTATGGGCGTAAGTACGGACTGTTAGACGGCTACCGTGCCAGATGTGTTGTCTTTTAACCACACAAACTACTAAGGGAGACCGTAGTTCTCTGACTGAGAAGTAGCTACTTGTTTTAAAGTTTAGTAGTCGGAGATGCAATCAAAGAAAAGATTTTGATTTTTTAGTTTTTTATGAAATTTTGAATAAGGTTAATTGTAATTACAAAACAAGAAGTTAATCCCTCATTTTTTAAAAGACTTTTGAAAAGAATTTCCAAACCATGTCACATAATAAATAGATTTTCAAAATATTTTCAAAACGAGTCAAATCCCCATTTTTCAAATGACTGTCAAATATTTTTCAAAATAGTGTAACACAGTTAGAAAATTTTCCAAAGTATTTGCAAACATCTTTACAAAAAACAATTCAAAAGATACTTCAATCCTAGCTCAGAAAAGTTTCAAAATTTTCAAAATATGAGCTATGTCTATAATATATATACAATATATAAATTCTACCCCCATACTTAACATATACTATGTCCTCATAGCACAAAGGGATATGAAGCCATAGCTCAGGTCAAATACAAGGTGATATAGCAGAACTGACTCAGAGGGTCCCCTGATGAATCTCTATTTCATTGCCTTTATTCTATCATTTTGGCCTTAAAAACCCTAGCTAATGCACGTAAATAACATTATTTTGTACAAATTAACATTCATTATTTATTCTATTTATTGTATATAAACTACTATTTTAAATACCAAAATTTTAGAATAAAGAAAAGAAAAGAAAAATAATAAAATGCCAAAGATATATTATGAGCCTAAACCATGTTATCGAGGAATCTTAATGACGGGGTCGGCAAGGAATAAAGTAGGGGTAGATAAGGGACAAAATAGAATAAAAATCTCATTCTTTTATTCTTCAATAATCCACTTTTAGGACACATTTTATTTTTTTTCTTTATTATACCTCAAATAAAGAAACATTTTACACGAAAGTTATAGATAAAAATACAAATAAAAATATAAAATTGATTTCATATAAAAATAATATAAAGTGTACATTTTGTACTCTAAATAAAAAGCCAAAATCCCAACTTCTCAGACCCATATTCCCTAAATAGAAACTCAAAATGTATCAAGATCACCTGTAATTGTATATAACTTTTAATAAGCTATTTAATGAAGGTGATTTCGTATTTTTTTGAGTTAAGGTGTGAAAGTTAGGTTTTGGACCCCTATTGCATAGTATACCTGGATAAATTATTCATTTTATTTATTCTTCATTATTTTTTTTAATTTTATATGTTTTAATTTTGTAAAGATTATTTATAACATATGTACATATTTAAACTAGAATAAAACCATAAATAAAATGCCAAAAATAAAATAGTATGTATAAATACATAGATGGAATACATATACTTATACTTATATAATATACATTTATATTCATTTAAGTCTACATAATATATCAAAAAATATAATATATATATGTATAAAAAAATAATATATAATTTTATAAAATAAGAAAATAAAATAATAAAATTAAAAATACAAATAAAAATAAAATACCCAAAACATAGATTAATATACCTATAAATTAAACCGTAGAATTGAACTTGTAATAAACAAACTCGAAAAAATAAATAAAAATCATGTTAAAAGACTATAGAAAATAATAAACATTTTTATTTTATAACTTTAATTTATAAAATCATTTATTACTTATTATCTATTTTACAATAATTCATGGGCAAGTTTTTTCCTAGTTGATCCACGTGGACCAACCAGGTCGCTCCGCTAGTTGACCTCGGTCAACTGTCTGACATGTGCCCTAGGGCTTTGGGACCTAGGTTTGACCGTTCCTTCTCCTTTTTTTCTCCTAACGATGTAAGCATCGATTGGGAATGTATTCTTCTGCTTTTTTATTCCGTGATGCAATCTCTTTCACACGTGCCCGATGCCTCGTGGATTGCATCATTGATTCTCCTGTTGCACCTCGATCTTCCAGCATCATCACTCCTTGTACAAAACCTAGCCTCCTTCCCCGTTTGATTTTTGAATCCTATTTACCTAACTTTCCCCCTTCTTGCGTCATAGGGCTCGAGTTCTGTGACAGGGAGCTTGCCCAACGATTAGGTGGGTCGAGGAGACGAGATAGAGGGTGTTCCACCATCTCCAACCACTTTGGTCGTGAGGTGCTCCATCTCCTGGCTCCGGTCAGTTGAGGTATGTTTTCCTATTCTTTTAAGGTAGCCATTAGTTGTAGGTTTTATTTGCAGTCTTTAGATTAGGTTTTGATTACATGCATTAGTGTTAAGTAGCCGATTCGTATTTCGTCGGAGTCTAACTCCCGCGAACCCTTCCACCATGCTTAGTCATGTTATGGACCCGCCAGTCGCACCCATTTCACTCCCTTATCGCTTTTCTTTGACTCGTGCCACTCCATCCACCCATATCCTTCTTGGATCTGGTTATCAGCATCTCCACCATCACCACCTCGCTGAAGATGCCCATCTGACCCATCTTCCATTCATTATACCCCCGCTAGCCCCTAGGACCTTCTTCTTTTTGTGTTGGTGCTAATCACACGGGTCTTGGTTGCTATAGGCCCCATCTGGGGGGTTAATTTTGTCAAAGAATCACCTCCAGGTCGGCTGAAGGAGCTCGAGCTCCAGGGGTTCAATCAACCACCCTCTGACATTTTGGAGCCTTCCTAGAGCCTTGGGAGGATTGCAACAACATCAGGAGATCATCGACTGAGTACGAGGTCATCGGAGGAGCGTGCAAAACTGAATCAAAACTCGCTCCAGGAGAGTTCTGATGAAATATTAAGTGTTAAAACCACACTATAGAGGGTCGATTTCGCGGTGCGTCAAATGGCGTCGTTGCCGGGTACACGGCTCATTTCTTGTATTATTTGGATTTTTCATTTATTAAGTGTTTCTTTTATATATAGGTCATTCAGTTCATCCATTTTTTGCATTGTAAAAGCATTTCTTTTAGATTGATCTCTAACCATTGCTTTTGTGGTAGGGTCCTTGACAATTCAAGGAGGCAAGGAGCAGGAGCTACCCGCTGCGAGGAGCCGCAGAAGCACGCTTGGAGTACGTCGAGAAGAAAGAAAAAATGTCATCTTTTGCATATCCTTGTCGCATGTAATAACCGTCTTTACAGCGGTCTTCGATCGAAGGCTCGCGGTTGTAAATGAACGACTATATGTAGCTGTGTGGGGATCGTCCCCACTTGAGTGTTGACCTAGGACCAGGCACGCGGCTCTTCGAGCTTAGTTTAAAATTCGTATTTTTATGTGCTTGCTCGTAGGTAGGACACACTAAAATATAGATGCACATAATCTCGCTTCACTTAGCCAAATTCAATAGACATTCTCCTCGCTAATAGAAGCATGATTAGGTGCGGCTTTTTGACCGACTTGCATACATGAGTTTTGGTTTTCAAAACAGCCCCAGTTTTTCACGTATTTTTGCCAAATCACTGCATGATTTCTTGCTTAGCATAGATCGTGTTTTTTTATCGAACACTTGGTTTTTCTCGGTTTCCCCTCCTAGCTTGATCACTTAGGTTAATGGAAAATGGGAATGAATGGTAGACGATGATCGCTTGATTGTGTGCTCACCTTAATTCAGTGACAAATAATAACTGGGACTGTTAAATGCAAGTCAACCTAAAATGGAGTAAAATTTTGGTTTTGGGAGAGCAACACCCTCGTTTACGCATTGATTTTCACTTAACATTTTTCTCTGCGTAAAATCTAATGTTTTATCACCAATAAAACCGACAAGATAATAAACCAACTTCGATTGGTTTCATGTGTGAGTTGGTGAAATTGAGGGTCTTGCTTGCTTGATTGAGCCAGTTTGCTTCGAGATACTCCCCAGAGCCTTAAGCACTCCATTCATCTCCGCAGATTCATCCACTCACTTGTAAATCCATCCTTCTTCTTCGTTCACCTTGGGTCCCTCCCAACATCAAATCTCATCTTTATACTTATGCTAATCTCAGCCTAAGTATAGGGGGGACCCGAGTCCCCGTGATTTTATCTACTCTCCTTTCCTTGCATTTATACTTAGGTTATTTCTAACCTAAGTATATGGGGAGTCCCTCTTGGCTCCCGTATATTTCTCTATATTTAAATGGACCTATGGACTTGTATCATCTAGTGC
This sequence comes from Ottelia alismoides, assembly GCA_037367405.1. Taxonomy (NCBI): domain Eukaryota; kingdom Viridiplantae; phylum Streptophyta; class Magnoliopsida; order Alismatales; family Hydrocharitaceae; genus Ottelia; species Ottelia alismoides. Next base: position 105,766 of record JAZKJV010011875.1, read on the forward strand.
TATGAGGACATAGCAAAGTTTAAGTATAGGGGGTTTACCGTATATACAGTATACTTACTTTAGCTATAATATGAAAAATTTGAAAAATTTAAAACTTTTTGGCTAAAGTAAAATCCTTTGGATTAAGAGGACTCAAATGTTTTTCACGGCTTTTTCTATACTATGTTACACTATTTTGATAACAATATTTTCGAAAAATGATTTGAAAAATTAGTTTTCCTTGTTTTGAAAAATCTTTTGAAAATGTTTTGAAATTTTTTATTTTTGTGACACGGTTTTGAAAATTTTCTTTCTCTTCAAGGAAAGTTGAGTCTAACATTTGTTTTAACCTTTAAATTAAAATCCATAAAAATGAGAAAAACCCAAAAATCCTTTAGGAGTCATTAGTGACTACTAAGCCCAATTAAGTAGCCGCGTTCAGTGAGGGTTCTCCCTTAGCAGATTGGATGGTTTAGAGGACATCGCGTAAGGCCCCATCCTCAAGCAACGGGCTTCGGCCTGTACTTACATCCATACTGGTTGAATGCAGATGCATCTACTTAATTGAGTTTAGGCAGTCCTAATATCTCTTGAAGTTCAAAAAAAATATTGTTGTGTTTGAATGAAGGAGTTGGATTAATCCTCTACTTTCACACTTCCACCCAGGATCTGAAAAGTTCAAGGAAACTTAGTTTTATGAGGTCTTGAGATTTTAGGTTAACTAGCCTTAGCCATCAGGGTCTTAATCACCCATATTCCCCTAGTTCTCTAGATTTGCATGCTATATTTCATGCTTAGTCTCAGACCATTAAGAACATGATCAGCACATCACATGCACGATTGCGGTTTTGATGAGATGAGTTGATTTTTTACCTGAGGGATTGGGATGAGGGATTTGAGTCAGGACTTGATCTAATGATACCCGAGGATGGGATAAAATCTTTGAAGGCTTCATGAAACCTGAGTGTCAGCAAATATTTAGCCAGTATGAGAACTTGGTTCTTATACTAATCTCTTGACATTTAACCTAAGTGTCAGGGTGTGATTGAATAAAAAATGTTGATCAGTGTGCGCCAACTCTTGGTAAAAGCAGTGGAGCTAGCCAAAAATACTACAAAGCAATGAAATGTCAAAGAAAAGCTCTCATTCCACAAAGTCAAATATCAAAGAGCTTCCACCAAAGGCGAGCGCTCCCAAACATTTCAAAGTGTCCACTTCGACCACCGCTATTAGGACTAGGAGTCGGGCTTGCACCAAAAAAGTGCGCTGCATCGTAAATGCTACAAGTCTGGGTGTCGAAGGTACGATAGGTACTCAAAAAAAAGACACACCCCGGTGTATTCCCAGGAAAACAGGTGCAGACGGCTCCAACTTCTCTTGACAGACGCACTGATCAACACAAAAAAATGTGTTGCGTAAAAAGACACTAGAGAGAAACCTTGTTCCAATGAGAGGGAGAGAAGAAATGACACAAACCCATGCCCTCCATCACTGGCCTTCCATCTACATTTTCTAAGTCTGACAACTAAAGAGATGGTGGACTGGATGCAAGATTTGATTTATTCCCTAGTGTTGAGGATTGGGTCCTTAGGAGAATTTCTTGGACCAAGACTTTGTGTGACGTTTTGACTCTACTCTCGTAATCGCAGTCAACACTAAATGTTATATCCTTAGTATATATGTACATCATAGAGAGTCCGGAGAATTAGAGGAATTGGGTGCCTCTTGATTAAGGCTGGATTGAATTCTAGAATTTTGGACCTCTAAAGTTGAGTGGACTTGAACTGATTGGATCATGTACTCAAGTTCTTCCTCGGTTCACCATCTTCCAGAGCCGTTGGATTTTGCCATGTTTTTCGCGAGATACAGTAGATGCCTGATCAAGAGCGCCATCAGTCGTAGATCTCAGAATTGGTATCTAAACTCATACGTCCAAGCATGAAGAGGTATCGTGCGTCAGGAACGCACCATGTGGATTAGTGGCTAGATCACCACCATTCGCTAGTGCCTTTCATTGGGTATTTTGCACACTAAACCCAGAGAGTTTTGTCTTTTATTTTCAATATCAAATCTTTCATATGCAGCGTAACATTTCTTGTAATATTTATAGCTTGAACTCTAGGATTAATTTTTCTTGCACTTAGGTCCTTGCCAGTGAGACTCATGTTTCTCTTCACATGGGCTTGGCTATTTTGCACAAGGACCCCTCCGGGTTTTGTTATTCGCAGTTGGTCCATTAAACTGCTTATTCAGTACATTATTTTGTGGTTTATTTGCAACATAGATCATGTTATTTATAAAAATTGCAATTGTACCCTTTCCATATATGGGTTATTTTAATACATGCGGGTAATTTTCATCCAAGGTCTTGGGTTTTGTTTGAGGGTTCGAAAATCATGGGAAACTTTTAGTTAATTGCAATTAAGTGCTTGCCAAGTTTTAGTTTCTTTTTGTAGTATTTAATTTATTAAAAATACATTATAAACTCCCAAACATCTTAGAAAATTAGGATAAATACCTTATAATATATTTTTATTAGGGTATTTTAGCATGTATTTCTCTTTTCTAAAATTCAAAAATGAAGTTATTATTCCCTGATTGAATTATAAAATATTAAAAAATATAAAAACATTTTGAAAAATTCCCAAAAAAATGCATTTTGATTATCTATTTATTTTACAACTTCATAATGTAAAAATCCTAAAAATAGAAAAAGAAACACATGATAAATTAAAAAGTTCTGAAATCCTATATAAAAATCTAAAAAAACAAATAAAAACTCCAAAAATATTCATTTTATTTTATATTTGTTTATATTATTATTTATCTATTAAAATTGATTTAGAAATTTTTGGATATCATTTTTATTTTTAATTTCCAAAACAATCCAGCCTGTTTATTTCATCTCTGATTTGGGATTTTTTTACTTCAAAATATATACAAATTAGCAAAATTATCTAAAACCCACAAAAATAGTACAAAATTATTTAAAACCCAAAAATATTTTATTTTTTGTATTTTGTTAGTTTTTACTAGTATATATATTACCCTATATTGTATATATAGCCTTGTATAATCTTATATTATATATTTAAAAAGAAAAAAGAAATTAAAAAATCAGAAAATTATAAAAAGAAAATAAAATTTTAAAAATTTAAAATATCAGAGTAAAAATAAAAATTACATAAAAAATTACAAAAATAAAAAACCCATAAAAAGATGCATAGACAAGAGGAACACACTTTTTTGGATTTTTTTTCCTGACTATACACGTCCATTGTAGAGTTATAATAAATTTTAACTTCACATATTTTGCTTTTCATTACTTTGTACATATTATGGGTTAAATATTGATTAATTAGGGTTTCTTTCTCAGTTACCTCGATGATGTTGTTCCCACCTTGTGTGGAACTTCTGACCGGTGAAAAATCGTGGTTATCACCCCCTATACTTAGGTTAAAAACAACCTAATTATAAGAAGACAAGAAGAGGGAAGAATGAATGACTCGGGTCCTCCAATAGTTAGGCTAAAAAGTAGCTTGAGTATCAGGATATGGATTCCAGACTTGGGGAATTGGAGATTAGTTAGGGTTAGAGGGGTGTTGATTTACACATATGAATGGATGGAAATGGAGTAGATCATCTAGGCTTACGGGAGGGTTAGGATAAGACACATGCAAGCTCAACCAAGCAGACAATACCCATTGATTCACCAACACAAACATGAAGACCAACAAAGGTCGGCCATTTATCTTTTCATTTTTACTGATGATCATTCAAAATTGAAGTTCATTACGCAGGTTTTAGGGCTAGGTTTCGGGCACTATCCTAGGGATACGTCCTTAGGTCTCAATAATCAAACATCCTATTTATAATGATGGGTGTTGCTCTCCCATAAACCAAGTGTGAATTTTATCCCGATTTATTTCATCAACTTGCATTATCAGTCCCAGTTTTAGCTTTAGGTTAACACTAAAGTTAATGTGAATACCAGTCAAACAAGCATCGCCTAGCGACCAGTCCCGATTCCACTAATATCCTAAGTGATAAATCATGGGAATATCGAGAAAAATCAATGTAGTCATGAAAACCATGATGCATGCTTGAGAGACCTACAGTATCTCCAGCTTTCTTCCTGCATATGCAAGGCTGAAATTGAAGTTTATCACTAAATGCATACAAGTCGAAGAGACCACACCGTGAACATGCTTCTATTAGCGGGAAAGAATTTGATTAATTTGGTTAAGTGAAGCGATGTATGTGTGTCTCGTGAATTAAGTGTGTCCTAACCTGCGAAGCAAGCACAAGTGGTAGGAAAATAAAAGAGCCCAGAGAGTTGTGTGCCTAGCCCTAGGTCCAAACTCAAATGAAGCATCACCCGGGTTAGGGGTGATCACACACCACATGCAAGGTTCAAGTTCGTATTTACATATGCGAGCCCTTAAACGAGGACCACTTGAAATGTGATGATGAACATATATACAAGATGACAATGAAATGGTTTGCTAATTAAAAATCCGTGAATTCTCCTTCGTTTCTTCTGCGGCTCCTCCCAGCGAGAGCTCCCAACTCCACACCTCCATGTTGATAGAGCATCTTCCATCTACGTGGGCCCTGCCACAAAAGAAAGATGTCAGATAAATATCAAGAAAAATAATGAACAAACAATGATGCAAACAGTTACAATGTGAAGACCAAAAGTAAGGATGAGATGTGTCCCCGGCAACGGTGCTATTTGATGAACCGCGCTCTCACTGCTTTGATTGTCTTGTATTGTCGTAGCACAGGCGATGAGAACGATTCATGCAAAGAACACACCTTCAAATATGTGGAAATTATTTTACTTGGCAAGATACCAAGTTCGAATACAGGGATATGAGCCTCCTCGTCTGTTTAGCAAAAAATATTAATTAAAATTGAGCGACTATATTCACAAGTCTAGGTTTTCATATGTAGATGTGATGCACAACATGTAATGCACAAATGTAGAGATGCAAACATAATGGCATACACATGGTGCATGCATTTTTTATTTGGTTTTTAAGGTAAATAAAATACACGGTGAAAGATATGTAAAAGATGAATATGCAAACAATAGTGTACAAATATACCCTAAAATAATCACACCAATGAGAAATCAAATAAGGATTAATTTTAGAGACAAATTGATCAATAAAATGGATTAATAACATCAAGGAATGGAGAGCGATTGATATAATAGATCTCAAAATATAACATGTATTTAAGTGTCAAAACAGGGAATAATTGATGCCATCAGATAGATAATAAAATTAGGAACCCAATGAAATTGAAATCAACTGAAAAGGAGTTCGTATACTCAAGATATTAAATAAAGAGTGTGAGGGCAATAAATGTAATTAAAATATGCAAAATAAAAGGATATGCAAATCTGTCTTTGTAGGGGCATGGATGTAATTCATGAAAGCCGACAAGGCTTGCTCGCAATTTTCCCAAGTACACACGTGCAAGGCATGTACGCCTGGAAGAACTCCTTTGCAAAATCTGAAAAATCAGAGGGTCTGGATGCCATTAGCACATCATGCACACGCATGGCACGTGTGCGGGCTAGTATTGGGAGCGGGCAGCAGCTCGGGCATCTGGCTCAGACGTCTGCAGGTTTGGAGGCTGCATGGCATGGCCTTCACGCTTCGGATCAGGTTTGGTAAGCCTAACTAAGTGCTTTGTGGCAGAGGCCTGGCATTCATCTGGACCGTCCGATCCATATGATCAGATAGTAAATGTATCTTCATGCTCTACTCTACCTCTCTTGCCGGAGAGGGCTGTGCTCCGACAACCTCCCCCAAGTTATGATCAATGGTGAAGGATCGTGGCAGCAGCTCGGGGAAGCTTCGGTGAAGGTCGGATAGGTGTTGTGGAGGAGCTCAGGCGGTTGAGGTGGCATAGTGATGAACGCGAAAATCGCCTCTTTAATAATCGATGGTTGTAGTATAGTAGGCGAAAAATAATCCAGCTAAAATCACAAACTTTGAATGTTGTGGAGTATTTTTAACTTGGCAAGTTTACCAAGGTCGAACACATGGAACAGTGGTTTTTAGTTGCGTGGAGGGCCCTCTACGACGGGGGGGCTAGGCGGAGTCTCAGAGGTGGAGCGGAGCTCTGCCGATCGACACACGACCGGAGGAGCTGGGTAGCGAGGCTAATCTGCGATGGTAGAGTTTGGTCAGTCGATGGAGCGGACGACGGCTTTGAGCACTAATGAGTCGCTAGATACGTTGTTTAATTCGGGCACGTTGTAGTAAGTGTACTTAGCGATTCAATCAGAACCGAGAGAAGATCTCCGTGAAGAGTGTCTCGGCATTAATTTATATCCCGGGCAAGTCCGGGGTCGAACACAGGGAGACAAATGAACAACTAGAGGTTAATTAAAAAATTTAAGATCTAGGTTTTCAAAGTGGATTTTTAGACTTTTTTAATGCAAAAAAAACAAATGAAACAACACAACGCACGTGGATTAAGAAACTAAGAAAGCATACAACTAGGCCAAATTAATTTCAATGACAAATCAGTTTAATTCAACCAAATTATAATTTTCTTAAGATCTTAATTCAGTGATGCATGCAACACACATTTTTTTTATATTTTTAGGAATTAAAATGCAACAATTAAAAATGCACACTTTTTTGGGCAATTTTCGCAATTTTTCACACAAACAGTAAGCAAAAATCATGAAAAATTTACTGGAACATAAACATGATGCAAGGACACTACAATAATATTTTTGGAATTTTTTGACAAAATATGAATTTTTTTATAGATTTTTTAATGAAAACAGAGTGACAGTGAGTAATTAATTTCTAATAAATCCACAATATCAAATTAAGCAAAGAGCGAATTATCCCAAATAGGTATTTTTATCTGGCATACATGAGAGTTGAAATTTCACGAAAAGGAATGTATGGGTTTAATTAAAAATCAAATACGAAAATCACTCTATGGTTTATGTCAGGCACAAGACAGATCTATTTTGGATAAAATTTAGAAAGTAATTCAATCAATTATCAAGGCATCATGTCTAATTTTTGTGGAATTTTTAGAGCAACTATGTGTCAGATATTAATTTAAGAGCACGGAATGGGTAAAATATGCAAAATTTCAGTTAGATAATTTTAATTAATTACCCACAAATCATAAAAATACAAGTAAATATTCAGATGGTAGAAAATAAGTTGCTCAACATCAAGACAGTTTTCATTGAATAAAATGATGCAATAGTGATGTCAAAATTAATAAGCAAACAGAGGGTTGTCTTTGCAAATTCAGAAAATAAAATTACAATGCAAGTTATGTACAGGGATCTTTTTGCAATAATGGAAACATAAAATATGCACAATGCAATTTTTACAATAAAAAGAAAATAAGATGGACCTTCTTCTTCCCCAAGCTGCAGTAAGGCACGCATAGGGAGATGGCGGCTCGACGGGGCGGCACCACTGCGAGCGGTGCGGGGTAACGGAGACTGTCGCGCGAGGGCGGCGAACGGACTGTTGTGGTGGCGCGGGTCGGTGGGCGAACGCGGAGGAGCTGGGGCACCGCCACCGGTGGTCGGGGTGCCGCCTTCTGCGGCTGGGAGCAACGGCCACCTGCGGCGAAGCAGGTGGTGCGGGGCGGCGGCACGTCGCAGGTGGTCTAGAAAAGGGGGGATGGCGGCGATGGGCGGTTGTGCCCGCTGCAGTAGAGGGGGAGGGGTGGGGCGGCGTTGGGCGGCTGCTCCACCTCCGTTAATTTTTTTATTTTTTTTATTTTTTTATTTTTTTTATTTTTTGCTATTGTATGAATGTTTTTTACTGAAGTGGGTATTGAACTTTTTTATTTTGATTTTTTTAATTTTTTTATTTTATTTAAAAAAGAAATGCAAAAGATGAGAAGGAAAAGAAAATGTGATGATGGTGGAGATTATTATGGAATAAACAAATGGGAGTATGGGTGGTGATATGTGATGTGATTAAAAAAATTGAGAAAATAACAACGATGATAAAATGAAGGGAAAATTACCTATGATGGAGACGATCGCCTATGATGTGCTTACGAGAGCACGGTCTTCGCTCGAATCGCCGGCGAGCGATGAGCTCGAGCAGCGCGCGGGTGCGGCTGTGATGTTGGCAAAAAGCCAACGGATCTCACCGGAGAGAGGGTTGTCGTCGCTCGACCGTGGTTGCGTCACTGTCACCAATTTAACTCTGGGAACTAGGCTCTCCTCATATAAAGATGGATCAATCAAAGGTAAAAATGAGGAGAATGAGATGTATATAAAGAGGAAAATGAGAAGTTATTAAAGTGGTGGAGTTGAATGGGAGGTTTTATTATTAATGGAGTGGAATAGGAAGTTATTAAAAAATGGTGGAATAATGGAGTTGATTAGGTGGTTATTGTAGAGAATGAAGATTAAATAATAAATAAATGAATAAATAAAGTAGGCTACTTTGAATACTACAAAAATATAAAGAAGGAAAATAGTGGAGAATTTACAAAGGAATACATACAACATGTACATTTTTTTGTTTTCTTTTTTAATATGTATTTTTTGTCTTTTTAATAAGAGATATTTACAACGGAAAATTACAATAAAATACTATAATTAAAATACAACACAACAATGATTTTCTGGATTTTTTAAGTAATTGAGAAAAAAATAACAAAATGAAGAAAGAATGAATATATACATAACATACAATGTACATCTAGGTCCCAAAACTCAACTTTTGCAAATGAGCTTCGATTTTAATGAAACCACTTCTTTGGATAGCTAATTTTCTAACTTGAACTTTAAAAGTGAGTTTGGTGAATTTTGAGTTCATACGGAGCGGGAATTTGGCCAGGAAGTTGGATTTTATGGCTTTTTCTCTTTGGGATCTAGGAGCATTTATTTGAGGTAAAAAAATGTTTTATATTTTTGTATTTTTATATACATTTTTATAAACAAGTTAGAGAAAGAATTAGTCAAAAAGAAGTTGAAATAAAATTATTAAAAATACCTAAAGTTTTGGGTTATTTATAGGTATAAAACTCCTTTATTTTTGTGGTTTTTTATTTTTAATTTATTTTGTACAATCTAATATACAATAATTAATGTGTTTTATTTACAAGAGTTATTTTGTTAATTTATTGATTTTATGTACATTTATTTGGGAATTTGCTCAGGGATTTTGCTAAGATCAAGATATTGAGATGATGAATCGTGGATTCATTACCCCCTATACTTAAACTTTTCTAGTCCTCGAGCAAATAAAGAATGAATAAGTTGGGTTAACCCCTGACTGTGCATGTGAATACAAGACTTGATCCGTTCAAGAACTCTCAGTTTTAGGGATCCTAAAATTCTAAGCTGAACCAAGCTCTAGTCAAAAGGTATCCAATTTCCCTAATCATCAGACTCTCTTTGTATGCATATATAGTAAGGATATGACTTAAGTGTTGACTGCATTTACAAGAGTAGAGTCGCAACGTCACCCAAGGTTCCAGTCCAAGAGACTCTCCTAAGAACCCAATCCTCAATACTAGGGAATAAATCATTTCTTGCATCCAATCCATCGTCTCTTTAGTTGTCAGACTTAAAAATGTAGATGGAAGGCCAAATGATGGAGGGAATAGGATTGTGTCATTTCTTCTCTCCCTCTCATTGGAACAAGGATTCTCTCTAGTACCTTATTACTCAACGTATTCTTTTGGTGTTGATCACTGCGTCCGTCAAGAGAAGTTGGAGCCGTCTGCACTTGTTTTCCTGGGAGTACATCGGGGTGTGCCTTTTTTGAGTATCTATTATACCTTCTACACCCAGACCTGTAGCATTTACGATGCAGAGCCCTTTTTGGTGCAAGCCCGACTCCTGGTCCAAATAGCGGTGGTCCAAGTGGACACTTTGAAATGGTTGGGAGCACTCGCCTTTGGTGGAAGCTCTTTGATATTTGACTTTGTGGAATGAGAGCTTTTCTTTGACATTTCATTGCTTTGTAGTATTTTTTGCTAGCTCCACTGCTTTTACCAAGAGTTGGCGCACACTGATCAACACTTTTTTAATTTTATCACACCCTGGCACATAGGTAAATGTCAAGAGATAGTACAAGAACCATGTTCTCATACTGGGTAAAGATGCTGACACTCAGGTTTCATGAAGCCTCCATTGATTTTATCCAACCCCGAGCATCATCAAATCAAGTCCAAACTCAAATCCCTCATCCCAATTCCTCAAGTGAAATTTTAACTCATCTCATCATAACTGTAGTCGTGTATGTGAGGAACTGGTCATATTCCTAAGGTAGAGACTAAGCATGCAATATAGCACACAAATTTTTTAAACTAGAGAAATGTGAATAATTAAATCAAAGACCATATTGATTAAGGTTGGTTAACTCAAAATCTCAAGACATCATAAACCAAGTGTTCTTGAACATCACTAGTCTTGTGTGAAAGTGTAAGTGTCAGGGATCAAACCAACCCATTAGTTAGTTTTTCTTTTGATTTTGATTTTTGTTTTTTTTGTTTTTTTGAAAAACAAAGGAAAAGAAGAAAGTTTTTTTGTTATAAAAGTTTTGCTTTTTTCAAGAAATCTTTTTTTTGAAAGTTTTTTTAGAAAAGATTGGTAAATAAGAAAGGACACACATTTTTTTGAAAAAGTTTTTTTAAGTCAAATAAGGGAGAAATTTTCAAAATAAGGGGAATTTTTTCTTAGAAAAAGGTTTTTTTCAAGAGTTTTTTTTGAAAGTTTTTTTACTGAATTTACCCACCCCATAATTATTGTATAATATATACAAAAATACGTGAAAGTACGAGCTATGGGTAAAGTATATATGTAATATATACACGCCCCCTATACTTAGCATGTGTTATATCCTCAGAGCACAAGAAGCGAGAAAAAGACATAGCTCGTGTTAAGCGTAGGATGATTAAAATAATAAAAAGTATAGAAGTCGATCCGCCCCCATATACTTTAGCTCTGGTCAGCCTAAGTGTAGAAGAGGAGCAAAAATGGGGTGGACGAGGTCAAGAGGAGAAATGAATGAGTAAACGCATGGCGGGCATCGGTTCCCCCTATACTTAGGCTCTGGTTAGCCTAAGTATAGGACATGAGTAAGTATGAGAACCGATGTGATCTATGTGAGGCCGGAGGCGGTGGTGTGGGCTGGCTAGGGCGAGGGTGGCCATGGAATAGGACCAGAGGGAGAGGAGGAAAAGAAGTAGAGGAAGAGGAAGAAGAGAAGGGGGAAGAAGAAGAGAAACATGTATGGGTCTTCACTCGAGGACCTTGTGTCGAGGCTAAGCTCAGGTGAGTTGGGAGGCTTACGGCAGTCGCGCAAGTGGCTAGATCTCGACGGGGTTCCCTCGATGGCCGTCGTCTACTGTCACCACACAAGGGCTGGAGCTCGAGGGTCTCCCTTCAGATGGCGGATGCAGCTTCAGGGAGGTGGACAGAGAGCTTTACAGGGAAGCCTAGAGGGGCCTTACATGCACGGACGGGAGGAGAGCGAGGGCGGTGGGTAATGGCCGCAGCCGTGCATGGAGGAGGGTGGAGTAATGGCGGGCGTTTGCAGGAGGCGCAGGCGGTGCAGGAGGCGAGCGGGCGTCACGTGCCACGCACGTGCTCGTAGTGGGGAAGATGGCACGTGCGTGGCATGTGCAGGGGAAGGCTGGTGGAGGGTCATGTGACCTGGGGGCTGGAGATAAGTGGGGTGCCATGTGGCTTGCCCAGGGGCTGCCACGTGTCAACCCCAAAAAATCAAAAAATAAAGAAGAAGAAAAATAGAAAAGAAATAGAATAAGACCTCGAATCGAAAAATTTCCTTCACGAAAATTGTTCATCTCGATGAGATTTTCATGAAGGACCAAGAGCAAAAGAGGTCATCTGTGCGAAGTGGTATTTTTGGAGGTTCTCCATGTGTATAGAAAATCGACTTTTCTTTGTGTTTTGTATTTTTGGTGGTTTTAAAAGAGGATAGAAATCTAGAAAAAATATTATAAAATACAAGAAAAATAATTACACACGAATCTAATTTTTTTTGTATTTTTAATAATTGAGAAAATAGGAAAATAAAATAGAAATACGAAATACGAGATTTTTGTATAGACCCATAACGGACACCTGGACACAGTCAGTTTCTTTGTTTTTAGTTTTGATCTAGATTTGGATTTTTGTGTCGCTTAAAAAACTTTCATCCAAGAACACAAATTAAGGAAAATTAAAATTAAAAAGGGTTAATTATGTACACAAAACTCAGGTCAAAAATAGGAAAATTTTAAAATGCGCAAAAGAGGCCCAAAACCCAAATTTCACATATGAGCTCTGAATTTTACGAAATTAGTCTTGTTTTGAAGGTATTTGAAAATGGAGTATTTTAAAAGTGAGTAGACTAAAATCGGACATTGTATGAGAGAGATATGCACGTTTTAGTCTATCAGATGTGAAAATTGGTTTTGGGATTATTTGACATTTATTTGAGTTAGTATTTTTTATTTTTTATTGATTCTTGTTAGTAATATCTACATAATAGAGGTGGTTTGGGGTCAATTGGAGTTAGAATGAATTAACTAAAAATATGGAAGTTAACTGCTTTTTGGGCCAATTTACATCTGGAATTTTTTAATGCAATTATGCATGATGAAATACGAATATTATTTACACATGTATGCATGTTAATGATGCTCTATTATTGATTAAATGCAAATGGATTTTGGGGAACAGAGCCTAATTGATCAATTGTAGCATGATGAATATAAGATACATCATACCCTATACTTTAACCATGCTCGTCCCCGAGCATCAATGAATGAGTGACTTAGTTGAATACATCCCTAACTTTGCATGTGAATTTTCAAGGCTCAATTCATCGAAGATCCTTAATTTGAGTGATCCTTAAATTCTGGGCTCAATCATGCTTTAATCAAAAGGAATCCAACTTTTCTAATTTTCAGACTCTCTATTTGTACATATAATATAAGGATATGATTTTTAGTGTACTGCATTCATGAGAGTCAAGTCGAGACATCACTTAAAGTTCTAGTCCAAGAGACTCTCCTCTAGACCTAATCCTCAACACTAGGGAATAAGTCTATTCTTGCTTCAGTCAACCATCTCATTAGTTTGTCAGACTTGAAAGTATAGATGGACGACTAGATGATGGAGGGTATATGATTGTGTATATTTTTCTCTCCCTCACATTGGAACAATGGGCCTCTTGAGTGCCTTATTACTCAACACATGTAGGTTTTTAATTTATTGATCAATGTGTCTGTCAAGAGAATTCAAAGTCGTTTGTGATGAATCCGCGATTCATCATCTCAATATCTTGATCTTAGCAAAATCCCCGAGTAAAATCCCAAATAAATGTCCATAAAATCAATAAATTAACAAAATGACTCTTGTAAATAAAACACATTAATTATTGTATATTAGATTGTACAAAATAAATTAATAATAAAAAGCTACAAAATTAAAGAAGTTTTTTACTTGTAAATAGCCCAAAACTTCATGTATTTTTAATAATTTCATTTCACCTCCTTTTTGGCTAATTCTTTCTCAACTTGTTCATAAAAATGTATATAAAAATACAAAAATATAAAATAAATTTTACCTCAAAACAAATGCTCCTAGATCCCAAAGAGAAAAAGTCGTAAAGTCCAACTTCCCGGCCAAATTCCCGCTCCGTATGAGCTCGAAATTCACCAAACGCACTTTTAAAGTTCAAGTTAGAAAATTATCTATCCAACGGTTTAATTAAAATCGGAGCTCATTTGCAAAAGTTGGGTTGTATATTATGTATATATTCATTCTTTCTTTCTTTTTATTTTATCTTTCTCAATTATTAAAAATCCAAAAAGATCATTGTTGTGTTGTATTTTGATTATAGTATTTTATTGTATTTTTCCATTGTAAATATCTCTTATTAAAAAGATAATATATATATTAGAAAAGCAAAAAAAAAGTACATGTTGTATGTCTTCCTTTGTAAATTCCCCACTCTTTTTTTTCTCTTTTATTTTATTGTATTTAAATAGTCTACTTTATTTTATTTTATTCTCCCTTTATTTATTTTCCATTCTCTACAATAACCATCAATTCAACTCCATTATTCCATCATTTTTCTAACTTCTAATTCAACTCCACCATTTTATTAACCTCCATTCCATTCCACCTTCATTCTAACTTCCATTTTTCCATCTCTTTATATACATTCCATCCTCCTCAATTTGCTTTTGATTCATCTTTATGTGAGGAGAGCCTAGTTCCCAAAGTTGAATCGGTGACAGTGACACAACCGCGGTCGAGCGACGACAGCCCTCTCTCCGGTGAGATCCGTTGGCTTTTTGGCCAACATCGCAGCCGCAACCGTGCGCTGCTCGAGCTCATCGCCCGTCGGCAATTCGAGCGAAGACCATGCTCTCGTGAGCACATCATAGGTGGTCCGCTTCAATTGTATGTAATTTATCGTTTCATTATTTACATCATTTTTATTTTCGTATTTTTTAGCACATCAAATCACCACCCACCCTCCATTTGTTTAAATTTATCGCATCATCACTATCACCATACATTCATTTGTTTTTTTATTAATCTATCTCATCTTCTTTTTATTTGCATTCCCTGTTTTAAAAAAAATAACAAAATTTAAACAAAAAATATCAAAAAATTCAAAATCAAAAAAAATCAAAAAAAATAAAAAAAGTGCCGCAGGTCGGCGCCCCCCCCCCCCTCCACGGGCAGCGGTGTCGCCCGCCACGTCCAACCCAGTCGGGCCTCAACCGCAGCACCCACCTCACGCCTCCTGCAGCCCACGTCACCGCTAGCCGCGGGAGCCCACTACCCTCCTGCCACCCACGCGGCTCCACGGTGCGGTGCCATCGCCGCTACATGCGACCCTCTTCTGTCGTGCGGCGCGCGTCTGCCCTCCGCCAACCTCCGTCCTCCGTTGCGGCCGCGTGTGCGGCGCCGTCGCCCCTCCTCGCCATCGACGCACGCGAGCCGCCGCCGCCGTCCATTCCCCTTTTGGGTTCCGCCTATGCCAAAGGAAGAAGAAGGTCAATTTTTCCCTTTATTGTAAAAATTGCATAAGTTTCCAGCATAGTTTCTGTAATTACAAAAACATCTCGTTTATGTTTTGCAAGGATACCCCTGTGTTTGACTATTAATTTGGACATCAACTTTACGTCATTTTATTCAATGAAAAATGTCTTGATGTTGAGCAACTAGTTCTTTATCTTGTGGATATTTATTTATATTTTTGTGAATTGTGAGTAATTAATTAAAATTTTTTAACTGAAATATTTCATTTTTTATCCAATTTGAGCTATTAAATTCATTTCTAACTCATATTTGCTCTAAAAATTCCACAAAAAATAGACATGATGCCTTGATATCTGATTATATTACTGTCCAAATTTAAACTAAAATAGATTTGTCTTGTGCCTGCAATAAATCGTAGAGTGATTTCTGGTAATTGATTTTTATTTAAATCCACATTCATCATTTTTACAAAATTTCAACTCTCCTGGATTGCATGTATAAATACCATTCTGAGATAATTCACACTTTGGATAAATTGCTATTGTGGATTTATTATGAATTAATTAGTCACTATCACTCTATTTTCACTAAAAAAACCTATAAAAATTCATATTATCTCAGAAAAATTAAAAAAATTATTGTAGCATCCTTGCATCATGTTTTTATTCCAGTAATTTTTTCATAATTTTTGCTTACTGTTTGTATGAAAAATTGTTAAAAAACCTATAAAAAGTGTGCATTTTTTATTATTGCATTTTAACCCTTAAAATTTAAAAAAAAATATGTTTTGCATGCAATATTGAATTAAGATCCTAGGAAAAATATAATTTGGCTGAATTGAACTGATTTGTCATTAAAATTAATTTGGTCTAGTTGTGAGTTTTCTTATTGTCTTGATTCATCCACATTTGCATTTGCATTTGTTTCTACATTAAAAATATAAAAAAATACGCACTGAAAATCTAGTTCTTAATTTTTGGATTATTTCTAAAGTTGTTCCTTTGCCTCCCTGTGTTCGACCCCGGACTTGCCTGGGATATAAATTAAGCTGAGACACTATTCACGGAGATCTTCTCTCGGTTCTGACTGATTCTCTAAGTACACGTACTACAACGTACCCAAATTATACATCGTATCTAGCGAAATGTCAGTCTGCACTTGTTTTTCTACGAGTACACAGGGGTGTGTCTCTTTTTTGTATCTAAGATACCTTCGACACCAAGACTTTGTATCGCTTACGATGCAGAGCCCTTTTTTGGTGCTAGCTCGACTCCTTGGTCCTTATTAGCGCTTGGTCCAAGTGGACACTTTGAAAATAGTTGGGAGTGCTCGCCATTGGTGGAAGCTCATTTGTAATTTGACTTTTGGAGGATAGAGGTTTTCTTTGAACATTTCTTTTCTTTTCTTTTTGGCTAGCTCCACTACTTTTACCAAAAGTTGGCACACACTGATCAACAATTAAATTAGTTTCATCACACCCTGGCACATAGGTAAATATCAAAGAGATAGCACATGAACTTGTTCACATACTGGCTAAGGTTTTGCTGACACTCAAGTTTCCTGAAACCTTCATTAATTTTATCCCATCCTCGAATATCATTAGATCGGGTCAAAACTTGAATCTTTAGTCCTAGTTCCTCAAGTGATAATTCAACTCATCCCATCAATCTTGCAGCTGTTAGAGTGGAGTGCTGATCATATTCTTTAGGATTTAGATATGAAGAGTGTAATATAGCGCTCAAATCCTTCAAACGAGAGAAGTTTAGATTATTAAGTTTAAAAACCCTAATGACTAAGGCATGTTAACTCATACTCTCAAGATCATAGAAATCAAGTGTCCTCAAATCCTCAAACCTTGAGTGATAGTGAATGTGTCAGGAATATATCAACCAAGGAATGCATGAGATGCTTGATGAAATGCAAGACCATGAGTGATTTTTTTCTTCCTTTTTTTTAATGCAAAAAGATTTTTTTTTTGAAAAATAGGTATTATATACAGAAAGCAATTAGTTTAATACACTACTTGTACCCATCCCGATATTAGATGAAAACAATTAGAGTACGAGCTATGGATAAAGTAGAATATATACAAACATCCCCCCCTATACTTAGCTTGTGCTATGTCCTTACGACACAAAGTGTACTATAGATATAGCTCGTACTAAATATAGTTGAGACAATAATAATAGAAGTCGACATGACCCCCTATACTTAGACTTTTGAGGGACTAAACATGAAAAGAGGTAGTCGAGGGTGAGCGGAAAGAATAGAAGTGAGGTATACGCAATGATATCAGCCCCCCTATACTTAGGCTCATGTCAATCTGAGTATGATCGGATAAACATAGGTGGGGGACCAGGTAGATGAGTAGGTTGATGGATATACATAGGAGTGATGGGATTGAAGAAGTGGTTTATCCGGGCAGTTCGAGTCTTTCGTCTAGTTCGCACCCTGAGTGAAGGAGATCTGTTCTACGTGCACTAACTGCTCATTGGATTCAACAAAGTGTTTAAGCAGCTGACCGTTGACTATAGAAATTTGTGTGTTGTCTGCGGTCTCTGAGATCTCAACACTTCCGTTATTGTGCACATCCCTTACAATGAAGGGTCCCGTCCATTTGGATTTCAATTTACCTTTGAGAATTTTCAATCTTGTATTAAATAACCATACTTTCTACCATGGGACAAAGGTCTTTGTTCAAATGTTCTTGTCGTACCATTTCTTTACTTTGTCCTTGTAAATGGTGCTGTTTTCGTAGGCATGATTTCAAATTTCAGATTTCGGATAGTTCATTCAAATCCATCTCTTGGCTCTTCTTTCCTTGGTAATAGCTCCAATTTATCTTTTTGACTGCCCATTCTGATTTGTGCACGAGTTCTGCGGGAAATGACACGACCTCCCATATACCATTCGAAATGGAGAGGTGCCCAATAGGGTCTTGTAAGCCGTCCGGTAAGCCCATAGAACTTGGTCTAGGAGTTGGGACCAGTCCTTCCTGTCAGGGCAGACTAGCTTTTGTAAAATTCCTTTGACCTACCTATTTCACACCTCAGCCATGCCATTGAATTGTGGATGGTAAGGACTAGCGACACGGTGCTCGATGTTGTATTCCTTAGTCAACTTTTTTACCTCCCGGTTGACAAAGTGTCTAACCCCATCAGATATTAATACCTTAGGAATTCCAAACCTCGAAATAATATGATCTTTCAAAAACTTACAAACAGTCTTGTTGTCTGCAGCTCGAGTAGGGATAGCCTCCACCCGCCTAGATAAATAATCTACCGTGAGAAGAATATATTCAAATCCTTGACTGTTAGGGAACAGGCCCATAAAGTTAATGCCCCATGCATCAAATACAACACAAATGATTACTAGTTGCATAGGCATGGCATCTTTGGGACCAATTGTCCCTCTCATTCTCTGACAGATTGGGCACGACCTGACAAAATTGTAGGCATCCTTAAACAAGGTCGGCCAGTAAAATCCACATTGTAGTATCTTCTCAATGGTTCTCTTTCCAGAGTGATGTCCTCCTGCCTCCACGGTATGACAGAGATTGAGGACACTGTGGTATTCCTCTTGAGGAATACATCTTCTCCATATACAATCCGGTCCTTCAAAGAAAAAGGAACGGATCCTTCCAATGGTAGTGTCTGGCTTCCGACTTGAGTTGGTCGATTCTGTTCTTGGGCCAATTAAGGGGAACTTTCTTGGACACAAGATAGTTCACCATGTCTTCATACCATTGGAGAGAGTCAATAGCAGAAATTGACTCATCTGGGAAGGTTTCACAAATAGATTCAGACTCAGGGTTTTTGTTATGTTCGAACCGTGATAAATGATCAACCACGACATTCTTAACTCCAGGTTTATCTTTAATCTCCAAATCAAATTCCTGAAGTAAGAGTATCCATATGAGGAGTCACGCTTTTGCATCTTTTTTCACCATTAAGTATCGAATGACAGAATGATCTGTGTAAACTATCACCTTAGATCATTGACGTATAGATCGAAATTTTTCCAAGGCAAAGACTACTACAAGCATTTTCTTTTCGATCATGGTGTAATTTTTCTGAGATGGGTCTAAAACTCTGCTTGCGTAGTCAATAGCATATGGGATTCCATCTTTTCTTTTTCCTAATACCGCCCCTACTGTAAAGTCTAAAGCATCTGTCATGATCTCGAAGAAAAGAGACCAGTCGGGGGCTTGTAGGATGGGAGTCTCAATTATCCTCTTTTTGAGAAGCTCGAAGGCTTCAATACACTTATGATCTACAATGAATTCGGTGTCTTTCCCAAAGATTTTAGTTAACGGTCAGGCAAATTTTGAAAAATCCTTAATAAATCTCCTATAAAATCCAACATGCCCCAGAAAAAATTGCACTTGTTTCACATTGGTAGGTGGCTCGAGTCTCTCAATCACATCCACCTTGGCAGGGTCAACCTCCATTCCCTTCTTGGAGATGACATGTCCCAATACAATGCCCTCATTTAACATGAAATGGCTTTTCTCCCAAGAGAGCACCAGTTTACTACCCTGCACTTTTGGAGGACTCGATCCAGGTGCGCTAGGCAATCATCGAATGAATCACCATGAACAGAGAAGTCATCCATGAAGACTTCCAGGAAATCTCCAACCACTTCGACAAAAAACTACAATCATACACCGTTGAAAAGTGTAGGGGGCATTGCAAAGCCCAAAAGGCATGCGCTTGAACGCGTAAGTGCCGAAAGGACATGTAAAAGTAGTCTTTTCCTAGTCCTTAGGGGTGATGGCTACCTGATTGTAGCTCGAGTACCGGTCTAAGAAATAGAGGTATTCTCTCCCTGGTAATCTTTTCAAGATTTGATCAATAAAAGGTAGTGGAAAGTGGTCCTTCTTCATTGTGGCATTCAGGCACCTGTAATCCACACAGACACACCACGACGTGGGTACCCGTGTCATGATCTCCTCTCCCTCGTCGTTGGTGATAATCTGAAGTCTCAACTTTTTCGGAATGACATTGATGAGTCGCTAGATAAGTTGTTTAATTGGGGTACGTTGTAGCACGTATACTTAGCGAATCAGCCAGTAGTGAGAGAAGATCTCCATGAAGAGTGTCTCGGCTTTAATTTATATCCCGGGCAAGTCCGGGGTCGAACACAGGGAGGCAAAGGAACAACTTTGGAGTTAATTCGAAAATTGATATCTAGATTTCTAGTGCGGTTTTTGTAAATTTTATTTAATGCAAAAAGAATGCAAAATGCACAATGCAAGTGAGTTAAGATACTAAGAAAAAACACAATTGGGCCAAATTAATTTTAATGTCAAATCAGTTCAATTCAGCCAAATTATATTTTTTCTAGAATCCTAATCCATAGATGAACACAAAATATATTTTTTTGGAATTTTTAGGGTTAAAATGCAATAATGAAAAATGCACACTTTTTATGGGTATTTTCGCAATTTTTTACACAAACAGTAAGCAAAAAATACGAAAAATTTAGTGAAAAATATACATGTTGCAAGGAAGCTAAGTAATATTTTTGGAATTTTTTGACAAAATATGATTTTTTTATGGATTTTTTAGTGAAAACAGAGTGACAGTGAGTAATTAATTCCTAATAAATCCATATTATCAAACAAATCAAAGTGCAAATTATCTCAAAAAGATATTTAGATATGGAATCCAGGAGACTTGAAATTTTGTGAAAAGGATGTATGTGGATTTATTTAAAAATTAAATACGAAAATCACTCCAGAATTTATTTCAGGCATAGAATAACTCTACTTTGTATGAAATTTGGATAGTATTTAAAGCACACTTCAAAACATCATCTCAAATTTTTCAAGAATTTTTAGAGCAACCGTGAGTTAGATATCAATTTAAGAGTCCAGATTGGGTAAAATAGGAAGAATTTCAGTTAGACAATTTTAATTAATTACCCCAAATATCATAAAAATATAAATAAATATCCAAGTGGTAGAGAATTAGTTGCTCAACATAAATCTATTTTTCCTTGAATAAAAGATGCAATACAGGTGTCCAAATTAATAGTCAAACACAGGGGTATCCGTGCAAAATTCAGAAAAACAATATTTACAACAAGATATGTATATGGACTGAATTGTAATTACGGAATTAATGAAGGACACTTTTGCAATATTTACAAAATAAAAAAACAAAATAAACAAGACCTTCGTTTTGTTCTGGGCGGCGGAGGTCGGGAAGGGCAGTGCCGCCCGCGCGCGCGGCCGCGGCGGTGCACGTTGGCAGCTATGCGCGAGGAGGCGAAGGCGTGAGCCGCTGGCGGAGGACGGAGGGGCTGGGGAGCATGCGGGTGGCCGGTGGAAGAAGGGGCGGGGAGCCGCGGGGATGGCGAGTCTGCCGCAGGCGGAGCCCGGGTGGGGGGTCGCCCGTTAGCGTGGAGTCTGCCGAGCTGCTGCGGTGGCAGCTAGCAAAGACGGGGGCCGGCTGGCGGCGCGTGCTGGCGCTGCCCGGCTGGCCGCGGATGAGGAGAGGGGGGTGGGGCGGCGGCGCTGGAGCTGTTGCTTCCCCCTCCGTGATTTTTTTATTTTTTTTAATTATTTTTTATTGTTCTTGTGATTTTTTTAATTTTTAATTTTAATTTTTTTAAATTTTCTTTAAACAGTGAATGAAAAAGAGGTAAAAAAGAAAAAAATATTGTGGTGAAGGTGGTGTATGATGAGGATGATGGAGATGAGTGATGAAATAAAGTGGTGGGGTAATGGTGATGTGATAAAGAAAATACAAAGATAAAAAATGATAAGATGAAAATAAAATTACCTACGATGGAGACGGTCACCTATGATGTGCTCACGAGAGCACGGTCTTCGCTCGAATCGCCGGCAAGCGATGAGCTCGAGCAGCGCGTGGGTGCGGCTGCGATGTTGGCCAAAAAGCCAATGGATCTCACCGGAGAGAGGGCTGCCGTCGCTCGACCGCGGTTGCATCGCTGTCACAGATTCAACTCTGGGAACTAGACTCTCCTCACATAAAGATGGATCAAGTGCAAATTGAGGAGGATGGGATGTATATAAAGAGGACGAAATAAGAGGTTATTAAAGTGGTGGGAGGTTATATTATTAATGGAGTTGAATGGGAGGTTTAAGAAATGGTGGGGTTGAATGGAGGTTGGTAGTAGAATGGAGTTGAATGGTGGTTATTGTAGAGAATGTAAAATAAATAAATAAAAAAGTAGGCTACTTTAAATACAATAGAATAAAAGAGAAGAAAATAAATAGTGGAGAACAACATGTACTTTTTTTTGCTTTGCTAATATGTATATTTTTTTTCTTTTTATTAAGAGATATTTACAACAAAAAAATACAATAAAATATTACAATTAAAATACAACACAAGCATGATTTTTTTGTATTTTTAGTAATTAAGAAAGATTAAATAAAGAATGAATGAATATATACATAATATACAATGTACATCTAGGTCCCAAAATCCAACTTTTGCAAATGAGCTTTGATTTTAATAAAATCACTTCCGTTGGATAGATAATTTTCTAACTTGAATTTAAAAGTGAGTTTGGTGAATTCAGAATTCATACGGAGCGGGAATTTGGCTTGGAAGTTGGTCTTTACGGCTTTTTCTCTTTGGGATCTAGGAGCATTTATTTGAGGTGAAATTTATTTTATTTTTTTTGTATTTTTATATACATTGTTATGAAAAAGTTAGAGAAAGAATTAGCCAAAAAGGAGTTGAAATGAAATTATTAAAAATTCATGAAGTTTTGGGCTATTTACAGGTGAAAAACTCCTTTAATTTTGCGGCTTTTTATTATTAATTTATTTGATACAATCTAATATACAATAATTAGTATGTTTTATTTACAAGAGTTATTTTGTTAATTTATTGATTTTAGGGACATTTATTTCAGATTTTACTCAGAGATTTTGCTAAGATCAAGATATTGAGATGATGAATCGCGGATTCATCAGACATGCAAGGGCGACTGCCACTTGGAGTGAGAGATGGGATATATGAAACCAGCCTTACACCATTTTTTGATCTCAGTCTTAACCACTTCCCATAAGTTTGGATTCAACCTACGTTGGTATTCACGGGAGGGCTTAGCGGTATCCTCAAGGTAAATATGGAGTAAGCATAGGGCTGGGTTTATCCTTGGAAGATCAGACAATCTCTAGCCTATTGCCTTGCGATTTTTCTCTAAAACTTTAAGCAAACGGATCTCCTGCTCTTCGATCAGATGTGAACTGATGACGACCGAAAATTGTCCCTTATTTCCTGCAAGGAAGGCATACTTAAGAATAGGGGGCAATGGTTTGAGCTTGGGTAAGTCTATATTGTCCATAGATTCAGGCTCTCTCATTGTTGATTCTGGTTGTGTTGTGGATGTTTGTTGTGTATCACTATCGGTCACCACCTTAATTGTTGTGGGGATAGGATCGCTAAAGATAAAATTAGACGTGGCTAGCGTCGCGTCCGATCTGTGTACCTTAATCTGGGATTGTCCACAAGGAGAATGGACTGACAGGTCAAGCGGGACCTCTGACTCTCCGAGAGTATATGTAGATGCATGGATGAGCTGGAAGACTAAGTCATCAACAATGTCCTCTCTAGATGAGATTGATTCTTTCATTGTGGTTGGGTTCTGTCTCCAGGGCCCAACATTTACATCCGGATTTTCTGCCTCAGGTTCTGATTTTTCAGACTCAGTGCTTGACTCTGTGTCAGGTCTTTGAAACCTAGTTTGCTTCATTTTACATTCAACTTTTCCAAACTGGATTCTCCCGGATGTGTAATCGAATATAGCTCTTGCGGTCCTAAGGAAGGGCCGCCCTAGTATCAGTTGGAATCTTTCCCATTTCTAGGGACATCCATGTCAAGTATTGTGAAATCGATTGGGTAATTTTGTCCCTCTATGTTGATGATAACATTTCGAATCTCCCCCTTTGGTCTCTCAGATGATGTATCTGCAAATTGAAGTACAGCTGTAAACTGCTTAAGAGGACCTAGATTTAGATGGTCAAATAGAGTTGTGGGCATGAGATTGATGGATGAGCCATTGTTAACAGTGCTCGGGCAAACTTGATTTCATTGATCTGGCTAGTGACAAAGTGATCACCCATGTCTCTTTTCTTCCTTGGTAGCTCATTTTTTATCAGGCGAGATGTAGCAATAGAGAATATGTGCTTCTTTGTTTGGGTGGGATTCTTTTTGTTGGCCCTCATCGGTGTGCATCTTACCTTAAGGTATTTTCGAAAAGCCGGGTCTCTTTCTATCATCTCGTCTGGGGACAGAGTGATTAATATTTTCTCTACAGATACAGGTCATCTCGTCATCATTTTTTTATGTTTTTCTTATTTCCTGTCATAAGAGCACGGGGGAAAGGAATGGACTCATTGTGATCAAAAACAACCTTTTTATTGAATGAGGAATGAAACATATCTACAGGACTTGGACTGATTGATCTAAAAATAGGAAAATTGGTGGACAACTGTTGCGGATGTCTTGGTGGTGCTTCTTTGTCAGACTCAGATTATAACTCTCCATGGCCTTTTGTGCTGTAATGTACGATGGGTGGTGTGGGTGGGTCTTCTTCTTTCTCCTCCTTGTGCCTCTCCTCCTCAATTCTCCCAGGATTGTGTGAATTTATGGACACTGGGGCTATATCACCGTGTTCTTTCGCTCGATCAGGCATGGTTACGGTCCTTCCGCTCCTAAGATAAATATGATAAATGTCATCATATGACAATATCTCGTATTCAGGTAAGGAATATTCAGATATTATTACCTGATTATGTCCGAGGCTATTTGTATTAGCCTGGATTTGAGATGGAATCACGGTTTGGGGTGCAGTTACCTCGTCTCTCCATCGAGAGAGTCGATTTATGTCGACTCTCATATCATGAAGTTCATCCAGCACTCACTGGAGTTCCGGAGAGATAGAAAAAGAGGAGGACCCCTGGACCTGCTTGGCCCGATGTTGCTGATATTGTCTAAATTGGCCCTGCAGGCCTTGGCATTGATACTGCTGCTGTTGTAGTTGTGGGTTATGTTAACCCGTACGGTACTGCTAACGTTGCAGCTGCTGAGGTTGGTAGGTGGGTCGGGCTTGTGGTGGATGAGGGTTTGGAGTAGAGTTTTGATCTGAACAGTTGACAGGTTCCGGGATATACCAAGCTCTGTTTATCTTCATAACTTGCGGGGCTTCCTTGTAAATGGTTTGAATGGATGTTTCTTCAGTTTGATGGGAAAATACTTGATCACCCCTCCAATGGCTCTGCTGCCCTACCCCTTACCCTTGAATATAGTGAATTTGGTGTATGGGGGCAGGGGATAAAGTTACGGTAGGTATCTGCATCTTGGATACCTTGTCAGCTAGTTCATCCATTTGTTTAGGCAATTTAGCCAATGTCTCCATATCAAATGATTTATGGAGTTCATCCATCTTCTTATAAATATGATCGACCATAGTTAATTTGTCAGCTATTATTCCCATATCAGCGCTCTGATCGGTCGTCAGATTATTCACCATCTTTTTAGAGCTGACTATGTAAGCCCGACTGGTGATCTTTGTACGATTGGATTCAGCAAGTCTCTCGAACACCTAGCTTCCACCGCGTGATGCACTTACTAACCCTTGATTCTCAGGATTCATTCCACTAACAAGACTTTGGACTAGCATCATTTTGCTTATCTCATGTCCTGGGCATTTCTGGATTAGGTCTGTGAACCTTTCCCAGGTTTCATGGAATGGCTCGCTGGGGTGTTGGGTGAAGGTTGTGAGCTTGATCCTCATCTGATTAATTATACTCATAGGGTAGAATTTCTTTAAGAATAATGTCTTGAAGGTGGCCCATGTCGTGACCACTTCCCCTAAGTTCTTCAACCATTAAGCCGCCTTATCAGTCAAGGTGAAGGGGATAGCTCTCAGTCTTATGTAGTCCTAGCTAACCCTAGGGTGTCATAGGTTAGCGCAGACTAGCTCAAAGTCACGGAGGAAGATGTGTGGTTGTTCATAATTATTCCCTCCGAACTTAGGCAACAATGTAAGTAAATGTGGTTTGTGTTCGAACGCATCCTCGGGGGGTACCGGCCTCAACCAATTATAGTATTCATCTAATTCAGGGAGGTACGTATCTTCTATAGCAGCCTCACCGCATTGCATTTCTGCCATATGTGCTCTAAGGAGTTCATTGTGTTGTTCGATAGCAGTAATTCTAGCCAAAAGTGCACGAATAGGGTCACTGTCGTTATCGTCCTTCTTTGGAGGCATCTTGTCTTCTTCTTCACCTTTAGATGCAAACAAATCTGAGTTACGCTCATGCTTGGAAGGTTTAGGGGTTCTGCCAAAGATAAAAGTTTCTTTGGCGGGAAGGGAGTAAGAGAGAGTGTTAGCCTGGGGTTGACTAATCCCTATAGGTGTGGAGTGAACCATGCTTTGGAGAAAAAGGGTTGTCTCCATATCAAGGGGTTTCGAGAAGAGAGACATCTCGAAACCAAGGAGATGAGTTACTTGAGGAGCTCGGGGATTTGTTCGCAGAGTCCAAACGAAGAACTCCAGAAGAATCCATCGTACAAAGGAATTTTCATGGAATGTACAAATGTACAGAAGACCCACTCAAAACAAATGCAATTCAAAACTCGTCAATTTACCCACTCAACACTGGTGAAGGCGCGTTAGGGCACTACCGCTTATCTTTTCAATTTTAATTTAATGGCAAAACAGGTTTGAAAATTAAGCGGAGCTGTTAGGTGCCGAAATATTTCACAAAGACTGTCCCGAGTTCATAAAACTAGTTGCACCTACTTTCAGCCAGTATATGTGTAAGTACGAACCATTTAAACGGTTGCCCATGTTACTTGAGGATGGAGCCTTACGCAAGGTTCTCTAAACCACCCACTCTACTAAGGGAAGTCGGACTGTAAAATGACTACCCGAAACCCTCACTGAGAAGTAGCTAATTGTTTTTAAAAATAGTAGTCTGAGTGAAAATTTTCGGTATTTGGCTCTACCCTAAATGTGTGATCTGATCCTTAAAAACAATAAGTGGGTTTTCTCTCCACCAGACACGAGTAAATTTTATGTCAGTTTTATTTACATTCACCTTGATTAGCAGTCCCAGTTTTAAATTAAGGTTATCACTGAAGTTTTAGGTGAGCATAGAAATTCACGCCTACGAGCAGTCCCAATTTCTTTAATTCCTAAATTGTAAAACTGAGGAGGGAGAATCGAAAAAGCCAATGCAAGCGTAAATCAATGATGCATGCTTAAGAAGAAGACTTATAGTGATTCCTCGTGTTTTTCATGAGGGATGCAACACAAGGAATTAAAATTATATTAAATGATATGCATAAATGAAATCTCCCTAAACAGATAGTTCTATTAGCGGGAAAGAATTTATTTAAAAATTTGGCTAAATTGAATGATCTACTAGTATGTATAGTTAGTGAAGAAGTGTGGCCTATAAATTACGAGCACAATCAAGAATGAATAAATAAGCGTATATGTAACTAATTCCTACACCACTCAAGTCAGGTCCCAACCACACAGAAGGGGTTGAAACAGACCCGACACACCACAAGGAAGTTCAATCCGATTTATTACAAGGGTTCAAAGAGAGGGACCTTAATAATAATGCAGGAAATTAAATTTAGACTAACTCTCTCTCACAAAAATAAAATTCAGTCTTCTTCGCAGATCCTTGATTTATATCCCAAAATTTTTTGCTCTGAATAGTCTGGAAAGAGAGAAATTACGGTTAGTATCAGAAGTGAGAGAGAAATACAGAAAAGGAAAAAATACACAAAAATTAATTTCACAAAAGTTAATTACAAAAAATAATTTAAAACCCTAAAAGTGTGTCGTTCCCGGCAACGACGCCATTTTTAATAATCGATAGTTGTAGTATAGGAGGCGAAAAACAATTCAGCAAAAACAACAAACTTTGAATGTTGTGGAGTATTTTTAACTTATCAAGTCTACCAAGGTCGAACACAGGGAACGGTGATTTTTACTTGTGTGGTGGGCCTCTATGGCAAGGGGGGTGTTGGGCGGAGTCGCAGAGTTGGAGTGGAGCTCTGTCAGTCGACACACGACCAGAGGATCTAGGTGGCAAGGTTGATCTGCGATGGCGAAGCTCGGCCGGTCGATGGAGCGAATGGCGGCTTTGAGCAAGGCGGAAGCGGAGGCACGGAGGCGAAGCGCTCCAGTCTGCAGAGCTGTTGGAGGTCGTACGAGATGTTATTCCTGCAGGAGAAGAACCGAGCGAGGCGAGCGGAGTTGGGATGCGTGTAGCTAGAGGATGAAGGATGATCTGTAGAGGGTGTAGCGGAGGGATTAAGGGCAGAGCGTGAAGGCGGAGGAGGAGGAGCGATGCTCCATCGTCGGCGAAGGAAGGGAGCGGGGTTCTTAGCCTGTGCGAGGCTGTAGGCAGAGGTGTGGGCTGGTCGGGGCGAGGGTGGTCGTGGAGTAGGACCGGAGGGAGAGGAGGAAAAGAAGTAGAGTAAGAGGAAGAAGAGAAAGGGGAAGAAGAAGAGAAACATGTATGGGTCTTCACTCGAGGCCCTTGCATCGGGGCCGAGCTCAGGTGAGCCGGGAGACTCACGGCAGTCGCGCGAGCGGCTAGATTTCGTCGAGTTCCCTCGATGGCTATCATCTGCTGTCACCATACAAGGTCTGGAGCTCGAGGGATCTCCCTTCAGATGGCGGATACGGCTTCAGGACAGTGGACAGAGAGCTTTATAGGGAAGCCTAGAGGGGCATTACATGTACGACCAAGAGGAGAGCAAGGATGGTGGATAACGGTCGCTGTCGTGCATGGCGGATGGTGGAGTAACGGCGGGCGTTTGCGGGAGGCACAAGCGATGCGGGAGGCAAGCGGGTGTCACGTGTCGTGCACGTGCTCATAGTGGGGAAGATGGCACATGCGTGGCACGTGTAGAGGAAGGTTGGTGGAGGGTAATGTGACCTGTGGGCTGGAGATAAGTGGGGTGCCCTGTGGCACGCCCAGGGTTGTCATGTGTCACCCAAAAAAATCAAAAAATAAAGAAGAATAAAAATAGAAAAGAAATAGAAGAAGACCTCGGATCAAAAAATTTCCTTTACAAAAATTTTTCATCTCGACGAGATCTACACTTTTCATGAAGGACCCGAGAACAAAAGAGGTCATCTGTACGAAGTGGTATTTTTTGTGGTTCTCCATGTGTATAGAAAACTGGCTTTTTTGGGGTTTTATAATTTTTTGATGGTTTTAACAGAGCATAAAAATCTAGAAAAATACGATAAAATACAAGAAAATTAATTACACACTAATATAATATTTTTTTATTTAATAAATAAGAAAATAGGAAAATAAATAGAAATTTGAAATACGAGATTTTTGTACATACCCACAACGGACACCCGGATACAGTCAGTTTCTTTATTTTCAGGTTTGATATAGATTTGAATTTTTGTACTACTTAATAAAACTTTCATCAAATAACACAAATGAAGAAAAATTAAAATTAAATAGGGTTAGTTATGTACTAAAAACTCAGGTCAAAAATAACAAAAAGTTAAAATGCGCAAAAGAGGCTAAAAACCCGAATTTCACATATGAGCTCCAAATTTTACGAAATTGGTCTTGTTTTGAAGATATTTGAAAATGGAGTATTTTAAAAGTGACTAGACCCAAATCAAATATTGTATGAGAGAGATATGCACATTTTAGTCTGTCAGATGTGAAAATTGGTTTTGGGATTATTTGACAATTATTTGAGTTAGTAATTTTTTTGTATTTTTATTGATTCTTATTAGTAATATCTACATAATGGAGGTTGTTTGGGGTCAATTGGAGTTAGGATGAATTAACTAAAAAATGTGGAAGTTAACTGTTTTTTGGGTCAATTTACACATGGAATTTTTTAATGCAATTATGCATGATGAAATGCGAATATTATTTACACATGTATGTATGATAATGATGCTCTATTACTGATTAAATGCAAATGGATTTTGGGGAACATAGTCTAATTGACCGATTTTAGCGTGATGAATACGAGATTCATCACATAGTTGTGCTCTTTCATTGGAGATGGCGGAGGAGAACGAACCCGAGGTGCGAATTCCGACCATTGAAGCCCTGTAGATGTTAGCTTATAGTCGAAGCATGTGTGAGAGTGCTTGTGAGTGAGTGGAGGTCATCATCGAGCGGAGGAGTGGGGGCTAATGAATCCACGATTCATTAACATTCTATCTGCATTTTGTCTTAAAACCCGTAACAAATACATGAAAATATCCATTAAATTTCACTTTTTAACAAAACCATAGTTATGAATAAAAATTCACTTTTATGCATTAAAATCATGTAAATAAATAAAAGAATAAAAATAAAGAAAATAAAAATAAAGGCAAATTGTAGATATGTATATATGTACAATATGACTTATAAAATAAATATATCTGAAAAATATATTTATAACCTAATCCCTAAGACCAAGTCAGCATGGATTGGTCGACAAATAAATAAGTAGGGGGAGATAAGGAAGAAAACAAATAAAAATAATTTAATTCCACACTCCACACATTCTTCATTAATTATCCAATAAATACCAAAACTTCAAAGATTTTTTATGAACATACTTTTCATTAAACTCTTCCCCTAATTATTTCTAAAAATATGTAGAAAAATATAAAAATAAGTTAAAAATATTACCTTGTATATATGCCAAGAAATCCAACTTGCAAGTTCTCAAAATCCGAACTTCCGAACATCATAACTTTCTCATACGAACTCCAATTTCACTTTACTCACCTTTAAATATTCATAAATAATATTCTCTGGTTAATAAAGGTTATTTCACAAAAATCGGATTTCGTTTGCAAAAAGTTAGTTTTGGGACCTAACAACAACTGGGTTTCTGGGCTATTTATTTTATTTAAAACACCTTATCTATTATTTTAATAATTTTATAGTTTTTAATTATTTTCTTGATCTTGTTTTTTAACCCTGAGTTATTTCATAATTTTTGGAGATTATTTATTATTTTAAATAAATAAAAAACCCTAATTTATAGGCATAAATGAAATATATATCTTATATACCTATTTATTAATATATCTAGATTAATTTATCAAAATCCACAAAAATTCTTACATACTCTATTTATTAACTTAATAATTAATAAAATATAAAACCAATATATTGTTTATTAATTTATTTAATTAAAAATACAAAACCTCTTTAATAAGTATCATTTATACTTATTTATTAATATAATATTTATAATTCATAAAATAATTATTATTTATTAAAAATAATTATACTATAGCTTAGATAATCTAATTATCTACATTTTTCATTTTTATACCTAATTAAAATAAGATTATTTACTATTGAATTCGTATTTAATAAGGTTTAACTTATTCTGGCCAACCAGATGATGACACATGTCAACACCTGTGACCTTCTTCAAGAAGGCTGGCCGGCTTTCTGTTCCAACCTCCGA
Organism: Ottelia alismoides; assembly: GCA_037367405.1. Lineage (NCBI taxonomy): Eukaryota > Viridiplantae > Streptophyta > Magnoliopsida > Alismatales > Hydrocharitaceae > Ottelia > Ottelia alismoides. Next base: position 137,251 of record JAZKJV010011875.1, read on the forward strand.
TCTTTTCCTTTTTCTCCACGCTAACTCCTAACCTCCTCCTCCATTCTAAATCCTTGATCTTCTTCCTCTAACAACCCAGATCCACGCCCATTGTTGATCATCTAACTAACCCTCTTCGATCACTTATAAAAGCTCCTCCAAAACCTCCACTAACAACTAACCTCTCCTTAGCAAAGCTTCCAGATTCCCCTGGTCATCGACCCTACTTCCCCACCATTCTCTGCCTTACACCGGTCGTGACAGGGCTCGAGGAAGGCTTCACATGGAAGAGGATATGTCGGAGGAGAGTTCCAAGGCAAACCGCCGCCTTGCATCGCATCGCACCGCCGCGTCGAGCTCCGAGAAGACCCCTCGTCGAGCTACTACCAGAAGGTCATACACCTTCGATTTCATAGGTCAATCATCCATCTTTTACTATTTCTTTCTCAATATCCGTGCCATTTTTAACGGCATTAATCGCGTGCTTAGTATCATTAATAAACAACCTTAGGCGCCTAACAAATTCAACCCTCAAAGCCAATTTGATTTGTTCCAAATCCACCTCCCATTGATCCCATTTCATTTGTTTTGCATCTTTCTAGAAAGTACATTAAAAATCTACAGTTCCTTGCTGGTCCATCTTCTATCTGGAGTTTCATTTGCTGGTCCATCTTCTATCTGGAGTTTCATTTCAATCATCTGGAGTTTTCAAGATCAAAGGAAGCTCATATCAAGAGAATTATCATCAGTTTCCAGGCTTGTCGGACCACCATATTCAAACTCCAAGAACTGCCGCCTTCCACTACCTAAGGAGGAGAACCACCATAGGCGTGCTCGGAGGGAGAAGGATTCTTCCTCCTGGCCCTTACGGAGGCCCAAGCATTGCACCAGTCACGGGGATAAATCGGGGAAAGAGCCATTATCGCCAGCCGCAGGGAGAACTGAAGAACAAACTCAAGAACTCGTGCGATACAGGCTCGCAATACGTGGACAAAGTGGACGTTCCAGATCGCACCGCATCATCTAATCCAGGCCGTCAAATGAAGGGGTAGAAAATTTGCATCTTAAACCCAGAATAGAATTCTGAATCTCAAGCGGCTCTAGAACTTTCCAGATATTGCATTTAGGTCCTCGTGCATGGAACTAAATGCAATAAAACTACTTTTCTTTGCAAAAAAGTCCCAATCGAGGACACAACTATAGCAGAATATATATTTTCTTCTTTACACTTCTACCCCTAGGTTGTAGGGGTATTTTAGACCTGTATTTTGTTGTATTTTCTTCCCGAATTTTTAGGGTAGTTACACAACTACCCAATCTACATTGCTAGCATTTTTTGTGGTTTTTCGTAAGATTGAGTGAATTTTGAGTCTTTTCTTGAAGTTGTTGTAAAACCAAGAATAAAAAGAAGTTTTCGATATTGATTTCTTGCATCGAAAATCAAAGTTTTAATATTCTGCCTCCTTGAGTTCGACCCAGGCACACTTACCTGGATAAATAAAATAGTGTAGATAAAATATGAGAGAGAAGAAAAAGCTGCTCTCATATTTCATTGATTTTTATTTGATTAATCGAGTTTTTGGGCCCCGAGTGGTTTTCTCTACATCGACAGATTTCTTTGACCAATTAGCCACTCGCCAAAACTCGGTTATCAGGGACCTAGGCTCCGTCTCCGACGAACTAGAGAAGAAGGGAAGTGGAAGTGATCGGGGTCATGGAGAAGGGAGAGGATGAGCGGATGGGTCGACAAGGATGGCGAAAGTGTGGCGGAGCTCTGAGGATGGTCAACGATCGATGAGGGTGAGTGTGAGCATAGGGAAAATAAAGAGAAAAATGAAGAAAAAGTAGAGAAGAAGGGTGTTACCGGATCGGAGCAGGCCATTGGCGGAGCGGGGCTTGGACTGAGGACCTGGGTGGTCCTCGGGTCATCGCACGACAATGCCAACCAGTACTCGGTGCTCGTGCAGTCTCCAGGGTGGCAGAGCTACGTGGCCCAAACCATGGATCGCACCTGGGCATGGGGTCATCATCACCTCGACGAATCGCCCCTCCACTATCACCGAAGGTGCGAGGGGAGCAAGGCCCTCGCCTGTATAATGGTGGATGAGGGTAGCAATAGGCAGAGGGTGGTTATTTATAGGTGGAGTTCTTCGACTTTACGAGTGGTGGAGGCAAGGGATTGTAACGACCGCCTTGAAGGCCTGGAGTGTGGGATGGGCTCATTGATGGGTCCGTGAGAGTGAGTGATGAATGGTGTTCTTGGGGGAGACTTTAAAGCATGAGAGGAAATCGAAGGAGGCAGTTGGAAAAGAAAGGGGGTGGCGTTGTCCCGAGGTGTAATAGTTGGAGGAGGATGAGTGAAGAACCCTAAAAAGCCCTAGTTAATTTGTTGATTGATTGTAGTATTCAGGCAATCAAGGATCAATCAAAAATTGATATATTAATTATTCAATTAAAAGCGAGCGGTCAATTTTATTTTTTTACTTGCAAAGTCCAAGGTCGAATTCAGAGAGGCAATGTATCCTTAGGTTAATTATTATGCAATCTAGAAGTTAGGTTTTCAAGGAAGCATTTTTTAAATTTTATGCAAGTAATAAATGCAATGCAATAATGGTAAAGTTCAGAGCTAAACAATAAATTTAGGTAAAATGAACTCCAAATCCAATGAAACTTGACTAAAATGTGTATGAATGCAAAATTAAGCCAGTGTAATTTTTTTGGAATTTTCTGAAATAATATGAATTAATTATGAATTAAATATGTAGACTAGGTGAATTTGAGTAAAATAATTTTAATAAATAGCAAACCAATTTAATTTCAAGAATCAAAATTATCATATATGTATCTAAAGAGGATCTATCTAGAAATATTAATAAATCCTAAAACTGATTGATGTAGGACCTATTAAAAATTAACTACTAAAATCATCAAATATTTTATTGCATCCTCGATATGTGTGCAAATGCCATGAATTTGGCCATAATGAAGAACTCAACGAATTATAAAAAAACTGAATTTTTGGCAATTTTTGGAGCTATGGTTCATTTTATACAAATTTAGGAGCACAGAATGGGTAAAATATGTAATTTTACACCAAATAATTAATAATTAATTAAACATAAATCAGGAAAATATCATGCACATGCCAACATGTAGAGAATTAGTTAAACAAAAAAATACCTATTTTTAATGAATAAAATATTGTAGAATTGAGGTTCAGGTTCGATAATGAGTTCAGGGGTCTCAAAAATATAAAATAAAATAACTAAAAGATTGATGCACATGGACCTTTTGTAATTACTCATTCATGAGATGGGAAGGGCAATTTTACCAAAAATGGCATGTGCGCGTACTTGCCATTAAGTGACGGAGGGCGACGTGAATATGGGAGACCTCCACGGGCCTTAATGCAATTTGACCAATGAATCACGTGCCAAACACATGATTTGGTTGACGGGGTTTTAGCATAAACTTTAGAAGCGTCGGGAGCTACTCTGCAAATTGCCCCAATGGGAGGGTGTGTGACACGTGAGGGCCTGGTGGCGGGCCAGTCGAGGAGGGGGTCAACTACGGTCGGGGTGGCTCCTTGTGGTGATGCTGGATGGAGAGCCTCTCCGATCGAGGGAGAAGTCGGTCCAGGCGAAGGTGGCCTGTGCCTGCGCCCGATCGACTCACAATCAGGGCTTGGTGGTGCGAAGTCAGTGGCGGAGGCGCGTCGGGGCGATTCGGTCGAGGGGTGCTCGAGGACGGAGGAGCTTGCCCAAGCGACACAACGGGGATGCAGCTGCGCGCGAGCAGAGGAGGAAGGTGCTTCGCGTAGAGCTGCTTGTTGATGGGGCGTGTCGATCAGTGGCGAGCGGCTGAGGTGGCATGGAGCACGGAAGCGTAGGCAGGGGTCGTACGCGGAGGAGTTGCTGTAGCGGTGGTGGGTCGTGCATGGGGACTGAGGGAGGATTGGCGGCGAAGTGGAGGATGAGAATCGAAGGTGATGGCGGCGGTTGATCGGAGCGGAATCGATTGGAGAGCAAGATAAGTGTGGTAGATAGTGAGGAAGAAGATATGGGTGATGAATGAAAGAGATGTAATCAGGTTTGTCGGGGATATAGAGGAGGACGGAGACCCTCTTCTTGGGTTCTTGCCTCGATCGTGTTAGCAGTGCACAGGAGGCTGGAAACGATCTCGCCTAGAGGGTCTTAGCTGGGGTTGGAGGGTTGTCACCACCTCCGCCCCGAGCTCTCTATAGGTGCGGCCGGAGGTTTGGATATGGCGGATTATCGAGTCGATGGAAGCGTGGGGGATTAAATAAGAGTGAGTTCTAGGTCAACTTGCGAGGGGATAAGGAGAGGGGTGGCCGACGGTTGCGGAGGTTTGGTGGTAGAGGCGATAGGACATTTGGGGGATCGGGTCTTGCAGATCATGGGTAAAGATAGAAAGGGTCAATGGCGTGGGGCGGTCGGCAGTTAAGTTGGTTAGGCAAGAGAAAGGTGGGACGGCTGAAGGTTGGGGATGCACGTCGGGTCACGTGCTTGGAAGAAAGGAGAGAGAGAGTAAGTGGGGGGTGGCACGTGGCTGCCCCAAGGGGCGCCACGTCGTCTCTAAAAAAATTCAAAAATTGAATACAATCAAAAATCAAAAAGAAATAGAAGGAGACTTTGGATCAAAAACATTCTTCACGGAAGTTGTTTGTCTCGATGAGATCTACAATCTTCAAGAAGGGACCAAGAGCAAATAAGGTCATCTATACAAAATGATTTTTTGGTGGCTTTCTATGTATAAATAAATCGATTTTCGGGCTTTTGTAATTTTTATGATTTATAAATACGATAAAAAATCTAGAAAAATTTTGATAAAATAATGGGCGCATATTTACCCATTAATTTTTTTGGATTGTTAGTAAATAAGAATAATACGAAAATAAAATAAAGTGGAAAACGAGAGATATTTGTACAACTCACTCAGACTTTGGACAGTTTCTTTGATTTCAATCTTATTTTGGATTTAGATTTTTATGCATTTTAATAAAACTTTCATCAAAGAATATAAAGGAGAAAGAAATAAAAGAAAAAGGGTTAAGTATGTACATAAAATATCAGGTCAAAAATTGCTAAAATGCACAATGCACAAAAGAGGCCCAAAACCCAACATTCACATATGAGCTCCGATTTTTATGAGATTGGTGTTTTTTTGAAGGTCTTTGAATGTATATTACTTTAAAGTAAGTAGACCAAAATCAGACACTATATGAGGAAGATATGCATGTTTTAGTCTGTTTATTCTGAAATTATGGTTTTGTCTCACGGGCTAATTATTTGAGTTAGCATTTTTTGTATTTTTCCTTTAATCTTGTTAGTGATATGAACACAATAAAGTTGGTTTAATGTCAATTTGTGTTAGCATGATTTAACTAAAAATGCATGAAGTTAAGTGAAAATGTGAAGATGATTATGAATGCAATTATGCGTGCTAAAATGCAGATATTAATTCTAAGTGCACGAATGGTAAAAATGCAGAAATAAATGGTGAAATACAACTAATTACTCAGAAATGAAGTTCTATTTTCAACTTTTAGTGTGATGAATCACGGATTCATCAACCCTCTATGCTTAAACCTTGCTCGTCCCCGAGCAACTAAAATGAAATGCAAAAGTGAACTGATTTTGGCTTCCATACCAAGGTCATGAACAAAAGATGAAAATGGAGCTACACCCGACCTTTGGACTAATAGCGGGGCAGAACTCTTGTGAGAATTAGTTTTTTAATTAACAACCCTTGAGTTCTACATATCATTGTAATAGTTCCGGCTCAGAAGTCATCTTTGATCAATCATTCTCCCAAAGCATGCCCCATGAACATTGAACAACTGTCTCATGTGTATGAAAGGTTTTAACTCTTCCCATCAAGAATGCCGGACTACCATGCAAACCTCTCCTCCAATAACTCGTCCTCGGGGAGTCAGGTATTTCCTTCTAAGGTATGTCGTGTTGTGTTTACAATCGAAAAGGGGGTGAAATTAGAAGAAGGGAAAAAGAACTGGAAGGTGACTAGTGTAGTCACCTCTCCTTGTGAAGACGGCCAGTTTAGCCAAGTTTCCACCAAGATCTGCAGATTTTCATGAAGCTTAGACCTTTTGGTCAAATATTTATTTGGTAGTTGGCTTCTTTTTGTTTGAATTTTTGGTAACTCTGCATGGATCTTGTTTTGCCCCTGCGGATATGGAATCTTTTTCCCGTACATATTTTGGGATCTTAGAAAAAATTATATTCAGCCATCCATCCCTTGTCCAAAGCTTTATTTCAACTTGTACCCCAGTCTTTAGATGTTCACTCTATCAAAAAAAAGACCTACATAGTCTTCCAACACCCTGTATGAGTTGAGCTAAGTGCATAGTGCGAGAGTACCGATTGATTCCCTATTCAAAAGTTATATCTAGAATTAGGAGACCAGGTTAGACACTAAGAGTCAGAGTCTGCACATTGTCATGCGGAACTCGAAGAATTAAGTCAAAGACCTAAAGCTTCTAGCCTCTTTCTCGTTGAAGCTCCTCGGGAAATTAGGTAGATTAAGGCCAAGTCAAGACCACTCTCCACTTCTATTCTTAATTCAGTTCAGAACCCAATAACTTTCCACGTTGCATATGCTAGATATGCAAATGAAATGCAGATGTTATGAAATGTATAAGAGGTGCAAGATGATTTTCTTCTCATTTTTTGTGTGAATACAAGGATGATATGCAAGAGTAAATAAGAAGTTGTTTTTTTTTGTTTTTTAACAATTTTACCCATCCCATAATTATTACATAATATATACAAAAATACTTGAAAGTACGAGTTATGGGTAAAGTATATATGTAATATATACATGTCCCCCTATACTTAGCGGGTACTATGTCCTCAGAGCATAAGAAGCGACGAAAAGGCATAACTCGTGCTAAGAGTAGGAGAGTGAAAAACAAAGAAGAGTATAGAAGTCGACCCCCTCATACTTAGGCTCTGGTCAGCCGAAATATAGAAGCAGATAAAAAATGAGGATGTCAAGGTCAAGAGGAGAAATGGGTGAATATATACAGGGAGGGCATCGGTCCCTCCTATACATAGGCCCTATTTAGCGTGTATGTAGGGCGTAAATGAGTATGAGGACCGATGAGATCTGGAGAGTGTACAGAGCGAATGGGGGATGGGGTAAGATGGAGAGAATGAAAGTGGTGTGGATTCATGTGTTCCCTAAGAGAGGATCATGGAATTCTGGAATGTGCATGAATGAGATCTCTTCAACAAGGGCTAACTGCTCATCTGATCCTATAAAATGCTTCAGTAGCTGCCCATTCACAATGAACGATTGTGCAACATCAGTAAGCTCTGAAATCTATACATTATCGTTTGTATTCACTTCTCTAACAATGAAGGGTCATGTCCACTTGGATTTTAACTTGTCCTGAAAAATCTTCAACCTGGCATTGAATAACCATACCTTCTGCCCAGGGAAAAATTCTTGCATCAGATGTATTGATCGTGCCAACGCTTTATTCTATCCTTGTAGATCACATTGCTACCATATACCTCGTTTCTGAGTTCTAAAAGCTCGTTTAGATCCATCTTTATGCTCTGTTTTCCTCCATGATGTTCCAGTTCACTTTCTTTAATGCCCATTTGAATTTGTGTTTCAGCTCAGTGGGCAGATGACATGGCTTTCCATAAACCATCCATAATGGGGAGGTACCAAGCGGGGTCTTGTAAGCAGTCCAGAATGGGAAGGATCCAAGAGCTGGGACCAGTTCTTCCTGTCAGGGCAGACCAACTTCTGCAAAATGCCCTTCACCTCCCTATTCTACACCTCATCCATGCCATTCGATTGTGGGTGATATGGACTAGCGACACGGTATTCAATGGTGTAGTCTTTTGTTAACTTTTTCATTTCTCTGTTAACAAAGTGACTACCCCCGTCAAAGATGACGACTTTGGGAACCCTGAAGTGTGACATGATGTGTGATGAACCGCATATCTAACCTTTTAATGTGTCGAATTGACGATTTCGTTGCAGTCGGATAAATCCGGATCGATCAAAAATAACCGCACAAATCTGTTAATCGTCTAATGAAATTAAGCGTGGTTTTATGTTTATTTAGCTTGGACAAGCCCCAGGGTCTACTTAAGGAGACAAAGGAACACCTCGGGATCAAGTTAGAGGTATTATATTGTGGTTTTCCTAGTGGGATTTTTTGGTATTTTGTAATGCAATAAAAATGGCAAATGCAGAATATGAATTGGATTAAGTTAATACAAAAAGAACCGACTTAGCCAAATTTAATTTTAATGTGAAATAAATTCAAATTAGCCACGTGATATTTTCCCTAAGAACCTAATCCAGCAATGAATGCAAATGTATTTTTTTGGAATTTTTGGATTTAAAATGTACAAATGAAAAATACAAACTTTTTTGGGGTTTTTATGCAATTTTTCATGCAAATGAGATGCAAAAATTATACAAAATTTACTGGAAGATAAACATGATGAAATTAAGTTAACTAATTTTTTTAGAATTTTCTGACACTTTATGAATTTTTTATAACTTTTTACTGAAAACAGAGTGACAATAGGTATTTAATTCCTAATAAATCCACGGAATAAAATTTTCCAGAGAGCTATTTATCTCAAATAGATATTTTATTTAGAAATCCAAAAGAATTGAAATTTCTCAAAAATCTTATTCGTCGATTTAATTAAAAATCAATTACCTAAATCACCCTAGAATTTATTTTATGCAAAGTCAACTCCAAATTGGATGAAATTTGGATAGTAATTAAAGAATACTTAGAGACATCATTCACATTTTTTCAAAATTTTTGGAGCAATAAATGAATATGTGCGAATTTCAGAGCTTAAATGGGTAAAATATCACTGATTTTTAATCTCTGATTTTTAATGAAGAATCTAATGCTCACAAAAATACAATTAAATAGCCACAAGATAAAGAATTAGTTTCTCATCAACGTGTTATTTTTCATTAAAAAATGATGCAAAAATACTGTCCAAATTAATGCTCAAAGAAAGGGGTGTCTTTGCAAGTCATAAATGAAAGAAACAAAGTAGAAATGTGCACAGGGGCACTTTTGAAAATATATAAATATGACGGACTGACTATGGAATGTTCACAAATAATAAAAAAATGAAGGGACCTTTGATAACAGTGGGTTCCAAGAATGGAACCCACGTCTTCCACGCCTAGGGCATGCAAGGAGAGGGGCGGTTAGGGCTCGTGTGGAGCAGCGGGGAGGTTGACGGCGGAGACGTGGCGGCTTGATGAGGTCGACGGCCACGCGTCGCGCGGAGTCGGGGTCGCGTGGCTGCGCAGGGGGGGATGAGACGGAGGCCGCGTGCGCCGCGGCGAGCGGCGACGACGAGGCAGCGCGGAGCCCAGGGGAGTGGCGGAGGGCCATCGCGCGGGGTTGGAGTGAGAGGGCGACGGCGGAGGCCGCGCTTCTGGAGCTTGTGGCGGCTGCGCGGCGTCGCTACGGGCGGCCGGTGGCGTGGGCGTTGCGGCCTGGAGCTGGGCCGCTCTGGAGGGGCAGTTAGGGTTGGAGCTGGCCGCACGTTCGACCGAACACATGGCTGGCGGCCGCGCGGGGGCGCAGTTGTTGCTGGTTGTACTGCGTGTGGCCGAGGCACAGGACAGGCGGAGGAAGGTCGAGGTGGCCGGCGGTTGCAAGCCTCCAACCTGCTGTTTGTATTGTTTTTTTAATTTATTTTTTTATTTTTTATGTAAACAGCAAATAAAATGTGAAAATGAAATGCAAAGTGGTGATGATGATTGTGATGATTTTGTGTGATACGATGTGAATCAACAAGGAAAAAATTGTTAGATAAAAATGAAATGAAAAGGAAAAAAGATAGAATGCTTACCTGTGATTCACCGAAAGTGGAGCCGCGGTGTGCGGCTTCCGTCGTCGTCGCCTCGATTCGATTCGACGAAAAATCGAAGAAGCTCAGTTGTGACCTGAAGTGATGCACAACGACACGAGGAGTCCTCGTGGATCTCGCCTTGAAAACCGTCGTTGCTCGACCGAAAAATATTGACGTTGTCACCGACAACACTCAGGGGTTGGTGGTCTCTCCCTCTCAATTGAAGAAATGGTGGATGAAGAAAAATGGAGTGGGAGATGAAAATATAAAGAGGAGGAAAGGGAAGTTGGAGAAGGGATGGAGAAGACGGAGGAAGTGGTGATAGTGGTGGCTTGGAGTGGAAGACAAGTAAGGGAGAAGAGGTAAAAGGGAGATAAATTAAACAAAATAATAAAATAAAATAGTATGCTACTAAAAATAATTAAAATGGTAATAATAAAACAACAATAATAATAATAAATTCGAAAATAATAAAATAAATCCGAAAATAATAAAATGGGGTGACATGTGGCGGCTCCAGGAGCTGCCACATGTCGCTCCTAAAAAATTCAAAAATAAAATGTAAAGAAAAATCAAAAAGAAATAACAAATCGGATTAAATCAAAAAGTGGTCGACACGAAAGTTGCTCGTCTCGACAAGATCTACAACTTTTGTGAAGGGCCGAAAATAAAAAGAAGTCATATATACGAAATGTATTTTTGATAAAATACTGCATTTTATCTTTTGTAATTTTTTTGTCATTTTTAAAAAGAGAAAAATCGAAATAAAGTTAGAAAAAATATAAAAAGAATATTTACAACTTAATCTAATTTTCTTGGATTTTTATTAATTAAGAAAATAAAATGATAAAATGAAGGGCAAAACGTTCAATATGTAAAATATACAAAAGAGGCCCAAAATCCAAGTTTTGCATACGAGCTCCGATTTTAATGAAATTGGTTTTGTTTCAAAAGGTCTCTGAATGTATATTACTTTAAAATTGAGTAGACCTAATTCGGAGGTTGTATGAGAGAGATATGTGCATTCTAAGGTCTAAGGTCTCCAACTTGGATTGGGGTTTTATTGGTCAATTTTACAAGTTAGTTTTTTTTTGATATTTTTCCTTTATTAGTGTTAGTAACATATACACTATAGAGTTGGTTTTATTAGATTTGGAGTTAGTATAAATATATACAAATAGGTAAAATATGGTGAATATTTACAAGTGAATTGGGCTTCTTATTTTATGCAAATATGAATGCTAAAATGTAGATATTATGCTTGCATACATGAATGCTAATTATGCAAGATAAGGGGAAATATGCTGCTATTTACTCGGGAACAAAGCTCTATTTTCAACTTTTAGAGTGATGAATCACATATTCATCAACCCCCTATACTTGTGCTCGTCCCCGAGCAACTAAAATGAAATGCAAGAGTGAAATGATTTTGGGTTCCATACCAAGGTCATGAACAAAAGTTGAAAATGGAACTGGACTCGACCTTTAGATTAAATGTATGGCGGAACCTTATTGGGATCTGAATTTAAGACCTAACAGACTTCAAGTTCCACAAGTCTTCTATCCAAGACGCCTCAACAGTTAGGTCAGAACAAATCCTCAAACGCAAATTTCTGATGACTATGATTCTTACTTGTACTGTGTAAGTGTAAAATAGCTCTCCACATCAGAAATGGCTAAGAAGCAGCCTCCTCTAACAAGGTAACTCTAACTCCCCGGTCCAGTAACTCTTTCCTCGAGGAGCGGGGTATTCCCTTCTAAGTTCAAGTGCAACCAGCTCAAGAGGAGGGGATGGAGAAAAGAATGGACGGTATCCAGTGTAGCTACCTATCCGGGATGCCTGACCAGTATAGCCAAGTCATCCAGCTACGGACTTCTTGCTAATATACATACTCCAAAAGGTATTTTATTTTCACTTGAACCTGTCTGATTTTTTTGGAGTTTTTGCATTTTTCCTTTTTTTCCTTTTTTTTGAACTATATACAAGGTGAAGCATGTACATCATGAGTTTTTCTTCTTGAACCAGTAGACTATCCCTCTTTTGAAGCATTATTGCAACCCACAGCATCCCGTCCTTAGATGTCAACACCACCAGACTAGGTTGAGATGCACTACCCTCCCTAGAGGAGGACGGATGTTTCCACCCATGTGCTACTCCAAGCTAAAGGATTCTACCTCCTCACCACCTCATCAATGAAGAGCTATGTGCATTGTGCTTGTCCAAGTTAGGTCATTATCCAACAGAATCATGCATGTGCACGAGATATTCTACTTAGACTAATCAAGATGACATGTGAACATAGACTTGCGGACTCAAAGAATTAAGTAACTTGACCTGGGAAATCTTAACTCCAGTTCCTATAAGGTTCCTCTGAAATTAGGTGGATTAAGGTCAAATCAAGTCCTTCCTCACCATCTACTCATAACTTGGTTCAGAACCCACTAGCTTTTCACCTTTCATATGCAAGATATGCAGATGAGACACAGATGTCATGCTATGTAGATGAATGAAATGTAAGACTCTTTTTTTAATGCAAGGATGATATGCAAGAGTAAATAAGAAGCCTTTTTTTTGTATACCTCCTATGTTACAACAATTTACAAGTGTTTTATGTATTATACAAATTATACAAGTGTTATACAATATACAAGTATACATGTATTTTAATTTTTTTACAAAATTTTTACAAATTTTTTTTCAATTTTTACCCACCCGTAATTATTACAAAAATATGCGAAAATACGCAAAAGTATGAGCTATGGGTAAAGTATATATGTAATATATACACGCCCCCCTATACTTAGTGTGTGCTACGTCTTTAGAGCACGAAAAGCGAGGAAAAAGACATAGCTCGTGCTAAGCGTAGGAGAGCTAATAACAAAAAGTATAGAAGTCGCTCCGCCCCCCTATACTTAGGCTATGGCAACCTAAGTGTAGAAGAAGATCAAAAATGGGGCGGGCGAGGTTAGGAGGGGAAATGGAGGAGTATATACACGACGGGCATCGGTCCCCCCTTATACTTAGACTTTGGTCAGCCTAAGTATAGGACATGAGTGAGTGTGAGAACTGATGAGATCTAGAGAATATGCATTGAATGGTGAAGAGACTCGAGTCACTCTCCCGTCTATACTTAGGATCTGATCATCCTAAGTATATCCATAAAATGAAATGATATGGAGCCGGGGGAGTGATTCGAATCATTGGGGAGGGAGGGAAAATATATACAAGAAGGAGTGAGAATATACAGGGATCAAGAAGGTTTGTGACGATGCTTCTTGCAGGATCGAGGAGGTGGTTAATATACAAGTGTGTCGCTGTTGGAATCGTCCTCAGATGAATAGTAGTGAGGTGAAGGGATCGTCCAATGAGGGTCGACACAGGGCTGCTTGCTTAAATAAGGCTTAAGAATAGCCGAACTGCGCTCACTCATATGAATCACCTTGTCCGAACCCGATGAGGATTCCTCTGAAACTTCCTTCTCTGGAATGTTGAAGGAAATTTTCTTGGTCGGTTTTCTAGTACCTGAATCATTGAGAGGGAGATGAGAGCGACGCACCATGAGAGGTTCGGGGGAACACCTCAAGGAATCAATTCTCGACTTCCTCTCACTAGATAGCCGACTAGAAGAGGGAGCAACCGTGTTTTTATGTGAAGTCAATTTAGTCTTGTTGTTTCCTTTGAAGGTCTGGGATGTGGTGCAGTGCTGACCATTGGTTCCTCATCAGACGAGTCACCATATAGATTAGAATATTCTTGAAGGGTCAGCACACGTCTCGAGAAAGTGCTAGTGATCTCAGTTGGCTTGGAAGTATTGGGCTTTTGTGTCAGATCATCGAAATGATCAAGGCAATCCACAAAGGTTGTGTCTGACTCAATGATAGCTTCTGGTCGTGAGTCCTCTTTAGAATCGGTCATGATGGTGGTGCAAGTAGTTGACGAAGTAGAGGTGTGGAAAGTCTCAGAATCAATGGTCGTCCAGGCAGTCGGTCTCTCAGGTGTAGCAGAGAGGTGGGACTCATCTACCTCTCGATGGTCATGACTGTCAACGGATGTGCGGGTCACCTTGGAGTAAAGTGTATCAAAGAGTGGGTGAGGTCTAAGCATTCCCAATGCTGAAAAATCGATCTCCCGAGTCTCGCAATCTATAGTCGCCTTAGCCAAGGCTAAGAACGGCTTCCTGAGAATAATCAGAGACTGGGTAAACTCTCATTGGTGCTCGATGTCAATGATCGTGAAGTCCACCTGGAGTAGAGCACCTTGGAAAGTAACGATGACTGAAATGTTTCCTCTCGACCGTTTAATAGATCGATCAGCAAACTGAATGATCTCTCTTGACTTTCTGATTGGCCTGAGTTTGAGCTTGTCAAATACAGAGGTCGGGAGGATATTTATCGGTGAGTCATCATCGATTCTCGCTCGGGTAAAGATGGTGTCTTTGATTTCACATTCAACTCGGGGCAACTGCTTCACTCTGTGGCTCTTGGTCTTACTCCCCATCATCAAGGAGGTGGTCATAGACACTGTGTGTCTTTCAGTCCTTGTCCTCTTATTGCCCGACCTCTTTGGCATCAATTTACTTCTCACAAATCGTTTGAGGTCGGGGAAGTGATCTATGGCCTTAATCAAGGGAAGTTTGAAAATCAATTCTTCATCAAGTGCTTCCCTTAGGGCAGGATCCAATTTTTTCAGGACTTTTTCATTTTCAATTTTTATGTGATTTTTTGGTTTTTCAATTTTTTTGGTATTTTTAGTGAATGAATGATCAGACTCTGGATTGGAAGGCAAAGGGTTAGTAGAAGAGGGAGGTAGAGTGGACTCCAGTTGTACAAAAGGTGTGGGTTCCCTCATGTTTGCTTTGTTTTCAACCTCAAAACTACTCTCGTCCTTTTCCACTTTCATTCCCAAGCTGGCAGAAATTGAGTGCAATATTTCTATGACATCTTTCAACTTATTACCGAATGTTTCATTTTTCGTGATAAGTCGAGAAATGTCATCCTCCAAAATGTTCTCATGACAAATCATGGGAGAGTTCTGCTCAATTGGAGGAGACTACTGAGATGTTGGGGTCTCATACTCAACATACCTAGACTCTGGCATGTAATGCTGGGTCGAGTATGGACCATCCAAATGGAAAATATTGGTCAGAGCCTCATTTGATGGAGTCAATGAAACCGGGACTGATAAGTCTAGCTCATGAGTCCAATCTTGTGAATGTATAGGCTCTCCGAATGAAGGCTGGTTAATGGAAGCCTGATCACTAAAGTCAATCAAGTCTGGGAAATCATGATGTGCAGGCCTCTCAATTCGGGTTGTTTGATCGACCATGTTATGCCCTAAGGTCAAGTCGGGATGTGTATATGTAAATTGTTGTCTGGTCCCTACTTGAGGTGAGAATGAAATATGTGGGGGCATATAATTTTGCCATCATCTGTCTTAGCAGTGGCTTGCTCTTCATTCGATTCTTTGATTCCTACAAGCTCTCGAGAATAAGTACAGTCATCCCAAGGTGGAAGTGGATCTGGGGTGTTAGAATATGGAGTAGATGAGAAATGCGAAGAAGTGGAGAAGTCAGTCAAATTTCTGACTTCATAATCGGGTTGAGGTGGAGCTGACCACGGGTAAGGGTCTCTCTGGATGGCGGAGGATACATGGAAGAAGGAGAAGGTGAAGATGAACGGTATATAGTCGAGAAGGATTGACAAGAGGTCACAGGGTATGGGGACCAATATCCCAACATCTTGAAGAGGAAAAGATGAATGTAAGCATGTTGAGGTAGAAAATGTGCAATTACACAGGATAACACACACAGACAGACACAAAGACAAACGCAAGAGCAAACCCTGAGTTCACACTCAACACGGTGAAGGACCCGAAACCGAGTCCGATTAGTCTGGTTGATTTTAAGTGTGATTTTTCAGACAAAATAGCAAAGGTTACGTGGCCTATAGGGAAGTCGGCTCAGAACCGGATGCATCTTCCATGTTTAACCTGTCGCCTAAGATACCGACGGTCCTTCCTTTCTTCGCTCCTATCCCAAGTTGATGGATTCAAAGACCTGCCCCTATTTACCTACAAGAAGGCGGAGGCTGACAAGGCCGGAACTTCACCCCGGGGGGTTACTGGCAACTTGTCGTGAAGTACCGTAATTTCGCCCCTATCTACTTGAGATAGGCGGAGGCTACTTGGTACTAGTCAGTGAACCTGAATAATTCAACTTGTGATATTTGCTAGGATTAGTCAGAACGTGATATGTAAAACGGGGATTTTTGGCTCTGTCCTAGGGTGCTCACACACTCTAGTACCCTCACTCAGCCTGAAAACAAGGTCGGGGTTAATCTCCCGCAAACAAGGGTTAATTTTAGTCAATTTTTGGTCCAATTCAATTAGCAATTCTGATTTTAGAGATTAGTTGTCACTGATATTAATCCACACAAGAAATCACATCTACCGTCCAGTCCCAATTCATTTATCATAGGTTTAGAAAACCGAGAGAGAGAGAGAAAAAGAATCAGAAAAAGCCGATGCAATCGAGAAAACGATGATGAATGCTTGAGTAAGAATACTTACAGTGCATCCAGCTCTCTACAATGCGGGATGCAATACTGAATTGAAATTTTTACACTAAATGAATGCAATCGAGAAAAGCCACTCCTAAACAGGCAGTTCTATTAGCGAGTGAAGAATGAATTGAATTTGGCTAAGTCCGGTGGTCTAAGTGCGTCTTTTAAGTGCGAAGTGTGGTCCTAGAATTTTGCAAGCACAAACAATTCCTAAAATAGCTCTAAGAGCCACAAGTGCAGGTCCTATTCTACATAAAGCAACCATTCAGCACACGAGGACACGTTTTATTATGACTTACACACGCGAGATACAAACGGGAACCACTGTAAATGCAGACACTTTTTTTACAAGTTAAAAAACGAAAATCTTTCTGGCGTCTCAACAGCTGACTTGATCCACGAATCGTCGGCCTCCGATGTACTTCGAGATGCGTTGACTTCAAGAAAGCCGCTCCAAATCCACCGGGCCCTCGCACAAAAAGATACAAAAATGTCAGTGAGAGATAGAGAGAGAAAATAAATAGAAAAATAATTGAGAAAAAATGAATAATTACAAGGTGGTTCGGGGATCAGACTACCCGAGAGAGTGGAAAACGTAAATCTAATTTTCTAAAATGATCCTAAGCCGTTTGCCTCCCGGTAACGGTGCCATTTAATGAACCATGGATCTACCCTTTTAATGTGTCGAATTGACAGTTTCGTTGCAGTCGGATAAATCCGGATCGATCAAAAATAACCGCACAAATCTATTAATCGTCTAATGAAATTAAGCGCGGTTTTATGTTTATTTAGACTGGGCAAGCCTTAGGGTCGACTCAAGGAGGCAAAGGAACAACTCAAGATCAAGTTAGAGGTATTAGATTGTGGTTTTCCTAGTGGGATTTTTTGGCATTTTTTAATGTAATAAAAATGACAAATGCAAAATATGAATTGGATTAAGTTAATACGAAAAGAACCGACTTAGCCAAATTTAATTTTAATGTGAAATAAATTCAAATTAGCCAAGTGATATTTTTCTTAAGAACCTAATCCAACAATGAATGCAAAAAGTATTTTTTTGGAATTTTTGGATTTAAAATGCACAAATGAAAAATACAAACTTTTTGGGAGTTTTATGCAATTTTTCATGCAAATGAGATGCAAAAATTATGAAAGATTTATTGGAAGATAAACATGATGAAATTAAGTTACACTAATTGTTTTAGAATTTTCTGACACTTTATGAATTTTTTATGAATTTTTTTACTAAAAACAGAGCGACGGTGGATTTTTAATTCTTAATAAATCCACGGAATAAAATTTTCCAAAGATCTATTTATCTCAAATAGATACTTTAATTAGGAATCCAGGAGAATTGAAATTTCTCAAAAATTTTATTCGTGGATTTAAGTAAAAATCAATTACCTAAATCACCCTAGAATTTATTTTATGCACAAGACAACTCCAAATTGGATGAAATTTGGTAGTAATTAAAGAATACTTAGAGACATCATTCCCGTTTTTTTCGTAATTTTTGGAGCAATAAATGAATATGTGCGAATTTCGAAGCTTAAATCAGTAAAATATCATTGATTTTCAATCTCTGATTTTTAATAAATAATCTAGTGCTCACAAAAATGCAACTAAATAGCCACACGATAAAGAATTAGTTGCTCATTAAAGTGCTATTTTTCATTAAAAATGATGCAAAAATACTATCCAAATTAATGCTCAAAGCCAGGGGTGTCTTTGCAAGTCAGAAATGAAAGAAACAAACTAGAAATGTGCACAGTGGCACTTTTGGAAAATATATAAATATGACGGACTGACTATGCAATATTCACAAATAATAAAAAAATTAAAAAATGAAGGGACTTTGATAACCGTGGGTTCCAAGAATGGAACCCACATCTTCCACGCCTAGGGCATGCAAGGAGAGGGGCGGCTAGGGCTCACGTGGAGCGGCGGGGCGGTTTTTTATATTTATATTTTGAATTTTTATATTCTTTTAAATTTTGCAAAAATGTAAATTTTTTAAATTTTAAAATAGAATATGTAGTTATCTTTACTAATAATGATATTATATGTTATATAAGTAATATAATATATACAAGTTATTATATTTTTAAATATATCAAAATAAAAAATATAGTAAATAATACAATTTTGTAATTTTTTGTATTTTGCTATATTTTTGATAAATTTTATAGAATTTTTAGGTATTTTCAAATAGTAAATATAACAAAATAGTGAACAACATAATTATCTGAATTTGTTTTGATTTTAATAACTATATATATGTTCAAATTCACTCAAAACTATTTTTAATGTATGATATATATATAGTATAGAAAAATCAAAAATAGAGAGAACTATTTTGAATTTCTAAATATTTTTTTGCTAATTTTTATAGAGTTTTTAAGGTTTTATTATTTTTAGGTTTTATATTTTGTATTTTTTAATGTTTTTAAGATATGTGCTAGAATATATATTAATATAGATAATATAACTTTTGGGGAAATTTTTAGAAAAGTTTTCTAATTTTTATTGGGTTTTATGCTAAACAAGACGAAAATACATTTTTGTATTTTTAATAAATATGAAAATGAGATAAAATGCCAAAAAAGTATGCATGATTAGCATGGTGTCAAGCATCTACAATAATTTTACTACAATTTTTAGAGCAAAAGAATATTTAATATGCATAAAATAAAAGAAATAAAATGCCACAGTTACAAGGACCTAAGTATAATTTTTAGAAAGTTTTAATTCATTTAATTACATGCCCCATAAATATTAGGGTATGGATGCAAAATTTACAGAGCCTCATGTGTCACTACACGTGCGGAAGAACCTTTTTATAGATTCCAGAAACCTTAGGGTTTAGATTGCAGAATAACCTAAAATTATTACACATGATTTTATATTTACAAGACTAAATAGGAAATTCAAAAAATCGGAGGGATTGCTTGAAATTTACCCAAGGACTCTGTGCCTCACATGTACGGTCTGGATCGACTGGCTGAGTTGGCGCCACGTAGATGCCACTAAAGATTTATTGGCCTGTGTATCGTTTTGCCTTTAATTAAACGACCCAGATTAGATCTGGGTTGTGTTCTTCATCCAATGGTTGGGAAGGTGCCTCCAAGAACAAGGAAGAGACACTTCCCTGTTGAGCTTCGATGTGTCCTCCCTCGACCGTCCGACAGTCTACAGCTAAAGTGTCTGGCCACAAGGCTTCTTGGAAGCCTTGTGTACCTGCAGAAGGGGTTAAAGAGCTTCGGGCCTCGTTGGACGAGGCCTGGAGGTCGTGTTTGGTTCAGACTGCCCATGAACCACTTGTAAATTTAATCCGAGCTCCAGCCGAGGTTGCAGTTGGTATCTCATGCACAAAAACACTAAGGGGCTTGAATGATTTCTCCTCGACCCAAAAATTGAATTTAAACGCAAGAAATGGAGGTGGGTAGAGAGTCTCCAGAGAGGTGGTTGAGCTGAGACTCGATTTACCGATCTGGGGGATAGCGGTTTGGATTGAGTGGGGGCTTTTGATGATGAAGTGAAGGGGAGTGAAATGGGATGATTGGCGGCTTGGAAACAAAGGGATTCACGATGAATAGATGGCTGGAGCCTAATGATCTGGTGAACTATGATCCGACTAAATTACGCTAAAGGAAGTAAAATCGAGCTAAACTGGAGATTAAACTGCATTTAGTAAAATGCAAGCTAAGGAACCTAAAACCTAGGCCTCGATAGGCATTATCTGGAAGTTGGGGAACCTCGTCGGAGCTACTCTCCGACGATGGATGGATCACACCTCTGGTGAGCCTCCTGCTGTCACCAAGGAACTCACGCCCAATTAGGCTTGGGGTTATAATGAATCTCTGATTAATCATCACTATTCTCTCTTTTTATCCTTGAAGAATAAGAACTTCACTGCAAATCTTCACTAATTTTGCATCTTTAACAATAATCCTCCTCCTTGTAATTAACCCTAATTATTGTATATTTATCATTAACATTTTCTTTATTTTTCTCTTTTATTAAAAATCCAAAAAAATAGATAAATATTGTAGATATTAGTTTTGGTGATGAAAAGAAATTAAAAATTCAAAAAATCTCAAACTCATTAAAATGAAGTGTTTTAATCTAATAAAAATACTTCCAAAAACCACATGCCGCCCCCACTTACTCTCTCTCCCCTCTCTTCCGACGTGTGTGCCCCTCACGTGTGTCCCCAATCTTCAGTCGCCCCACCTTTCTCTCGCCTAACCCACTCAACCGTTGGCCACCCCTCACCGTTGATCCTCTCTCTCCCTCTCTCCTCACCCATGATCCGCAGGGCTTGCTCCCCCAACTGTCTTATCGCCTCTACCCACCAAACCTCTGCAACCGTCGACCACCCCTTACCTTATCTCCTTGTCAGCTTACCCAGAACTCACTCCTATTTAATCCCTCGCACTTCCATCGACTCGATCATCTGCCATATTCAAACCTCCGGTCGCACCTACAAAGAGCTCAGGGGCGGAGATGGTGACATCCCTCCAACCCTAGCTAAGACCCTCTAGGCGAGATCATTTCCAGCCTCCCGTGCACCACCAACACGCTCGAGGAGAGAACTTAAGAAGAGGGCCTCTGTCCTCCTCTATCTCCCAGGCAAACTCGATTACATCCCTTTCGTTCATCACCCATATATTCTTCCTCACAATCTACCACACTTATCTTGCTCTCTAATCGATTCAACTCCAATCAACCACCACCACCTTCGATTCTCATCCACCACTACGCCGCCAATCCTCCCTCAACCCCCGTGTGCGAGCCACCACCTCTATAGCTACTCCCCCGCATGCGGCCCCTACTTGCGCCCCCGTGCTCCATGCCACCTCAGTCGTTCGCCACCGGTCGACATGCCCCATCGCCAGCAGCTCCACGTAAAGCTCCTTCCTCCTCTGCTCGTGCGCGACTGCACGACCGTTGTGTCTCCTGGGCGAGCTCCTCCATCCTCGAGCACCCCTCGACGGAATCGCCTCAGCGTGCTTCCACCCTCCGCCACTGACATCGTACCACCAAGCCCTGGTCGTGTGTCGACTGGGTGCATGCCACCTCTGCCTGGACCGACTTCTCCCTCAACTGAAGCAGCCCTCCATCCAGCAACACCGCAAGGAGCTGCCCCGACCGCCGTCGATGCTCGCCTCGACCAGCCTGCCACCAAGCCCTCACATGTCACGCACCCTTCCCTTGGGGTAATTTGCAGAGTACTTCCCGATGCTTCTAAATTTTATGCTAAAGCCCCAACAGCCAAATTACGTGTTTGGTATGCGATTCACTGATCAAATTGGATTGAGGCCCCTGGAGGTCTCTCATATTCACCCTCCAGCCCCACCCCCCGGTGCTCAAAGGGCACATGCATAGCACGTGCCACTTAGGAAAATTTGTAACCTTCCCCACCCGGGAATAAATAATTACAACAATGTCCCTGTGCGCCATTCTTTTAGTTATTTTATTTTGTATTTTTGCATTGAGACCCTTGAACTCTTTATCGAATTTGAACCTCAATTCTACATTATTTTATTCATTAAAAATATCATTTTATTGTTCGACTAATTATCTACATGTTGGCTTGTACGTGATATTTTTCTTTAGAGAGAGTGTGTGTATTTTACTAATTTATCATTAATTGCTCATTTCCAGCGGTTCCCGATCGAGTTCTCGTGTGTGTAAAAAGATTGGACATTTTCTATGGTGTGTCAGACATGTTTCACTCTCCAGTAAGGGTGGGGCCCGACTTGAGTGGAAAATTGGGATACACACGGTAGTGTAATTTCAAACTTGTATGTGCCCTTCGTAATTTAGGACCACACATTCACTTTAATCATACACACCTTAGATCATTTTAACTTAGTCAAATTCAATTCACTTCTTCCCACTAAATTAGAACTATCTGTTAGGGTACGGTTTCATCGCATGCATTTCATATAGTATAAAATTTTCAATCATGTATTGCATCCCACATGTAGAGCGTGAATATCACTGTAAGTCTTCTGAACTGGTCATGCATCATTGATTTTATCATTGCGTCAGTTTTTCTCAACTCCCGTCCCCTTGGTTTAATAACTTAGGATTAAAGGAAATCAGGACTGTTCGTTAGACGTGCCTTTGTGTGGTGGATTAAATTCAGCGAAAATCAAGCTTAAAATTGGGACTGCTAATACAATTTGAACAAAAAAATACATTAAAACTGAAAATGTTTTGGCAGATTAACCCCCTCATTATTTAACTTTACTTGCAAGTGAGAGAGAGAGAGAGACAAACACTAGGATAGAGCCAAGTCATGATTTTCAGATTGACTATTGATTCTACAAAAATGATTAGCTACTTCTCAATGAGGAAATACGGGTAGCCGGTAAACGGTTCGAATTTCCTTAGCAGAGTGGATGGTTTAAAGGACGTTGTGTAAAGCTCGGTCCTTAAGTAACGAGTAGCCGTTGTATTGTCCGTACTTACATCCATGCTGGTTGAAGCCTGAAAGTAGATACAACTAATCGTAAGAGTCTGGCCAGTCTTTAGGGAAATACATGCACCGAACAACTCATTAACTCTTTCAAAATTTGCATTTATCACAAACTAAAATAGACAACGTAATTTGGCCTAACCTTTACGGCTTGCACCATGTTGAGTTGGTAAATTTGGGATTTGCTTTATGTTTGTATTCAAGGGTGTGTGTACAAAGACCGCACTCTTAGCGCACTTCCTATCACTCATCGTTTCACATCATACTCTTAATGCAAACCTTTTGACATAGAGAATGGTAGATTGGGTGATTATTGTTTAGACTTCGCGAGCCTCTCGTTGATCTCTCCAAACCGACCATCCTCACGGGTTCAGGGACACTCTTCCCCTGAAACCCCTTGGTTTCATGGACACTCTTCCCATGAGACTAAGGGCAATAATTCATTCTTTATTATTTAGGGTTGTCAGACCCATACCAACCCTCTCTTCTCTCACCACGTCGAGGAAGAGTCCCACCTTGATGCTTCTAGATCGCCTTCTTATAACCCTATCAATTCAAATCCCTTGTATTCTGAAAGTGAAGAAGACCAAGATAGTAAGATGCCTCCTAAGAAGAGCATGGATGATGAGGGAGATCATGACACAGTAAGGGACATCCTAGCCAGACTTGCATAAGCTGAGCAGAGAAGTGGATTACTCAGACAGGAGCTTGGATAATTAAGAAATGAAGGGGGATCGATGAGAGATGCCTACAATACCAGTGTTGCACAGAACGAGAAATGTCTTAGGCCGGTCGTACCACCAAATGCTTGAGAATTAAAGCCTCACTTCTTGACACTCTTGCCAAAATTTTATGGCAATGCAATAGAGGAACCATACATGTTCCTGCAGGAGTTTGAAATGGTATGCGACAATCAAGGGTGACTTGGTGTAGCATATGATTACATATATCATAGAGCCTCCCCCTTTGCTGTAGCAGACAAAGCTGCCTATTGGCTAAAGAATCTGGGGAGGGTAGTCTCCACGTGGGCTGCATTGAAGGACATGTTCCTTAAGAAGTTCTACCCGTTGAGTAGAACTACCAGATGAGGTCCCAGATATCAAGTTTCACGCAGATGTCCCATGAGCCTTTCCATGAGGCATGGAAGAGATTCAAGGACCTAATTTAGAAATGTCGAGGTCATGATATTGACCAACCAATCCTGGTTCAGAACTTGTACAGTGGTATTACTCCTAAGGTTCGAGGATTACTGAATGCTGCATGTGGAGGCAGTTATCTGAATAAAGGAGCCAATGCGGTTTGGATGGTTTTAGATCATATGGCAGAGACCAGCCTCGTCAGATCATCAAGCAGGGCTTATGACAAGCCACCTCCCTCTCACGTACATCAAGAGGTGGGGAGAACAGTTGTTGCCTATATGGAAAATGACCTACTCCCCCACATGGAGATTATTAGTGCTAGGTTAACTAAGGTTTACCAGATCGAGAAGAAGGTGAGCGAAATACACAAGCTCGCCAAATGTGAGAACCTTGCCAAGCTTCCCAAATAGATGGTAGAGTTAGTTGATAGGGTAAGATACATGCCCCGTCTGCACCCCTGCTCCCTGATGAATACCCATTCATCACTCTTTATTCTTTTATTTTAGCTACAAAACCTATGCAAAACACATGTATATTCCTGTAAATATCAATAATTGTCAAATAACATGCATTATGTAATTATGAATAATTAGCATGTTTTGTGCATAAATAAAAGAATAAAGAAATAAAAGAAAAATAGGGAGATATTTAGAATAAATATTGAGCGACCTAATCCCAAGGGAGGGCCCAATATGGGCCTGACCGCATAAAAACCCAAGTAGAGAGAGATAAGGAAGCTCATGTGTGTACATATATACCTGTATATAAATAAAAATATTTTCCTCTAAATAAAAATAAAAATGGGTTTATATTTATATGTATATATTTGTAAATATAAAATTAAAACAAAAATGATAAAATTAAAAAGAAATTAAAAATCCCTTCATCATTGTATAAAAGCCATGTACATAGAACCCTTTATCTATTTATTTCTCCCAATAAATAAATAGATAAATATCCATAAAAACTATGTACATACTTTATACTTCATGGTGTAAATAAATAAAATAAAAACCATAAAAAGAAAAATAAAATAAAAGGAAATAAAAATAAAACACAAACACAACATTGTATATATACCATGTATGTACATAAATAAAACTATTTATTTAACCCTTGTAAATAAATAATAAAAATAAAATAAAAATACACTTTTGTTCCAAATTTCATTATATAAATAAATAAAAATATAAAATTGGAATAAAATATACAAAAATAAATAATTAAAAATCAAAAATCAAAAGTACATAGTGTATATACCTATATATAATAATACTATATTGTAAATACCTTATTTTTATTTCAAAAAAAATAGTTTAAAAATAAAAAAACATTTTTCATGTTTTAACTTTTTCCAAATTTGGCCATTTACTATTTATTATTTAATTTCCAAAACTTTAATAATTGGCGGGCTCTAATTGGTCCAAGGGGGATGTTGACCCCCGGTCAACTCTCCCCCCAGGACCACCAGAGCTGGATCATGCTCGCCCGACCCGATTTCTCCTATTTCTACCCACTTGATCCTCCCGCCATTTGCGCAAACCCCGGGTCCTAATTGTGCCTGATACTTCCCTGATCCACACCCGGAGGATTGCATCGGGGTCCGAGCTCTGAATCACCTGCTCGACTCCCATCTTCTCGGACCCCTAGTCGTATTTAATCCCAGCTCCGCCGCACAATTCCACTCATCTTTGGCACTGCCCCTTCTTCCTATGACCTCCACCAGACTCCCCAGAGTGACAGCTGAGCGAGGCAAGTGTCGAAGAGAGGAGAGGACCGCTCCGCCACTGATCCGGTAGCTTCTCGTTGTCGTGCGCCGCCCAGAGCTGCGCCCGAGCCTCGGGCCCTCGACGACCCTCGAGGCGAAGACCAGAGCTCTAGGAGCTCATCCACAGTCGAATCCAACCATCCGGTAAGCCTAATTCCTCTTAGTTTTCGCCAATTTCCATTTTCGCCCAATTCCTCTGTTCGTTGTCGTTCGTCGATTCCAACCATCTCAGTCACCCTCTCGATCATCGGACTCGACCCTCACACCCACGAGACTTCTCCGCACCTTCTGCACCCACTCACACCCCCTGACTCGCCCCAGAGCAGGGACTTCGATCTTCACCGTCGATGCTTCGCTGGAGATCGGCCATCTCGCCTCATTCGACCACCACACCAACCCTAACAGGGTCGAGGCATTTTGCCCTCGACCCAGGAGCTTGTTGTGCTGCTTTTCAGGTCCGAAGAGACCCATCTGGGGGTCTTCACGTTCAGGCACAGGAGCCCCAGCTCCGCCTTCGTCGCCGGAGCTCCTCGGAGCTTCCCGGCATCATTGGAGGAGCTCGTCAGCTGCAGAGCGTCAAGGCGGAGCAATGACGCACCTTAGCAGCAGCAGAGGAGGCCTAGCGCAGTCGTGGTGCTCCGGCGAAGTTCGTCGGAGCCGTGTTCTTCCAGGAGTCTTCAGAGCCGTCCGATCGACCTCCTGCTCCAGATGTGATCTCGGCCACCCATTTGAGGAGCCACTCCACCGTTCGATCTTCCGAGGTTTGATCTGGACCGTCCGAGCCAACGAAGGGGTGCCCTTGATCCACGACCGTCAGAACTTCTACGTGGCACCCCCTCCGCCGTCAGATCCGAGCAAGGGTTACTCGAGGAGGCGCCCGCTACCCCCAGCCGTCCTATCTTCCACGTGGCCTCTCCTCAGCCCTCGGATAATAAGGGGTAAATATCACTTAGGCCCCCTTCTATTTTGTTTTTATTGCTTAGTCCTGTAATTCATTTAGTTAGTTCTTTTATTTTTGTAAAAATTGCACTGAAGACCTGGTAGTTTATTTTATTTGCATTTTCATCCCTGTGAATGTTGGACACGTGCATCGTCATGTGATTTATGTGAAAATTGCATGATATGGGCTTGTAGATTCTGGGTGTTAATGAATGAAATATAATTCTTGATATTTGCACTTATGCCCCTGTGAATGGATTCATTTAACATGT
Source organism: Ottelia alismoides (assembly GCA_037367405.1). Classification (NCBI taxonomy): domain Eukaryota; kingdom Viridiplantae; phylum Streptophyta; class Magnoliopsida; order Alismatales; family Hydrocharitaceae; genus Ottelia; species Ottelia alismoides. The sequence continues at coordinate 164,292 of JAZKJV010011875.1, forward strand.
GCTGAATCTTTTGGCCATTTTGCAATATCTTCCCTGGACTTTTAGCACCTGTTGCTAATAAGTCCCTGGAAGTATTTTTATTGCATATTGGTCCTTCTGTGCCCAGTACACTTGTCTGGCATGTGAGATATTGGAAATTTTGCACGAGGACCCCTCCAGTTTTTGATTTTGTTACTCTTTGGCCCATGGACTATACTTTCATTGCAACTAGGTCCCTATGCACTGTTTGTTTGTTTTTTATTTTAATAAAATATCAAAATTAATCCAAATTTAGTGAAAATTGGACCCGTGGCTCATGCCACTGTGTAAAATTTTCACCAATTTTTGGGTACATTTTTGAGCTCTTTTATTATTTTTAAAAATTCAAAAACTCTTATTTTTCTGCCTGTTCAGATTAAAAATTCCTAAAAAATAATAAAACTCTTTAAAAATTACAAAAAAATTAAGTTTTATGTGTTTGTGTGTTTTTGATTTTCTATCCATTTTTTGCTATTTTTAGATTTATAAAAACCATAAATATTGAAAACTCTTAAAACCCCATAAAAATTCTAAAAAATCATAAAAAAATCCAAAAATTAATAAACTCTTTTTTCTTATTTTTCCTTTTTATTTCTACTTTACATGAAAAATACCTCCAGGCTATTTTAGGACCATTTTGTGTTTTATTTTGGTCCTTGAAGCCTGGCTGGACAGCAACACACTTTTTCTTCCTTCTTTCATTTTTAAAAAATTCCCTAAAAATCATAAAATTCTCAAAAATTCACCAAAAACAGTAGGTGTTTAAATAATTGCTTGAAGTTGCTTGTTTATATTGTTTCTTATTTTCTTTATTATTAAAAATCCCAAAAAAATAAAAATATTAAAAATCCAACAAAAAATATTTGTTTATATTTTCTTCATTTTTAGACTACTTCGTAGGCCGCAAGGCCAATCCGCGCTCCCTGAGTCCGACCTGGGTGCTACACAAGGCTAATCTCATAGCTAGGGCTACTATTTGTTTTTATTGATTTTTATCTTCGTTTGGTGGTCTGTCCTTCATTTTTCTTGTTGATCTGAATTATCTCTCTCAATCCGGGTCACAACGACCCGTGAGTGACTATCTTTATATAATCCCGGATTGATTGATAGATTTTTTCGCTCATCAGAATGGTGCCGTTGCCGGGGAGCACGGCTTAGTAGTCGGTTTCATTTTCATTTTATTTTGGTTTCTTTTTCACGGCTTTCCACGGCTTTTTCTTCGTCCGCGCCTTTTCGCGGCTTTTTGTGTGTCTTTGCTTTTCATTTTATTTCATTTTCCTTTATTTTATTTTCTGTTGTTTTTTTATTGTTTTTGCTTGTTTATTTTTATTTCCATTTTTTGCACATATACCATGTTTATTTTATTTGCTTTATTTGCTTTATTTTTATCTGGTCTGTGACACTCTTTTGCTTGCTTGCGAGGGCCCGAGGATCGAGGCATCGACTTTCGAGGAGCCGACGCAACCGCGGCAATCGGAGGCAGCTCCCTTCTGCACAGAGCCGCAGGAGAGCGCGAGGAGGCGGCAGAGTGCGGGAGGATTAGTTTAGACTTAGATTAGTTTATTTCCTGCATGATTTGAACTATTATTGTAATAAAACAGGTACATGACACTCAGCAGGACACTTAGACTCTCGGGGTCTGTTTCGCCGAGCACCGGTGTGCTCGGGGGACCCCTCGGTTTTTCGTGGGTTTTTTTACACGGTTTTCTTTTATTTTCTGCCTATTCGGTTTCTTGCGGATTTTCAGCCCCTAGCCTTAAGATTTTTGCTTGACTGTGACGTAAATATGTAGGTCCACACACATTAATAACCTTGTCTGTACCTATAGATCGATTAATTGAACCAAGAATAAAAATCTAAAAAAAATAGTCGATCCACTACCTTCGAGCCTACGCACCGCGAGCTCGCTCTGCCAAGCGCTGCTCCTGAACTCGATTTGTCGAGAGGAGGAGGGGTGAGCCTAGACCGGACTCTTGGATTGAAGGCTGGTGATTGACTAGCCGTTCTGTCAAGTAGAACTACTTACTTAGGGCTCGGATTTCCGTCTGCATCATTTAGGTAGTTTTATTTCAGTCTTTCAATTCTGCGCAGATCATTCTTGCATGTAGACTGCTGGAGTCAGGTACGCATTTCTAACTCTGCATGCATCATTGATTTTTCGCGCATCGGTTTTTTCGACTTCCCCCCCTCCCGATTTTTGGACTTAAATAACCAGGAGAATCGAAAAATTCGTTAGGCGTTTGTTTTTATTTGAAAAATACCTAAAATTTTGAATCATAAAATTTGGGACTGCTAACTCTATTTGACCCTAAAAGACACCAAATCGAAAAACTTGTCTTGGGGAGAGCAACCCCCTCCTTGTCTGGTTTGCATGCGCGAGAGAGTGACCCGCACACTAGGCTAGAGCCAAATCCGAGCCCCGATCAGACTACCGGCATTTTATACGGGACAGTCTGGTTGGCAGATTGGATTCTTAACAGGTCACGTTAATTGCTCTGCTATCTTGACTTGATCACCTAATAAAAATTGACAAGATAATTGACCGAACCTTTACGGTCTTCAGCTCGCGTTGCGTAGGTGAATTAGGGGTTTGCTTGTGATCATTGTCATTTCCAGATCCCATCCGTCCGACTCGCCAGATCAAGATGATGGGCAGAAGGTCCCTTAGGCAGCCTCTGGCTGCACCGCTTCCCAGCACTTCTGCCCGCTCATCTAGGTTGGTTCGCGAGAGCCGAGACCCGCTCTCTGAACCCGAGTTGGACTCCACCCTATTCCCTCTCGACCCCCCTTCTACCAGTTCTGAGATGCCAGCGCCAGATGAGAGACTACCATCAGATGATTTATCGGCACCTGAGTTTGGGTCCTTTGCTTTTGCAGAGACCATGGCCGGCAGCAGTGATGATCACACCAGAGGTCCCCAGCCAGAGCAGACATTCATCTTGGACCAGGGTGCGATCAACTCCACCCTGATCACCTCCCTCGAGACAGTTCAGCAGCAGTTGAGGAATCAGGGAGCTTTTATGATAGAGATGAGGCGCGAGATGAAGCAGATGAGAGCCGACCGAGCCCAGCGCGGCCCAGGAGACGGGCCGAGGATACCGATGATGCGGCAGTCGCCGCAGCAGCAGCAGAGCCACCGAGACCGATGCGGGAGTTACACAACCTCGGATCGACTTTGACGCATCATTGGGTCGTTCTTCCAGCCATCGTGGGGGACTTCAAGTTCCCCCCAAACACTTTGCAGCTTCTCCCCCGGTTCCATGGGCTCGCCACAGAGGAGCCTTATCTCCACCTTCAGGAGTTCTTGATGATCTGCAGCACAGTCCACGACAGACAGGTGGACCAGGATACCATCCGCATGATTGCCTTCCCCTTCTCACTAGCAGACAGAGCAGCCACCTGGCTGAAACATCTGGGGAAGTTTGTCTACACCTGGGAGCAGCTCCGCACCGAGTACTTGAACAAGTACTACCCACTCAGGCGGACGAATGCCACGAGGGCCCTGATCAGCAACTTCTCCATGCTCCCCAATGAGCAATTCCACGAGGCATGGGAGATGTTCAGAGAATTGACAGACAGATGCCCGTACCATGACATCTCGAAGCCGAACCTAATTCAGAGCTTCTTCAGCGGGCTGACACCAGAGCTTCAGGGCCTGGTGAATGCTTCTTGTGATGGGTCCTATTTTGCCAAGGATCATGATCAAGTCTGGGCCATCTACGAGGAGATGGCCGAGAACTATATGGTGATGTCCCAGACCCGACTCTACATACATGGACGACCCCAGCCACAGACCGTGCAGTACCAGAGGATAGCACGGGTTGACACCGGTCCATCCACTTCGTCAGCAGCAGCAGCACAGGCCGAGTCCACGGCCGCTGACATGGGTATCATCAACGAGAAGCTGGACCGGATGGAGATCATTGAGAAGAAGCAGTGTCAGGGCATCACGCATATGGAGAAGATGGCACAGACTCTGAGTGACCTGAAGACACAGCTCATGTGTCTCCAGGAGGCACAGACGGCTTCCCAGCCCCGTCTTCAGGCACGAGGCGATCCGAGTAGCAGCAGTAGCTCGTTCCAGCGCTCCAGCCACCAGCAGCCTAGGCAGGTTCACCTTGTACAGGCGGAGCCGTACCAGCAGCCGCAGCCCACTTACCAGTCATCGCCATCTCCAGACACGCAGATGGTGGTATACCAGCCGGATCAGCCTCTGGCAGTACTCCCGCCACCCCCTTACGAGTCAGCTCCATTGATGGATGTCAACGGGATTTGGTACGACCGACCCCAGCCCGGTATCCGACGAGACCATCCCGGATTCCGTTGGTCGGCTGGAGGTTCCAGCTTCCAGCAGCAGCCGTCAGGACAGGGTGGCCAGTATATCCATCAGAGAGATCACCAGCAGCAGCAGCCCCCAGTGTACCAGCAGCAGCAACAGCAACAGTCACAGCAGTATGGTCCTCGTCCCTATCAGCAGGGACAATCTTGGAGGCGTGATAAGCCTAAACAACAGCAGTATCATCCCCACTCATACCCCTCTCATTCGCAGCACCAGCCACAGCAGCCTCACTACCAGCGAGGCCACCCGTCAGGTTCTCATGGGCCATCCTATGAGAACCCTGCTTTGGATGATATAGCCCGCCTCCTTACCGATCAGCAGGCTACCTTTAGACGGGAGATGGATGAGTTCTGCCAAGAGATGCGGGAGATAGTGAGAGGGAAGGCCGCCATCCCTGCCCAGATCGAGCCGAACCCGAACAACCTTAAGAGGAAATCTGAGCAGGTAGATTTCACAGAGTATGCCACTCCTAGCGATACCTTTGGAGATATGTCTGCATATTTGTTTGATACTGATTTTGTCGCACTTAGGAGCGGTAGGATGCCAGCAGGCGGTGCCTCGTCTGAGCGACACCCCGAGGACACTTCCAGAGCGCCAGGCAAGGAGGAGAGCGGTGCTGATGCCGCTAGAGATGATGACGGTGGTACTGATGCCACCATGGATGCTGATCCCACTGACTGTACTGAGGCCGTCATTTCACCAGATGGAGGAGGTGGTACAGAGGCCACCGATGTTGCCGAGCCAGAGCGCGGTGCTGATGCCGCACGTCTACCAGCCGAGGGTGGTGCTGATGCCACCATTTTCACTTCTGAGAGTCCTGTAGTTTTTTCTTCTGTTGATGTATCTCAGAACACTTCTGGCAATAAAGGAAAGGGTTTGTTTTCTTCTGGTCCACCTGTGGTGCTTGATGTATGTGTGGATCATGCCGTCGAGCAGCCTAGACCCTCTCCTAGTCCTTCATATGAGAAGGACCATGTGATCCCCTTCCCTAGAGCTTTTCACATGGGAAAGGGGAAGAAAATAGAAAATCCAAAAAAGAGGTAGAGGAAGAGTTCAGCCAGCAGATGATTGACCGTTTCCACATTCAGCTGACTCTTCAGGAGGCTTTGCAGCACATCCCTCTACTCCAGAGATCGCTCAGAGACAGGAACACAGTTAGGAGGAAGAGGAGGAACCATCAGTCAGAGATCCATGTGCTGACCAGATCTACTTATTTCGCGATCCAGAACCGTTTGTCGGCCAAGAGGCCAGACTCAGGAGCCCCGTATGTCAGATGCCATATCAGAGAGCAGAGGCTCGACCGTACTCTATTAGACAGCGGTTCATCGATCAACCTACTTCCGGCAGCCCTTCTCGACCGCTTCGAGTTGGGCACTCTACGACAGAGCAGGACAGTCCTTCAGTTTGCTGATCAATCTGTCAAGAGGCCGAAGGGGTTGCTGAGGGACATTGTCGTCACGATTCAGGGCCTGTAATTCCCCGTGGACTTCGTAGTGTTGGACATGGAGATCCCTGAGTCAGTGACTGATACCCCCATCATTTTAGGTCGCCCGTTCTTGGCCACAGCCAAGGCAGTGACCGACCATGATAGCGGGAAGGTATACTTTCGCGTCGAGGGTGAGAGTGTACAAATAGAGACGGTCGAGGACATCAGAGCCAAAGATACAGCATGCTCAGAGACTACTTCCGATACAGAGCAGATGATAGATGCAGGGCCAGACATCCACCAGAACTGCGACTTCGTAATTACAGATGATGAGGCAGTATGGGCAGATCCAGATGCACAGGCCATCCTCTCAACTTCAGAGTCCGCTGATGCAGAGACGCCAGCAGAGGAGAGCTTGGAGAGCGCATTCCTGATCCAGATACTTTTGAGGCAGCAGAGCCTGTTCAAGACCACAAGACAGATTTGTTTTGTGATGACGGTGGTACTGAGGCCACCATGGATGATACAGATCCCTCGGAGTCAGATTTTGATTGGGCAGAGTTTGAGGGTTTCATACCAGATCTGACTTCCATTGGGAAGAGTTTGAGGGTTTCAGTTTAGCAGGGCAGCCTTCTCCAGATTCAGAGTGTGATCGAGAGTTTCAGTTCTCCCATACGGATTTGGCAGCGTTCACTCAGAGTTTTCAGAGGCCATATCCACCAGCACCCAGTTGTCCAGAGCTGAAGCCACTTCCTGCGTCACTGAAGTATAGGTTCCTTGCGGGTGAGCATGAGATGTACCCAGTCATTATCTCTGTTGATTTGATTGGAGAGCAGGAATCCTGTCTGATGGGGATTCTTGAAAAGAACCGCAAGGCGATAGGATGGAGCGTAGCCGATCTCCAGGGGATACGTCTGGCCCTGTGCTCCCACCATATCTATCTCGAGGATGAGGCGAAGCCGTCGCGTGAGTTCCAGCAGCGGCTGAACCCGAATCTGAGAAAGGTTGTCATGAAGGAGATATTGAAATGGTGGAGCATCGATTTTATCTACCCCATCTCCGACTCCAAGTGGGTCAGTCTGTTGCATGTGGTACCCAAGAAGACGGGCATCAGTACAGTTGTCAGCGAGTCTGGAGAGGAGATCGCTACCCGGGTACCCACTTCTTGGCGGGTCTGCGTGGATTACAGACGACTCAACCAGGCCACCAAGAAGGATCATTTTCCCCTGCCCTTTATAGATCAGATCATTGAGATACTGGCAGAGAAGAGCCATTACTGTTTTCTGGATGGGTACTCCAGCTACAACCAGGTGGCCATCGCTCCCGAGGACCCGGACAAGACCACCTTCACTTTTCCCTTCGGCACATACGCCTTCAGACGCATGCCATTTGGGCTATGAAACGCCCCTGTGACTTTTCAGAGATGCATGCTGTCTATCATTTCGGACATGGTGGGGAGTGCTTGGAGGTCTTCATGGATGATTTCTCGGTCTACGGCGACGGATTCGACTCCTGTCTTGACTGCCTAGACCGAATCTTTCAACGATGCATTGAGGTTCACCTTGCGCTGTCTTGGGAGAAGAGTCACTTCATGATGACTCAGGGGACGGTGCTTGGCCATATCATCTCCAACAGGGGCATGGAGGTTGATCCGGCCAAGGTAGATGTCATTAGAAAACTCGCACCGCCATCCAATTTGCGGCAGTTACGGTCTTTTCTGGGGCACGTCGGTTTCTACCGACGCTTCATTCAGGATTTCAGTAGGATTGTCCGATCGTTAACTGATCTCCTGACAAAAGACACCGAGTTCCTTGTCGATGACAAGTGTCTTTCATCGTTCGAGACTCTCAAGAGATGTGTTGTTGAGGCTCCTGTTCTCCAGCTGCCGGATTGGTCTCTCCCATTCGAGATCATGACGGATGCCTCCGATTTTGCTGTAGGGGCTGTGCTGGGACAGAGGAGGGATGGAGTCCCATTTGCTATTCACTACGCTAGTTATACATTGGATGCTGCACAGCGGAACTACACAGTCACTAAGAAGGAGATGCTAGCCATAGTCTTTGCCCTGGATAAGTTCAGATCGTACATTATTGGATCTAGAGTGACCTTATACACTGATCATACCGCCATCAGGTACCTCATGGCAAAGAACGATGCCAAAGCCAGATTGACCAGATGGATCCTTCTACTCCAGGAGTTTGACATAGAGATTAAAGATAAGCCTGGAGTCAAGAATGTGGTGGCGGATCATCTCTCCCTATTAGAGCATCTTGAGGATTCTGAGCAGACTGAGCCTATATGTGAGACCTTCCCATATGAGGCGATCCTTGCTATCGCCTCTCTCCCGTGGTACACCGATATTGTGAACTTTCTTGTTGCTAGGAAAGTTCCACAAGATTGGCCCAGGCAGAGGCTTGAGACCTTCCTCGCGAAGGCCAAGTCTTATCACTGGGAGGATCCCATCCTTTATCATGAAGGAGGGGATAGCGTCTGGCGTAGGAGCATTCCTCAGGAGGAGCACCATAGCGCCCTCACTTATTGCCACAAGCTTGAGGCAGGAGGACATCACTCTGGGAGGAGAACGGCACAGAAAGTGCTCCAATCCGGCCTATGGTGGCCTACCCTCTTCAAGGACTCTGATGAGTTCGTGAAGAGGTGTACTGACTGTCAGAGGATGGGCACGTGTGGACAGCGTGATATGATGCCGATGCAACTCATTCAGTTCTGTGAGGTTTTTGACGCATGGGGCATCGATTTCATGGGTCCATTCCCTAAGAGTCAGGGATTTGAGTACATTCTGTTGGCCGTGGATTATGTGAGTCGTTGGGTTGAGGCCATTCCCGCCCGAACCGCATATGCTAGGACTGTTTGCATATTTTTGAGGAAGCATATCATTTCACGGTTCGGGGTACCTCGAGTGTTGATATCTGACGGGGGGTCTCATTTCGTCAACGACCGGGTGAAGGCCCTTGCTAGAGAGTTCGGCATAGACCATCGAGTTGCCACTCCATACCATCCTCAAACGAATGGTCTTGCTGAAGTGTCGAACAGGGAGATCAAGACTATATTGCAGAAAGTCGTCTGCCCTGACCGAAAGGATTGGTCACAGCTTTTGGACTCGGTCTTGTTGGCATATAGGACATCTTTCAAGACACCTTTGGGCACATCTCCCTTTCACCTCGTTTATGGCAAGCCGTGCCATTTACCTGTTGAGTTGAGACATAGGTCACTTTGGGCTGTCACTGATATACTTTTGGATCCAGATAGTGGAGGAGATCAGAGGAGGATAGAGTTAGCAGCCTTGGAGGAGCTTCGTGATACCGCCTTCTCAAACAGCCTACAGTACAAGGAGAGAGTGAAGGAGTGGCATGATTCTCATATCGGCCACAAGCATTTTGAGCCTGGATAGAGAGTATGGTTGTTTGATGCTAGGCTTCGTCTATTTCCAGGGAAGCTACAGAGCAAATGGAAGGGACCGTATCTAGTGAGAAAGGTACACGACAATGGGAGTATTGATATATCTGAATTGTCTTCTGAGAGTACCTTTCGAGTGAACGGCCAACGGCTCAAGCCATTTCTAGATCATGAGCCGCGGGTCGTTGATGTTGCCCCTATTCACTTTGCGTGAGATGTGGTCTCTTGACTCACATCCATTGCATCTCACGCCTGATTATCACTGTTCTCCCGACTTGTATAGATCCAGTTGTCCATATCATTCCATTCTTTAGTCCCGCATCCCTTTCTTCATCTTTTGATTATGCTATACTTAGGGTATACTTTACCCTAAGTATAGGGGGGGTGTAGGACTCCCGGGTATTCTTTTGATTCATTTTACCCCTGTTTTTGCTGCCTATACTTAGGGATATCTTACCCTAAGTATGGGGGGGGGGGTAGACCCTGTACATTCTTCACTCGGTTTTCCCTTTGTGTACAACCTGCTATACTTAGGATTATTTGATCCTAAGTATAGGGGGAAAAGCCGAGACCCTCTTGATTTTCTATTCTTTCATTCGTCTTTGTAAATAGCCTTCCTTTTCACTTCCCTATACTAAGCACGAGTTATGTCTCTTTCATCGCTCTTGACTCTGAGGACATCGTTCGAGCTAAGTATAAGGGGGTGTGTGTATATTTCATATATACTTTATCCATAACTTGTACTTTGTGTGAGGGTGTTAATAAATAAAAATGTCTAAAAACCCAAAAATCCATAAAAATTAAAAAATTTTCCTGTAAATAAGCATTCTTTTATTTGCACATACATAGCTACTGTACAAATTATTTTTGTAAAAATGTTTTCAAAAACTTTTTGTGTAAATAGTGTGTAAATATGTGTATATCAAAACTATGTATATAGTACAAAATTTTTCCAAAATGTTTTGAAAATCAAAAGTTTGCAAAAATCTTGTGTAAATTTGTGTAAATATTTTGCAAAATTTGCATTCATGCATTCATCCATGGTTTCAAAACATTTTTCAAAAATTTTGCATGTGTGTAAATTTTGTGTAAATAGCATCTTTGTATATACTTGTATAGTTTTTCCGGATTATAGTTGACATTTAAACTAGCCTGGAATTAAATTGAGAAATGGAGCTTGATTAAGATCTTAATCCACCTAATCATAAGAGGAACCTTACAAGGCTTAGGGTTAAGGCTTTTCAGGTCCATGGTGACTTAATTCTTTAAGTCCACTAGGCTATGATCACGTCATCTCAATGAGCCTGAGTAGAGCACTTAACAACACACACATGATTCATATAGACAATGGCTTGACTTGGACCCGCACTTTACACCGAGCTCTCTACGGATGTGGTGGTAAGGAGGCAGTCTTCCTTGACTTGGGGTAGCATATGAGGGTAGTACTTCTAGGCGGTACCTCTCTTCTTCTTTTAGTGAAGGAAGTGTGTCTCAACCTGGTCTGGTTGCCATGAGGTCTAACGAAAGGAGTTGTGGGTTGCAATAATGCTTCAAAAGAGGGATAGTCTACTGGCTCAAGAGGAAAAACTCCTTATGTACATATGCTGCACAATGTAAATACGTTGTATAGATGCACTTGAAAAAAAATACAAAAAGAAAATAACTCCAAAAAAGTGGTGGGTCTGAGAGAAAATGATAATCCCACCGGAGTATGTATATAGTGCAAATAAGCAAAGCTTGAGATTCATGTTCCATCTTATGTAGCTTGCAGCAGGGAGACTTAGCTACACTGGTTGAGCTCCCAAGGATACATGGCTACACTGGCCATGGTCCATTCTCTTCTTCCCCCTCTTCTTGAGCCGGTTGAACTTGAACTTAGAAGGGAATACCCCGCTCCTCGAGGAAAGAGTGGCCAGACTAGGGTCATAGAGTTACCTTGTTGGGGAGGGTTGTCAAGTTACTACTTCTGAGGTGGAGAGATATACCTCACTTACACTGTGCAAGGAAAGATTCATAGTCTTCAGGGTTTGTGTATGTAGACTTGTTCTGATCTGGATTGTTGAGGAGTCTTGATTATAAATTAGTGGATCTTAGAGGTTGTTAAATTTTAAACCTAAGTCTGAATAAGGTTCCGACACATCAATAATCCAAAGATCTGATCGAGCTTCATATTTCAATTTAATGAAGGCAAGTTTAATATTCAGCATTAATCCATGCATTTTCTCCTCTTTTTCCTTTTCTTTTTCTTTTTCACTTCTTTTTCAAATAAGTGTTTGCTAAGGGACTAGCAAAGTTAAGTATAGGGGGGTGATGAATACCCATTCATCACTCTTTATTCTTTTATTTTAGCTGCAAAACCTATGCAAAACACATGTATATTCATGTAAATATCATAAATTATCAAATAACATGCATTATGTAATTATGAATAATTAGCATGTTTTTGTGCATAAATAAAAGAATAAAGAAATAAAAGAAAAAGAGGGAGATATTTAGAATTAATATTGAGCAACCTAATCCCAAGGGAGGGCTCAGCATGGGCCTGACCGCATAAAAACCCAAGTAGAGAGAGATAAGGAAGCTCATGTGTGTACATATATACCTGTATATAAATAAAAATATTTTCCTCTAAAGAAATTATATGTATATATTTGTAAATATAAAATTAAAACAAAAATGAGAAAATTAAAAAGAAATTAAAAATCCCTTCATCATTGTATAAAAGCCATGTACATAGAACCATTTATCGATTTATTTCTCCCTATAAATAAATAAATAAAAATCCATAAAAACTATGTACATACTCTATACTTCATGGTGTAAATAAATAAAATTAAAACCTTAAAAAGAAAAATAAAATAATAAGAAATAAAAATAAAACCAAACCCAACATTGTATATATACCATGTATGTACATAAATAAAACTATTTCATTAACCCTTGTAAATAAATAATAAAAATAAAATAAAAATACACTTTTGTTCCAAATTTCATTATATAAATAAATAAAATATAAAATTGGAATAAAATGTACAAAAATAAATAATTAAAAATCAAAAATCAAAAGTACATAGTGTATATACCTATATATAATAATACTATATTGTAAATACCTTATTTTTATTTCAAAAAATGAATAAAAATCACAAAAAATAGTTTAAAAATAAATAAACATTTTTCATGTTTTAACTTTTCCAAATTTGGCCATTTACTATTTATTATTTAATTTCCAAAACTTTAATAATTGGCGGGCTCTGATTGGTCCACGGGGGATGTTGACTCCCGGTCAACTCTCCCCCCAAGACCACCAGAGCCGGATCATGCTCGCCTGACCCGATTTCTCCTATTTCTACCCACTTGATCCGCCCGCCATTTGCGCAAACCCCGGGTCCTAATTGTGCCTGATACTTCCCTGATCCACGCCCGGAGGATTGCATCGGGGTTCGAGCTCTAAATCACCTACCCGACTCCCATCTTCTCGGACCCCTAGTCGTATTTAACCCCAGCTCCGCCGCACAATTCCACTCATCTTTGGCGCCGCTCCTATTTCCTGTGACCTCCAATAGACTCCCCAGAGTGATAGCTGAGCGAGGCAAGTGTCAAAGAGAGGAGAGGACCGCTCCGCCACTGATCCGGTAGCTTCTCGCCACCGTACGCCGCCCAGAGCTGCGCCCGAGCCTCGGGCCCTCGACGACCCTCAAGGCGAAGATCAGAGCTCTAGGAGCTCATCCACAGTCGAATCCAACCATCCGGTAAGCCTAATTCCTCTTTGTTTTCGTTAATTTCCATTTTCGCCCAATTCCTCTGTTCGCCATTGTTCGCCGATTCCGACCATCTCAGTCACCCTCTCGATCTTCGGACTCGACCCTCACACCCACGAGACTTCTCCGCACCTTCTGCACCCACTCACACCCCCTGACTCACCCCGGAGCAGGGACTTCGATCTTCACCGCCGACGCTTTGCCGGAGATCGACCATCTTGCCTCATTCGACCACCACACCACCCCTAACCGGGTCGAGGCATTTTGCCCTCGACCCAGGAGCTTGCTGTGCTGCTTTTCATGTCCGAAGAGACCCATCTAGGGGTCTTCACGTTAAGGCACAGGAGCCCCAGCTCCGCCTTCGTCGCCGGAGCTCCTCGGAGCTTCCCGGCATCATCGGAGGAGCTCGTCAGCTACGGAGCGTCAAAGCGAAGCTATTCCGCACCTTAGCAGCAGCAGAGGAGGCCTAGCGCAGTCGTGGTGCTCCGGCGAAGTTCGTCGGAGCCGTGTTCTTCCAGGAGTCTCCAAAGCCGTCCGATCGACCTCCTGCTCCAGTTGTGATCTCAGCCACCCATTTGAGGAGCCACTCCACCGTTCGATCTTCCGAGGTTTGATCTGGACCGTCCGAGCCAACGAAGGGGTGCCCTTGATCCACGACCGTCAGATCTTCTACATGGCACCCCCTCCACCGTCAGATCCGAGCGAGGGTTACTCGAGGAGGCGCCCGCTACCCCCAGCCGTCCGATCTTCCACGTGGCCTCTCCTCAGCCCTCGGATAATAAGGGGTAAATATCACTTAGGCCCCCTTCTATTTTGTTTTTATTGTTTAGTCCTGTAATTAGTTTAGTTAGTTCTTTTATTTTTGTAAAATTTGCACTGAAGACCTGGTAGTTTATTTTATTTGTATTTTCATCCCTGTGAATGTTGGACACGTGCATCGTCACGTGATTTATGTGAAAATTGCATGATATGGGCTTGTAGATTCTGGGTGTTAATGAATGAAATATAATTCTTGATATTTGCACTTATGCCCCTGTGAATGGTTTCATTTGACATGTGCTGAATCTTTTGGGCATTTTGCAATATCTTCCCTGGACTTTTAACACATGTTGCTAATAATTCCCTGGAAGTATTTTTATTGCATATTGGTCCTTCCGTGCCCAGTACACGTGCCTGGCACGTGAGATATTGGAAATTTTGCATGAGGACCCCTTAGTTTCTGATTTTGTTACTCTTTGGCCCCTGGACTATACTTTCATTGCAACTAGGTCCCTGTGCACTGTTTGTTTTTTTTAGTTTAATAAAATATCAAAATTAATCCAAATTGAGTGAAAATTGGACCCGTGGCTCCTGCTACTGTGTAAAATTTTCACCAATTTTTTGGTACATTTTTGAGCTTTTTTATTATTTTTAAAAATGCAAAAACTCTTATTTTTCTGCTTGTTCAGATTAAAAATTCCTAAAAAATATTAAAACCTCTTTAAAAATTACAAAAAAATTAAGTTTTGTGTGTTTGTGTGTTTTTTATTTCATGACCATTTTTGGCTATTTTTAGATTTATAAAAACCATAAAAATTGAAAAACTATTAAAAACCCATAAAATTCTAAAAAATCATAAAAAACTAAAAATTAATAAACTCTTTGTCTAATTTTTCCTTTTTATTTCTACTTTACATGAAAAATACTCCATGCTATTTTAGGACCATTTTGTGTTTTATTTTGGTCCTTGAAGCCTGGCTGGACAGCAGCACACTTTTTCTTCCTTCTTTCATTTTTAGAGAATTCCCTAAAATCATAAAATTCTCAAAAATTCATCAAAAACAGTAAAAAATCCATAAAACATAAAAACATTTTTGTTAGAATTTTTGGACTATTTTTGGGTGTTTAAATAATTGCTTGAAGTTGCTTGTTTATATTGTTTTCTTATTTTCTTTATTATTAAAAATCCCAAAAAAATATAAAAATACTAAAAATCCACCAAAAAATATTTGTTTATATTTTCTTCATTTTTAGACTACTTCGTAGGCCGCAAGGCCAATCCGTGCTCCCTGAGTCCAACCCTGGGTGCTACACCAGGTTAATCTCATAGCCAGGGCCACTATTTGTTTTTATTGATTTTTATCTTTGTTTGGTGGCCTGTCCTTCATTTTTCTTGTTGATCTGAATTATCTCTCTAGATCCGGGTCGCAACGACCCGTGAGTGACTATCTTTATATAATCCCGGATTTATTGAGAGATTTTTCGGCTCATCACTCCCATCTATCGAGTGCACCACATTCAGGAGCAACCCATGCAAGGGTCTTACAGCACATGGACTCCGGATCAGCCTGAGGTCCATGAGAGCTAGTTCACAGCGACATCCATCAAGACAATCATCGAGGAGCCCCACAAGTATGGTAGGTGAATGGGATCTGGTACACCAATGATCCCAATGCTACCCAACAACAACAGCAGCAACACCCACAATACCCCCCTCAGCCTCTATATCGCAAGTTTCCACCCCCCAGCAACAACAGTACCCCCATCAGTAGAGCCAGTATCGTCAGCAGGTCCATCAGGTACCTAACATACCGCAGCAAGGTCAGCAGCAACAATCCCAGAGGAAGGATCACAAAGCCTCATCTTTGAGTACCTCTGACTTACAAAGGATTCTTTATGAGCTCAAACTCATCCGCAGTGAGCAGCATGATCAGAAAGCTGATATTAATCGACTTTCACGTTGACGTGATGAGTTCACCGCACTTAGGACCTCCATCCCAGCACAGGTTCAGGTTAACCCCAATAACTTGAACCAAGGACAGAATTGTCAGAAGGATCATGTATGCTATTTCGATTTCTTAAAATCAGATCATGAGATCCTATTGCATGGTGTTCACTATTTTACTCTCAAGAGCAGTTGGACCGTGAAGACCCCTGATCTAGCACAACATAATGGAGCGGAGGATACCGATGAGCCATACCTTGTGGCTAGCTCAGAGGAGGAGGATCATCATCACCAGCAACACCTTCAAGATCACCAGGGGGATTTGAATCCCCAAAACTTAAAAAAAAACTAAGAAAAATCCAAAAAGAAGAATAAAGAGACATCAAGCACGATCGCGAGCACCGAGTCTTCAGGAGATGAGAATACCACTTTTGATGCATCACCAACAGTTTTTCCAGGTTCAGTTTCAGTTCCATGTCATGCATGTCAGTCAAGTCCTGTACAAAGTCCAAGTCAGAGTCATATACAACTGAATTTCGATCCCAATAAGAACTCAGATGATGATATTTCTATTTCACATCATAAGCCTCCAATCCCTTTCCCTCGGGCTTTATCTAAGGAAAATAAGAAAAATTACCCAAAAAAATGATCTTGACATTTTAGAGATGAAAAGGATGTGCCATGAGAATGTTAAAGTTGAGATACCTTTCCTCCAATTAGTGGATATGGTTCCTGCATTCAAGAAGTACCTAAAGGCGAGATGTACACATGTTAGGACTAGCTGGAAAAAGAACACTCGAACAATGAAACATGTGTTGTCCACAGACACTACTTGTGTGATCCACAATGCAATTCCAAGGAAGAAGAGATATCTAGGGGCACACGTTGCCACCAATCAAATCGCTAACGCATCGTTTTCTCGTACTCTATTTGGTAACGGATCCTCAATCAATTTACTACCATAGCCCCTCTTAGATCATCTAGATTTAGGACCTCTAAGGAGATCGAGAGCACTTCTACAATTCACAGACCGATCTATTACGAGGCCCAAGGGGATGTTGAAGGACGTTATCCTTGACATAGAGGGGAAATGGTACAAGGTGGACTTTACGGTCCTAGACATAGTGTGTCCACGAAGATGGCAAGATCCCCAGATCATACTTGGTCGTCCTTTTCTGAGGACGGCCAGAGCTATCTTTGATTATACTATGGGAAAGATACGCTTTCATGCACATGGTGAAAGTGTAGAGTTAGAGATGCAGCAAACGAAATGGAGAGACCTGATTCAGAGAACGGTAAAAAGTATCTCTCGTCGGAAGCCAAGTGCTACAGAGTTGATACAGTTGATCACTTGTAACAACAGTCAGCTTGGGTTGATAAGTCCCTCTCATCAGGAGAGGACAATGTAAATGAGGCAGTTGGACATATCCTACAGAATCAAAACTTATCCACAGGAGAATTTTATCATGCATCTCCCTACATCCTCTATGACTCAGAAGCCGACTTAGGCTTGTCAGACTTGTTTCCTTCATGTCAATCAAAGGAGGAGGAGGATGAGTCGGACGTGGCTTTTGCCGATTGCTTGGACTCTTTTGACGATCCGACTCTAGAGCCGAATCGGTTGGTGGCCAATACTTTAGTGACAGATCAAGCCACTATCAACACAGAGCCAGAGTTGATTGAGCCAGATTTTCTTGATGACCACACTTTACTTGAGATCAAACCATTACCCACAACACTCAAATATGCCTTCCTTGCAGGCCCATCACCGAAGTTCGCCGTCATTATCAGTTCTAGTTTGACTGGAGAATAAGAATCTCGCTTGTTAGAGATTCTTGAAAAGCGCAATGTCATAGGCTGAAGTGTGCCCGATCTTTGAGGGACTAACCCCCCTTTTGTGCTCACATCATATTTACCTTGAGGGAGGTGCTAAACCCTCCCATGAGTTCCAATGCAGGCTGAATCCAAACATACAAGATGTGGTCAAGAAGGAGATTGAAAAATGGTGTGATGCGTGGTTTATACATCATATCTATGATTCCAAGTGGGTGGCACCACTTCATGCAGTCCCTAAGAAGGCATGACTTCCGACAATCACCAACTTGGATGGAGAGGAGATTGCGAGGCGAGTACCCATGTCGTGGCATGTCTGTGTGGATTATAGATGCTTGAATTCTGTGATGAAGACGGATCATTTCCCCTTGCCATTCATAGACCAGATCCTAGAGAGACTTGCGGGGAAATAATTCTTCTGCTTTCTAGATGGGTACTCAGGCTACAATCAAGTAGCCATCGCTCCGGAAGACTAGGAAAAGACCACCTTTACATGTCCATTCAATATGTATGCATTCAGACGCATGCCCTTTGGGCTATGCCATGCACCGGGAACTTTCCAGCGGTGCATGATTGCAATATTTGCTGAGATGGTGGGCGATTTCCTAGAGATCTTCATGGATGACTTCTGGGTCCACACGACTCATTTGATGCTTGTATATCTCATTTGGATCGAGTCCTCAAGATGTGTAGTGAGGTGAATCTGGTGATATCTTGGGAAAAGAGCAATTTTATGGTTTGAGAGGGCATTATGTTGGAGTATACCATCTCTAAGAGGGGAATGGAGGTTGACCCTGCCAAGGTAGATGTGATCAAGAAACTTCTACCACCAACCAACATCAAGCAAATGCGATCGTTCCTTGGGCATGTCGATTTTTACCGCAGGTTAATAAAGGACTTCTCAAAGATTTCCCACCGCTAACAGAGCTCTTAGGAAAAGACACAAAGTTCATTGTAGATCACAGGTGTCTTGAGGCCTTCAAGCTCCTAAGAAGAAAGGTCATGGATGCTCCTATCCTACAGGCCCCGGATTGGTCTCTTCCTTTTGAGATCATGATGGACGCTTCTGACTTTGCAATACAAAGGAGAGAAGGGAATCCTTATGCTATCCACTATGCAAGCAAAGTACTCGATCAGGCTCAACAGAATTATGTCGTCACAAAGAAAGAAATGCTTGTTGTAGTGTTTGCCTTGGACAAATTTAGGTCAGATCTGTTAGGGTCTATGGTTATCGTATTCACAGACCACACAACCATCAAGTACCTCATGGAAAAGAAGGACGCGAAGGCGCATCTTCTTAGGTGGATTCTACTACTCCAAGAGTTCAATTTGCAGATCAAGGATAAGCCATGAGTGAAAAATGTGGTGGCTGATCACCTCTCCCGCATAGAGTCACATAGTTCCTCTGAGACTGACCCCATCAAGGACTCCTTCACCGACGAGTCGATCTATTCTATCGACTCTCTTCCATGGTATGCCAATATGGTGAATTTCTTAGTGTCTAGGATAGTTCCCCATGACTGGCCTAAGAGCAACATTGACTAACTTGAGTCGAAATCAACGAAATACCATTGGGAGGATCCGTTCCTTTTCTTCGAAGGTCTGGATTGTGTCTGTAGAGGTGTATCCCTCAGGAGGGATACATGAGTGTCCTCACCTACTGCCATCCTTGGAGACAGGAGGACATCACCTGGGGAAGAGACCACCTGGAAAGTGCTTCAGTGTGGCTTGTACTGGTCGACCCTATTCTGTGATGCATATGCATTTGTTAGGTTATGTCCAGTATGTCAGAGAATGGGAGGGACTGTCAGTCCCAAAGATGAAATTCCCATGTAACCGGTTATTATGGTTGATGTTTTCGATGCATGGGCATAAATTTTATGGGCCCATTCCCTAACAGCTACGATTATGAGCATATTCTCTTGGCATTTGATTATCTCTATAAGTGGGTAGAAGCTATCCCTACCCGAGCCGCAAATAGCAAAACTGTCTGCAAGTTCTTGAAAGATCACATTGATGAATCTGTGATTCATCACTCTAAAAGTTGAAAATAGAGCTTTGTTCCCGAGTAAATAGCAGCATATTTCTCCTTATCTTGCATAATTAGCATTCGTGCATGCAAACATAATATCTGCATTTTAGCATTCATATTTGCATAAAATAAGAAGCCCAATTCACTTGTAAATATTCACCATATTTTACCTATTTGTATATATTTTATACTAATTCCAAATCCAATAAAACCAACTCTATAGTGTATATATTACTAACACTAATAAAGGAAAAATATAAAAAAAAAACACTAATTTATAAAATTGACCAATAAAACCCCAATCCAAATTGGAAACCTTAGATCTTAGAATGCAATATCTCTCTCATACAACCTCCGAATTAGGTCTACTCACTTTTAAAGTAATATACATTCAGAGACCTTCGAAACAAGATGAATTTCATTAAAATCGGAGCTCGTATGCAAAACTTGGGTTTTAGGCCCCTTTTGTATATTGTACATATTGACTGTTTTGCCCTTTATTTTATCCTTTTATTTTCTTAATTACTAAAAATCCAAAAAAATTAGATTAAGTTGTAAATATTATTTTGATATTTTTTCTAACTGTATTTTGATTTTTTTTCTTTTTAAAAATGACAAAAAATTACAAAAGTAAAATGCGGTATTTTATATCTATAAGGTACCGCCTAAAAATACATTTTGTATAATATGTCTTCTTTTGATTTTTAACCCTTCACAAAAGTTGTAGATCTCGTCGAGACGAGCAACTTTCATGTTGACCACTTTTTGATTTAATCTCTTTTGTTATTTCTTTTTTATTTTTCTTTACATTTAATTTTTGAATTTTCTAGGAGAGACATGTGGCAGCTCCTAGAGCTGCCACATGTCACCCCATTATTTTATTATTTTCGGATTTATTTTATTATTTTCGGTTTTATTATTATTAACTCCAATAATTAAATATAAATAAAACCCATATAAAATAAGCAAAGGTAGAAAAAACAAAATTTATTATTAGTAATAGTAATAAATAATTATTACATTCACCCATTTTCTCCATGTGTTCGACTTCTATAGTACTTAAACATATACATATCTATTGTAGAGTTATAATAAATTTTACTCACATTCGCATTTATTGGTTCATTTATCATATTGTGGGTTAATTGTTGATTGGTTGGAGATTGATCACCACAACTAGTAGGGTTCAACCTTGTTAGGAACCCTAGGTTTATCTCTGTTCATCGGGAGGGGAAAGATATTTATCACCTTTATAGAAGAATTCTCATGGTATGGATATATTTATCTATTGCATGAAATAACTCAAACAATAAATATCCTCATGACATTTATTAATGAGGTTGAAAGTTAATGGATAGGAAAAAAAGTTGTGACATCTCATCGAGATGGTGAATATTTCGGAAGGCATGATGAGATAGGTCAAAATTCTTGCCCATTTGCAAAATTCCTTGAAAGTAAGGGTATTTGTGTACAAACAAAATGGTGTTGCAGAAAGGTGAATGATACATTAATGAAAATGGTTAGGAGCATGATAAATAATAGTACTCTGCCTTTTCATTGTGGACATATACATCAAGGATGTTCGTATACTTACTAAACATGGTTCCTAGTAAAGCAGTTAAAAAGACACCTTTTGAACTATAGACATGTAGAAAACCTACGACACCTACATGTTTGGGGGTGTCAAGCAGAAGTTAGGGTATATAATCCACACGAAAGGATATTAAATCCAAAGGCAACCGGTGTATTTTTCATTGGATATCCCAAAAAGTCAAAGGGCACATATTTTATTGCCTTAACCATGGTACATGAATTATTGAGAGTGGCAATGCTCGCTTCAATGAGAATGGTAACATTAGTGGGAGCTAAGAATCATGAAATATGAAAATTAACGAAGATAGGGATAAAGTATCATTTCCATATATGCTTGAATCTTCTAGAGTAGATGTTTCACCGGTGGATTCACTTCCTCATAATGACATGGAACATCAATAAATAGAACCCACATTAAATGATGATGCCATTATTAATGAACAAGTTTTAAATGAGCTAAGTACACCACAATCACAAAGAAATTGCATTAATACGCTCTGAAAGGCAAAGGGGACCTGTAAAATTTGATGATTATATAGTCTATGCAATTGAGGATGAATGTGACTTGAGCATTGATGAAGACTCGAGCTCATTCCATCAAGTCATGGAATGTAACAATTCTGAAAAGTGGTTGAATGCTATGAAGGAGAACTCAAGTCATCGACCAACAACAATGTATGGGATCTTTTAGAGTTACCTGAAGGATAAAAAAGAGTGGTGTAAATGGGTTTTTAAGACCACACATGACTCTAACGGTAAAATCCAGAGATATAAAGCTAGACTTGTTGCAAAAGGTTTGCTCAAAAGGATGTCATAGATTTTAAGGAGACATTCGCTCCGATTTCAAAGGACTCCTTAAAAAGACATTTTGGATTTGGCGGCTCATTATGATATGGAGTGTCACCAAATAGATGTAAAGACCGCCTTTTTGAATGGAGAGTTATAAGAAGATGTTTATATGGACCAACTTGAAGGTTTTAGGATCACAGGAAAGGAAAATATAATATGTAAATTAAATAAGTCAATATGTGGATTATAACAAACTTCCCGTCAATGGCATATTAAATGTAACAATACCATTACATCCTATGATTTTTAGAAAATACTATAGGTAGGAGTGTCTACATTAAGTTAAGTGGGGTCAAGTTTTTTATATTAGTCCTATATGTTGATGACATATTATCGCCTTCAAATGATTTACATTTGTTACATGACACAAAGAAGTATCTTTCCAATAACCTTGAAATGAAAGATATGGGTGATGCATCCTCTGTGATTGGAATAGAAATATTCCATGATAGACCTCAAGGACAATTAGGATTGTCTCATAAGGCATATATTGAGGTCTTGGAAAGATTTAGGATGGACAAGTGCTCTGAGGGATTGTTCCTATTCATAAAGGGGACATATTCAATTTGGATTAATGTATAGAGAATGATTTGGAACATAACAGAATGAAGAGAATTCCTTATGCTCCTGTGGTTGGGAATATCATATATGCTCAGACATGTACTGGACCTGACATTAGTTTTGCCACTGGAAAGTTGGGTCATTATCAAAGTAATCCTGGTATGGACCACTTGAAAGTTGCATAGAAATTTCTCAGGTATTTACAAGGAACTGAAGATCATATACTCTTGCGCAAACGATCCGGTAATCTTGAGATTACAGGATATTCAGATTTAGAATTTGCGAGTGCATCGACACAAGAAAGCCAATCTTTAACTATGCATTTCTACTTGATGGGGGAACTATATCATTGAAAAGTATGAAGCACTCCGTCATTGTTGCTTCCACTATGGATGTTGAATTTGTAGCGTGCTTTGAGGCTATAGTTCAAGGATTGTGGCTGCAGAATTTTGTGTTAAGACTTTGAATCGTCGACAATATTGCCAACTTGCTGAAACTTTATTGTGATAATACTGCAACTATCTTTTCTCAAAGAATGACAAGTACGTTAAGGGTGTAAAGCACATGGAATCAAAGTATTTATCAGTAAAGGAGGAAGTTCAAAAGCAAAATATGTCTATAGAGCACATCAGTATAAATTTAATGATCATGGATCCACTAACTAAAGGTTTTGCACCCAAGACTTATTCTAAGCATGTTGTTAGAATATGTGCTTTAAAGAGGTCTTTGTTATGAAAGGTTAATTAATACATTTTATTTGGTGATCATTATGATTATGACAATTACTTTTGCTTTATATTTCTAAATCATTTCATTGTTATATTATGCATGTATGTTTGCAAATAATAATATAACCATAGAAATGGAATTAAAGTAAGAGATGTTACTCTTCTAAATTACATGTGATTGGATTGAATTGATATGAGACATGGAGGGGATCGTGTCAAGTTATATGACGTGTGACCATCATGATTATATTAAAGTATATGACTCATTGACATTACAGAAAACTCATAAAAGGCACGCTTAAGGTTATTATCTTATCATTAAGATCATACAGACCAAGTGGGAGAATGTTGAAATTAATCCCTTACGTGGTCTAATGAAATATTGATGATATAATAAATATGAGTTTTATGGAGTCAATGAATAACACGTAACCAAATTACATTGACCCACGCTGATGGTTAGAGGGCTATTAGGAGTCGATTATGGCAGGGTTTCGTATCCTTTTAAACCCTCCAACTATAACCCTATAAAAGCGATACAATGGCTCATTATGCAAATCACCGAATCAAGAATTGGAGAGAACCACCATCAAAACTATCAACCATTTGAGAGAGTCTTAAGTTTGGGGTCAAGGGAAGGAGAAAAGAAGGAAGGATTGACCTTGCTGTTCTTCATCATCATCTCCATCATGGTGTTTTTTTATTTGCGAGGGAAGGAGGTAACTCGCGAATCATTAATTATTCACTATCAATGTTTGATTAATTTATTTTGCACTCAAGGTTTCCTACAATATGAATATATGTGATTCCTTTGAGAGATCATACATCTTGTATCTCCTCTTATGCACACCAATGTGTCGATATATAGACCTTGTATAGGTCATCAACCTAATGGCTTGTCAAATGTGCATACTTGGCAGATATATGTATGTCTCTGGTCAGAGGCCATGTGCTTGTTCGTGACAATTACGATTCAAGTCTTTAATATCTCGATCTCTTACTTGGACATAAAATCAACATTTTGACTTGTTAATCAATGTATTGACTTTTGGTCAATACCTTAACTTGACTATTCTGATATCTTTGAATATATAATCTATGCAGAGGACCCGCATCAAAGGTACATCAGAATTAGTCTTTAGAAAAAGATTGGCATCTCTTTCTCAAACTAAAGATCAATCTTGAATATCACATCATGAAGCTAATTGTGTCGTAAATCTAACTCTTTAGATAATCAAATGCATGATATTCAAGACGGTTATGGTAATAACCTTATTTGCATTAAGGGGCCTTTGCAAACATAAACATTCAATTCAGATGAAGAAATGAAACATAATAACTTTTATTGCATTAATGAGTCACCAAAGACTTAGTAGTCCAACAATAACGAGCCAACCGAATTAGAGAGACAAATGTTTGCCTCTGGTACATTAATGCCATGATACCCACTAAACCCATCTTGAAGGTTGTCAATCAGAATACTGATCAATGAGACTTTGGTACATCCATTAGAACCACCTCAAAGATCAAAAATTGAAGGACGGATGAACGAGCCAATGCAACATCCACGGGAACCACACCTCAAAAATCATTACCAGCAACATACCCACCTATACAAGTTCCTTGTTTAGTTCATAACAAAATGTTAGGTAGAGAACAAAAGGCAGAAAACATAACAACAGTCTAGGCATGATGGGAGCCAAACAAACAAGAGGAGATTGCGGAGTATGTAGTTTTGTAATAGATTGCTTACCATAGAAATCAATATTTATGTATATTTGATTAGAAATGCAACTTTTTTCTTGTAAAATAGAATGAAATTTCTATTTGATTTTTTAGAAATGTATTTTTTTTGTTAAAAGAGATCTTTAATCTATATGATTTACCTCACTGAATTCTCTATATAGACAGGAACATATACCTTGCACACATTATCTCATATCTACACACACATTCGCACACTCTTTTGCACATACACGTGTACCTAACTTCACACAACCACACACACATTCACACACACTCTTGCACACACACATGGGCACTTAACTTCGCACTACCGCATAGATGTACCCATTCATGTAAGCTCACACAAACTCTTTCTTAAACGCAAATGTAAAAAAAAGAAAAATCTTAATTCCTTTTAGATCGAATATGCAAAAATTCATATGTGGGAGCCAAATATTGGTCTGTCACCTTCAATTAGACACTTTATGTCTCGAATTATACAAAAAATTAGATACTTAAGGTTTCTATTCTTAAATAAATTTAGATTTATTTAAGATATATTGAAGGGTAATTTAAATGGAAGTCCCCAAACTCAACATATGGTATTAATGTGATCATCAGACTTACAAATATAATGATTTAAATCCAAAATATTTCAAGATAATATACAATCCCTACTATTAATTTGACTTGAATGTCATTTGAAAAAATATTGAATGGACTAAAATACCCTCAGAATACTTTCGCCTCCATAATTCATATATTTCCTCTCTTCGTACACTTTTGTAAAAGATAAACCCATCATTTCATCTCTTCCCCATATCCATATTCCTTCCTTATCTTCCTTATCACATAGAAGTTGCTCCACTTGTCAAGAAATGATCATCACCACTATGTAGGTGTGTCATTAAATTAACCTTACCACGCATGTTTGTGGCATTTACCTCGATGGAGGAGGGCGATAGGGGGATCCACAAGCAGCTACGTTCGGAGGAGATCGAGCCATCACCTCATATAGCGGTGGCAGAAGTGGGTTGGTAGTGGCACACAATTGCATGGAGGGGACAAAACGATTTTAGTGCTTGGTAGAGCTGTTGGGGACAGTGGCAGCGGTGGAACTCTATCACGAGCAAAGTGGATATGATGTCAATGATGCCTAGAGATGACATGATGGTGGATAGAAGGAGGGACCGTTGGAAAGGATGACGTCTTGCATTGAATGGAAGACCTTGTTGGACCAAAGATGATGGGTATGGGGAGATGCTTCCTTTTAACGAGGAAGAGATCCAAGGGTGTCCAATAAATCTTTTTTTCTAAATAATATCCAAGTCAAATTAACGTTGGTATCACCGTTACACCCAAAAAGTTTCAGACTTAAATAGTTACATTTGTAACTTTGAAAGGTCACATTTATATCTAATGGTAAATTTGAGGACCTTCATTAGAATATACCTTTTTAAAAGGTATTTTTACTCCATTAACTTTAGAATATTTGTAAATTATCTTATTGATCTTATAAACATTGTTATCATCACCTCGAACTCATAAAGTTGTTCCATCTTACACCACATATCCTACTGTTAATTTGACACATCTTAGGTTAACTTGCTTAGGTTAGAGATAAGTTAATCAAATCATAATAAATTCAACAATTGGATTTCTTCCTCTCTCCCCCTCCTTCCTTCTTCTCTCCCCCTCTTCCTCTTCATTTCCCTTCCGTTCAACCCACCCACTTCTCCGATCCAAGGGTGACTGCGATGGTCGAGCGACATAGGGTAGGGGATCCAATCTCTAGTGGCATGCAGGGAGGGGGTAGAGCTTTGGGTGATGCACGATGAAGGGGCGGAGCTTTGGGTGGTGCAGAGGGAGGGGATCTGAAATTTGGGCGTGTAAGGCTGCACTTTACATCTTCTTAGCATGTTAGAGAGAACAGACGCGCCCGAAGTGGAAGAGATCATATATGCCGTCCAAGTAGCGAGGTCAAGCTGCTAAGATGGAGCTGTGTTCTATTGTGAAGAGGGGTCGTCAACAGTCTACACTGAAAGGGAGTGTTTGAGAGATCTTTTGTTGTTGCATTTCCCGATCTGAGATTCACAAAGGCAAGCGGAGCTCCTAAGGATTGGGATAGCTTCTGGTAACATTTAAAGCGACGCTAAGGAACTTTGTGGTTCGATCAAAGGAATGGGCAACTTCTCCCCTCTTTCTCGCACACAAATGATGGAGGTTGGAGGAGGAGGTCTCGGTTGATGCACGACGCAGGGATGTGCTCCTGATATAGGTGGCTGAAGACTTGGCCAAGCTTCCAACCATCGATCAGAGATGAATGACAGTCCTACGTATTCCCTGTTGGGTTCTGAAGTTCATCCGGTACCTGTAAGTAGAGGGTATATGCTCAAACATGAAGCTCGGTCAGCGTTAAGGGAAAAGATCACAACTGACAGTTGTGCGACCTATAGAGAATATGGATGATGCTTGCTGCTTTTGTCTCAGTCCCATTTGATTAGAAACAAGGGGATGGGTAGCTCCACATCGGGCATGTGATGGACCCATAGGTCTGGGTGCATTCTCAATTAGAGATGGGGGAAGGATGGGAGGAGATAGAAACATAAGCAGAATAGGTAAGGAAGGTGGAGGTGGTCTTACTTTGAATTTGACTGGTTCAAAATCAAGGGGGGGGGGGGGCGTAAAGGAACCTGGGAAGAAGAAAAGAGAAGTAGGGGAAAATTGAAAACATAAGAAAAGATGGAAGAAGAATAACGAGGGAAAAGGAAGGGCCTCTCCTTCGATCCCTTGAGTGATTCAACACTGCCACAGAGTGAGCGATGTTCTCCATGGCAGAAGAATTGAAACCACACACCCAATCAAAATCAACTCAACCAAATTCCCACTGAGATTCCGTGGAGGGTTTTGAGATAAAACCTGTGGACTTACTCACCTGTGTCTTCTTCGCTTTCAGAGAAACAGTTCGACCTCCTCCTTGGCTTGCCCACTGCCGCCCGTCGCGGTCTCCAGAAGATCGACGCTATCGTGGCACTACTTAGGAGGATGTTCGACGAGATGGGGAGTAATGGTGCTGGGGACGACTGACAGAGGTGGAGGTGGATGGGAAGGGGATGTGAGGAGGATGGTGAGGGAAGTGAGAAGGATGCCATCTTTTGTAAATTTGCTAAACAAAGATTGCAATGAAAATATTTTTTAATAAGATACTGTTAAATTTAATGGATAAATAGATGTGAGTTAACCACCGAATCTGTGGTATAAGAGTTAACAAATTTAAAGGTTGACATGATAATAATAACGTTTACTAGATTGAAAAGGTAATTTACAAAGATTATACATTTGTGGGGTAATAAAAATCCATTTGTAAAGATGTCCGAATGATTTTAGAAAAGGTCCAGTCCTTGCACCAATTAACTATCTACTCCAACGCATCGTAAACCCCTCTAATCCCCTCTCCGGCGCTCTCTGCTAGGGATCTACCAACACCAACGGCCATGTCCCCGGCGGCGCCGCCATCCTCCGCCGCCGCCGCAAAAAAGAAGAAGCGGGAGCGGAATCTCACGGAGGAGCAGCAGTTCCAGCGGTCCCTCGCGGAATTCTTGCGCTCCAACGACCTTGCCGGCGCCCTCCACCTCTACCAGACGTCCTCTCCCCCTCACCTCTCAACACACCATTTCAGCTCCCTCCTCCACCTATGCGCCTCCTCCCCCGACCACTCCTCTGCCGCCCCACACGCCTTCTCCATCCTCCGCCATATGCTCTCCTCCGGCCTCCCACCCTCGGAGTCCTCCGTCGCCTCCGTAGTCCGAATCGCGGCCGCCGACAGTGGCGATCGCGCCTTCGATCTCGTTCGCGAGATGGAAACCAAGTACGGCTTAGCCCTAAAGCTACGGACTTGCGCCCCCGCGCTCCTCGCCTACTGCCGGGACGCTGCCGACTCCGACAAGGCCTACGAGGTCGAGCGACACATGGCGGAGAAGGGCGTCGGGTTGGAGGAGCGGGAGATTAGGGCTCTGCTGAAGGTGAGTGCCGAGGCGGGTAGAGGCGAGAAGGTGTACGAGTACCTTCAGAAGCTCCGTGGGAGGGGCGGGTGCGTGGAGGAGGAGACCGCGGAGGAGATCACACGGTGGTTTGAGAGCAAGGCGGCAGAGGAGGGAGGGAGGGAGGAGTGGGATGCGGGGAGGGTGAGGGAGGGAGTTGTTAGGAATGGAGGTGGTTGGCATGGGGAGGGGTGGTTGGGGAAGGGGAAGTGGATGGTTGAGAGGGTTGGGGTTGGGGAGGAGGATGGGATCTGCCGTGGGTGTGGGGAGAGGTTAGCTGGGGCGGATATTGGGAACGAGGAGGCGGAGAAGTTCGCTGAAGCGATCGCATCTCTCGCATCGGAAAGGGAGGCCACAACAGGCTTTGGGGAGTTTCAGGTTGATTTCCAGTCTTTGTCTTGTCGATCTTTCAGCAAGTGATGAAATTTGATGGGGATGATTTCTGATAATGTTGGTCAGCTCTAGTCTAACAATCCAAGCATATAGCAGCAGAGTCTGGCTTCATGCTATTCCATGGTGATTAGGGATGTCGAGGATGCCTCTCATTGTTATTATTTGTAATGAATTAGAGGCACACCCTTGTACGATGTGCGTCCCTTGGGCATAAACCTCTTCTACCTTGGTGGTTGTTCTCGTGTGACCTGCTCTATATCTGCAAGTCATCCACTTCTGTAATGTGGGTGTCCCCTTGCAGGATTATTCTATATGATCTGGATCACTAGGAAGTGCTCTTCCAAAACATATGAGGGATCCTCACATTTTTATGGTTCGGTAATTACTCACCAATTCTAGGACACTGATAGAGTTCAGTCCCAAATGTAGCAGACGAGTCGAATACTACTTCTCCCAAAATTAATGGAGTTATATTGTAGAATAGCCTCGTGTAGAAAATGGTGAAGCCTCCTCCCACGTTAAGTGGGACCGGCTACATGGATTCTTGCTTAAATCCACGTTGAAAGATCCGACTATTTTTTACGCTGGCTGTTGGCTACCAACGCAATCCCCATAAGGAGAGATTTGAACCCTGATCTTTTGGGTGGTATGCACACTACACTACCACCAAACCATTGAAGTGGGTACTATACATTTATCTTTCCAAGTTTCTTGTTATATGTAACTTGTGAATTATCCCAGCTTTTGTACGAAACTTTATAATCTCCTATTTGATTGAAACCATTGCAGTATTTTCCTCGTTGTTGTTCGATAGAATTGTATATCATAGTGAATGTGTAATTGGATCCTCTCATATATCTCATAACGAAGTAGTAATTGGTGATATATAGTTCAATACTACTCGAGAGATCATTTTCTATTAACATTTATTTGAGCTCCAAGAGTAGACATATTCTCTTATGTGCTTTTTATTACACAAGACTTGGACATTGGCTTTGTTCAAAACGTAAAGTTATTTTTGACATTTTTTATTCAGGAGTGGCTGGATGCCAATGGTAGTTATGAAGCTATAGTGGACGGTGCAAACGTTGGGCTTTACCAGCAAAATTTTGCAGATGGGTATTTCTCTCTTGCACAGGTTACTCTATCCTCCAATGCTTCAAGTTTACATAACTTATTGCTTATAAAAAAATCAGCTAGAATGTATTAGTTTATTTAAGTTTTTCTTATCCGATTCATGGTATTTGCGTAATCCAGGTTGATCTTGTTGTCAATGAACTATATCGTATATGTCAAGGAAAATGGCCACTTGTTATTTTACACAATAAGCGTCTTCAATCTTTAATGAAAAGACCTTCCCTCAAAGAGACACTAGAAGGTTGGCTAGCCCAAGGGGTACTCTATGCAACACCTAATGGCTCAAATGATGATTGGTACATTTTCCACGCCTCAACTGGTTTTCTTATTTCCTTTTTAGGCAACTCCTTTTCTGCATCTGGTGGTTATTTTGCTCATTTTATGCTATTGAACTTTTATGCCCTCAAGTGATGCATTAATCGCATCAAAAGTCGTTCTTTCCATAACATGGAGCATTTGAACTAATAGTCTTATTTATTAAATCCACATCTCATTGTTTTTTTTTGATAGTAAAGAGGGTGGCATCCCAAGGCGGGACCCACCACAAAATGTATTGATATTTAAAGATATTTAACTGACAATGTTCCAGGTCGTACTTCTAAAGTGGCCCAATACATTTTTAGGTGACAACAACTGATATCGGAAAATGCAATCATTCCTGGCATTCCAAATTGCCCACAAAAATGCAAAGACATGAGAATTGTCTTTGTGGGAGTTCCCACAAATCGTTCTGACCGATCGCCAAAATGATGCAATATTTTCGATTCTAAGCCACATAAATCTAACCTCATCCCACACCCGTCTTGAGAGGTTACACCCAAACAAAAGATGATCCAAGTCTTCATTTCCGTCGCCACAACTTTCACATAGTACATCTTGTGTATTCAAAAACTCATTTTGTCGAACCTTCGTGAGTAATCGACCGTGCCTGACTAACCACACAAAGATCTTAACCCGCAGTGGGATCTTACTCCGCCAGATGATACTGCAATCCCGTGTGTGAGCTCCTCCAGTGTCGTGTCCTCATTCCGAGAAATTAAGTGGTAAGCCTTCTTAACGCAAATTACCATCACCCGAAACAAAATGATAACAACCACGATCTAAGACTCGAACATCTGCTAAATCATTAAGTAAAGACATGAACTCAACCAAACATTGGTCCGAAAAATCCGCAGTAGAAGTTGGGGCCCAAGAATCGTTCGTCCATGAATGATGAACTAAACCGCCTTGATCATCTGCCAAAGTAAATAATCGAGGATATCTCTCTCTGAGTGCGGCCAAGCTCATCCAATTGTCCAGCCAGAAACGAAACAAATCACCCCTTCCCACCATAGGTTGCAGATGCGAGCTCACCATCGGAAGAGTCTTCCTAATACCTTGCCACAAAGATGACGTGGATTGTATGACTGGTGCAAACAGAGATCCACGGATGCCATAAATCACTCGCACTAGCTGGTAGACTAACGCATCTCCTTCTCCCCACAGGCGACGAATCCACTTTCATAAGAGGGCCTTATTCATACACTCAAGCTTCAAGATGCCAAATCCATCATTCTTATTTGGCTTCGTTAGAGTCTCCCAGCTCACATGGTGAATGCCACGATTGCCCTGCTTGCCATTCGTCCAGAAAAATCTGCGCATCATTGCCTCACGTCTTGACCTCACCCCCATAGGTAGCAATCTGGACGAGCAAAAAAATATGGGGATCACTGAAAGAACGTGCTTAAGCAGAATCAACTTCTCACCTCGAGAGAGTGTCTTCGCCTTCCAACTAGCCAATCTACTCTCAATTTGTCCAGGATTGGCTTTTAGTCACTGGCTCGTAGTCGCCATAGGACTAGAGGTAGACCAAGATACACCACCAGGAGTGAGCCATGGGTGCAACGGAGAATAGAGCCAGCCTCATTAATCTCTCCCTCTGTGAATCAAAAAGGCACAAAGATAGACTTCTCCCTATTCAAACACATGCCCAAAATGTCTCCAAAGATATCCAAAATGTGTGCTGCATGCCATAGCTGTGTCGCCTCGCCTCAGAGAAAAATCATGGTATCATCTGCATATTGCAGGATGGGTATAGAGATGTTTTCCCTGTTGTAGCCAGGACACCGACCCACCTCAAACGTCAAAAACATCATAACAGTTAAGGCATCAACCACAATCACGGAGAGGAGAGGTGCCAACGAGCATCCTTCACGGACACCCCACTGTGGTTGGAAAAAACCTCCCTCAGGGCACCCATTAACAAGCACCACATATGAGTCCGTTCTAATACATCTTTTCATCCACCCGATCCATCTTTCCAGGAAACCACAAGTTGTAGGGACGTCTAGAGAAATCGTCAGACTATGCAGTCATATGCCTTGGAGAAATCTACCTTCCACAACAGCCCTTTCTCATGCATGTGTTTCCAATCAAGAACCATCTCAAAAGCAAGGACCCAACCATCAACCATGTATCATCCATGTACAAAGACAGTTTGTTCAGGGGATATAATTTTATTTAGAACCCCTTTCAAAAGGTTAGCCAATACTTCCACAATAATCAAATAAATAGCATTAGATAGCGCTATGGGTATGAAATCATCCACATTGGTAACAATCTACTAAATTCCTTATAAAAGAAAATCAACAAACCATCATATTCGGGTGTTAGTCAGCATTTAGCTGCAAAATCGCCTTTCTTATTTCATCTTCAATGTGGGGGTCAATAAGAGAATCAACATCAGAAAACAAAATTCCATTAACCCCCTCCCTCTCCAGCCCCAACCAAGATGACTACTCCTACTCAGCGTCTGAAAGTGTGCTCGCATTGCCCTCCCAACCTCTAGGTCTCCTTGAATCTGTACCCCATCCACCGTGATGGAGTGGATGTAGTTCCTGCATCTTTTGCCGAAGGTCGCAGAGTGAAAGAAGTGTGTATTAGCTTCTCCCTCCTGCAGCCACCGTTGTCGTGATCTCTGCCTCCATTCCGCCTCTCTCTTTCTGTCTTCCTCATGCATTACTTTCAGCTGACTAGATCTCTCAATCTCCTCAAATATCAGTTCTTGCTCGTCCTCTGTGGAGTCCAATTTGCATACTACCTCCTGAGCCATGCTTCGCCTGATCCTGTATTGTCCCTTTATCTGCTTATTGAAGATTTGAAGCTGTCGCCGCAACAAGGATGGCTTGGTCCCCATTCATACAATAGCCGATCCATGCGGTTGGTTCTATTTCTCCGGAAATATGTAACCATGTCCTGGAACCTATCCTTCAGTAGCCACACACTCAAATATGAAAAATGACCTCGACCGCACATCCTCGTTCGATAACCACATGATCGGGTTATGATCGGAGTGTGCACATGGAAGTGCCCAAGCACGGGAGAGAGACATAAACTGCAGTGCTTCAGTAGAGATAAGGAAACAGTCAAGGCGTGACTCGATCTAGTGTTTCTTCACATGTAGCAATAACCTCCAACATCAACAATCACCATGCTCAGTTCATTAGTCAGGGAAAAAAGTGCCTCCGAGCCATTGTTAATCACCCCGCACCTCCTTGAGCGATCATCAGACCAGAGAGTGACATTGAAATCGCCTCCTATCAATCAAGCATCCAAAGGATACTTCAAACACACGATACAGAGTTCATCAACCAGATTAGAGATGCCCAAACCACTCGTCGGCTTGTAGACATTAGTAATCACAAATCTCGATTCATCTACTCTTCTTTGCAACAGTTTTGAAATAGATCGCCTGCCCCTTACTTCAAGCTCCAACAAGCTGAAATGGTCACCATTCCAATTAGTTATGAGCCCCCCGAAGCTCGCTCAGAATCAATCGCCTGGAAATCTGACAAAAAGGACTTGCCAATGGACTTCCACAACTCCCCAACACCTTGTGCCATCTTTATTTCCTACAATAAAATTATATCTGCTTTCTCTGCTGCACATAACTCCCGCACAAACATCTTTTCAGGACTACCAAGGCCTCATGCATTCCATGAGATAATATTCATTTATCGACGATCTTGGCTCCTTGGGGTGGAATTGCCCTCAAACATTCTGCCAGATTTGGGTCAAAATCAGCCATCCGGGTATTTATTTTGCCCGTCTAATTTGAGGCATTTATCCTTGGGGAATATCTGCCGTACCTTACGGGTCTGCAACAAATCATCGGATTGCACCCGATTTCCCATAAGCCTTATAAATGGCGAGCCTCAGATCCCTCCTTTTCTCTCGCTTTGAAAGCTTTGAGTAGCTCTTGTCGAACCTCGACGAGGGAGACAGTCGGAGAGAGATGGTTTCTCGAAATCCACTTGTCCTCGCAGCATTTTTCTCAGAGGAAATGATATTTCCATTCTTTATCGCATCATCATCTCCATTGGTCGGAGTCTCTTTGAGATGCATAACTCCAAGCCTCGACTCGGGACGCAACAAAGGGCGAAGTGACAAACCGGGTGCTTCCTGCACCCTCCAGCCTTTTGCAGTTCTCATTGGGAGAGAGACCCTCCACCCCACCAAAAGGGTAAAGCCCAACACCGGCGAGGAACTGGGGCTATGGGTTGTCCCTTGATCTTTCGAACCCGGCCTGAATAAGGGTTTTCCAGCCTGTTCCTTAAGGCCTGATCCAATACTGCATGTCACCCCTAAATCTTTCAATCGGAGCCTGGTATGGGCTCCCTCGATCAACAAAGGTCCCAAAAGGCAACTCGTTTAAACCACAATCCAACCGGAAGCCATTTCGGATCGTATTTTCGGGTACATTTCCTCGGGTACCATCTGTACGAACCACCTCGAGGTTTCCAGGCTCTTCAAAAAAGCAGGATGACGCCGCTCCCACTAGTTTTCTTTTGGAATCGCAATCGACACGCCTTTTCCACTACCCTCTACTCTCGTCGTCCCTCCTAGGCTCTCCGACTCACCGAAGCCCCTCCAAGCACCGCCTTTGGCGATGGAAACTTCAATCACGATCCAGAAAGAGTCCTTTCCCATGCTAACATACTACTCTGAAGGAACATGGTTTCTGCGGATCATTGCCTCAACCTTGACACTTACGCCCTGTTTGGTTGGTTGGAAAGGAATTGCAATGGAATAGAATCAAGACAAGAATAGAATTGACAATGGAATGCGTTTTTCCATTCCATTGTTTGGTGCATATTAGGAATTGAAACATTTCTTATGAGACATGTTCCTTTCTTATGTTTGGAAAGGGAAAAGAATATAAAGAAAATAACATTTCTTTGATATATTTCGTTAAATAGAAAAAATAATCGGTATCCTCCAATTTATTTTTTCATATAATTGGTATATTTCATATAAGGAAACAATAGACAAAATAAAATAGAAATTACCTTGCAATTGATATATTTGATATATCCATATTTGTATCTGCTAGAATATTTTACCGTATATGTATCCGTATCCTAAAAAATGAAAACATTATGGGTATCTGTATTCGCAAAAAAATAAAAACACATATCCATGTCTATATACATATCCACTAAAATGTAACCCCTATCCATATCCTATAAAATAGAAATGGTATTTGTATCGGTATCATCCATATTTATAGCTACAAAAAAATAAAATTCCATTTTCATGTCCATATTCGTTTCCGCCAAAAAATCCTCATCCATGTCCATATTTGTATCTCCAAAAAAATTATAACACATATCCATGTCCATATATGTATCCTCTAGAATATAATCAATATGATGCCTTAGAAAAAATAAAAAACTGCATCCATATCCATATTAGAAAAAATTATATATCCCTGTCCATATCCATATCTGAAAAAACGCATCCATGTTCCTATCCGTATCCGCAAAACAAATAATATCTGATATATTTTATCCATATAATAGATATTATATACATGTATCCTTATCTGCTGGAATATCGTGTAACCATATTTGTATCCATATCCAAAAGAATTGAATCGTATCTATATCTGTCCCATATCCATGTTAGTATCCATATATGCATATATGTGTAACTTATCCAATTTTTTGCATCTATATATATATATTTATTTATATCATGTCATTATCCATATATCCATGTCCAAAAAATCATATTCATGTCAGTATCCAAAACAATATCTAAAAAAGAAAAACGCATATCCATGTCGTTAATCATATATTTATAACAATAATATAATAATTAAAAGATATTGAAGAAGAATACATTGTTAGCATTTGTAAGGAATGGAATCGCAATTCCTAGGGGGTACCTAGGAATGGCAATTCCCATATATGAGGGAATCCAATTTCCATTGTAATCGTTATTCTTGCCTTACTATGATCTAACAAACACGGGAATGGAATCGACAGAGGAATGGCGATTCCATTCCCACCTCTATTTCAGCATAACAAACGGGCCGTTAGGTCTGAGCCTTTGGATAGTCCATCAGATAGAATCGAGATTACCATGCCATAATCTCTCAAGAGTCTTGCAATTGTGGCCTAATCTCTCGCGCGTAAAGGGAGGCCTTTCCAGGTAAGGATTTTGTACATGAGAATCTGCGATGCTACATCACGGAAAGTGGGCCTCCGCCATCGTACTTTGTCCACCATTAACTCCGACTTGTGATTATCCAACAAACAACATACCTCTGCCTTGGACAACCCCCTTACGCACACCATATGATCATCCATGAGAACCACGTCTCCGCCAAAGGAAGTTCCCAGTCTTTGGCCAATATCCACCATCGCTTGATGAAGACAATCTTGAGGTTGCGGGATGCCAACAAGAATTCTGTCCAAGGAAGTCCTATGTTGTTGCTGCTCCGGATGTCATTGCTGAATGCTGATGCTTCAACCCTGATCCTCGCTGTTGCACGCACATCTGTTTTTGATGTCCAATGCCACTGCATGCATAACAAATGATGGCATTGTGGCAACTCCCAGCGAAATGGCCTGCCTCTCCGCATTTGTAGCGTCTCCCTCCACCCCTCGGCGACAACAACCCACGTGAGGCAGCCTTGATCGGCCACCATACCTTCACCTGCGTCTGAGGGATAGCATGAGGTCGCCTCCGTTTTGCAGGCTCCACTATCTGCCACCCCCACTCGAGTTCTCTCTCACTTCATGCCTCCATCCTCCTGATCCACATCTCATTGTTGCAACAAAAAAAGGTTTTCAATCTTCTTTTCTGGGTGTGTTAAGAAAAGAGTTGTAGTTATTCAAAGAAGTGGCTATCGATTTTTTTGCCCTGCACAGTTGTATAATAATGTTCAATTTTAGTGTCCCATAATAAGATGCCATTTGACCAACATTACCCTATCGGACCTAAAAGTAATGTATTTCAATTTGTGGAATCTTGGGGATTGGAAACATTAATCACTTTGACATATATTTAGTTCTGAAATTATTAATTTTGCAATCTATTTGGTTCTAGAGCTTGCTAGATGTTATGTGGTTCATGCAAGTGTACAAAAAACTACAAATTGTAACATCATGCATTTACATTAGGTATTGGCTATATGCAGCAGTTAAGCTCAAGTGCTTCCTTGTGACAAATGATGAAATGAGGGATCACATTTTTGAACTCCTTGGCAGCAAGTTTGTTCCCACTTGGAAAGAGCGACATCAGGTACTGCGTGCCTTGTGGAAAGTTTCCTCCTATTGCTCTGGCATTTATCGGTTTATCAGTGATCTTCATGTTTCATCTATTCATGTTATTGTTGCATTATGAATTTGTAATATCTATAAATTTCAGTGAGATTTGGTTACAATTACAAAGAACCATGTCTTTGACCTTGTCAATAATCTGTTTATCTGATAGGCAAAGAAGTTGATGTTCCCCTTGCTCTGTATATCTTGTAATTATGCCTTTTTAGTAGCTTTTTCTGGGGTAAGTCGTATTATCTGCTCCTTACGAAGTATAGCTGTATGTGGAAGTCAAATGATGTTAAATGCCAAGCTGAGCTTGATTAATTGGCCTTGCAGAGGTATTGCACGACGTTTATCTACTCTGACAAAAATCAGAGCTATCAGCATTATTATTAGTTTTGGTGATCAGATTGTTTATAGTGCTTAATGGCTGTGACTTGTGAAGGAAGTTTAGGTCATACCACATACCTTAGAAAATGTGATTGTATATTTCACAGCATGTCATGACTGAAGTGTTTAGTTCTATATCATGGAGGTCTTAATTCCTTTCATGTTTCTGATTATGTGTGTGCCAAGGTTCGAAATCTCGATTTCGATTTGGTCCCCACTAAAACCGAAATTTCGGTGAAATTTCGGGAAATTTCGACCGTTTCGGTGGAAATGTCGAAAATGACTCAAAAAAGCCATTTTTCGATGATTTTTTTGGAAATTAAGATGATCTGAGTTATTACAACAATAAATAGCTTACAAATACTCACTTATATCACACATATTGCTTATATATGCCCCTTAGATCGCACATATCGGTCATATCGGTCAAATCGATGTTAATGTTGATTCTTGACTGATATGTACTGGAAATTAATATCATCCAATCCAAGATCTTAAAACAACATCTTACAAATGCACACTTATATCACACACATCTCTCATCCATGCGCCTTATATCACACCATATCGGTCATATCAGACATATTGTTGAGCAGTCTGATAGATACTATAAATGGAAATCAAAATAACTAAGTTAACAACACTTAGAAGACATCTTTTGTTCATAAAAATAGAAAAGAATTTTTTATTTAAAAATGTAGATAATGATTAATTAAACAATGTTTTGTTCATAGAAATAACCGTCACAGACAAAGTTCGAATGAATTACAGAATTAATTACATAGTTACAATAAAGATGCATCTATTTACGAAGATAAATGAGAAACAAATGAAAGGAACAAGCTATATCAAATATATAGAAGCTATAGAGTTTTTTCATCTCCATTGCTTAAACCCAAAGGGGAAGAAGCTCCCCAAGTTGAATAATCGATGTATGTACCATCTTGTCTCAACATACCATGTATCCATGAATTTCAACCGAAATGGGTCGATATGTCGAAATATTACCGAAATTTCGGTCGAAATCCAGGAAATTTTGTACTGGGATCCATGAATTTCAATCGAAATGGGTCGAAATGGATCGAAATATCGAAATATCACCGAAATTTCGGTCGAAATCCGGGAAATCGATATATATATATATATATACGAGTTTCGATACCCATGACCTCTCGAAACCGAAATTTCGCCGAAATTTCGCGAAATTTCATTCCATGGTGTGTGCACATTTACTCTTTTTCCCTCAAAAAAAATATAACAAGAAAGTGCCTATTTTATTCTTTTATTGACGTGTACTTTCGGGGCTTTCTCGGAAGAATGTCTTATTCTCTATCTGCAATTGCCAAATTTAAGCATTATGATTATAATTCTTATGCCAACAATTTTTTTTGATTTTTTGGACTGAACATGATCAACTATATACCATAGAGTTCTTCATTCTTTCATGCATCTCAATATACTTATCGAGAAATCACCTATTTTATGCTTATATTGACGTGTACTTTCATGGTTTTGCTCAGAAGATTCAGTTTTTTCAAATTGAACTTGCTACATCAAAGCATTGTGATTATATATCTTTTGGCAACATATTTTTCAGGTGCGGTATACTTTTCTTAAAGGCAAATTGAAGCTTGAGATGCCTCCTGCGTATTCAGTTGTAATTCAAGTAAGTTTTTTTTGGTTGCTTGTTTCTTAGTTTTTATATTGAAAAACATCCATCTATGGCAGATTTAGGAAATGTCTCATGTGAATCTAATTTCTTTGCAACAACCCAATGGAATTAAATTTTTAACAGATGATAATATTTTTTAAATTATTATACCATTATAATATTCTTTTAATTATTATAAATTTATAACAAATTTCAGTATTTGGTGTCTTCTGAGGTAATGATAGGACAAGTGCATATCAATCCTATAACCCATCGAGCTGCTACAAGACTCATTCGTTCCAACACTGTTTTGAATTGCACATGCAAAGAGGTTCATACGCCAAGAGTCGAATAGTTGACCCAGGGATTTTCGTTGATTAACCAGATCTCTCTAGCCCAATCACGTGTCAAAAAGGGATGCTTTGAATCATATGGGCAAGATCTGCAAAGAAGGCAGTCAATGCCAGCATCATGGGTGAATTTAGCTATGTGAACCTTGGTCATTAATCTCTTCAGCCTCAGAAGCCATAAGAAAATGTTGACCTTCAATGGCACCTTCACATCCAAATAAAGCTTGTAGTCACGCCACTTATCACGAGGGTCTAACCATGGAAGGCCGTATCCCGATATATCGGCGATATATCGCCGATATATCGATATCGACATGGGACCGATATCGAAATCGATATATCGATATATCCGATTTCAGGCATTTTCTTCAGAAAGAATCCTAGATATAGCGATATATCGGCGATATATCGTCGATATATCGATATCGACACGATATCGAAACGATATCGATATCGATATGTCCTTCCATGGGTCTAACACAATTGGGCTTGAAATAGCCATGCATGCTTTCTTCATCGAGAACTCACTATTCCATCGACCCCAAATGTCAAGGCAACCAGAGGGACATGTCGCGTAGCTAAAGCTCTCCATCACCTGCAAGAATTCCATGAGTCTCTGATTGGAGAACGTCATACTAAAAAGTGGGAAGCCAACCACCATTATATCAAGCCTTGAAAACATCACATCTTGATCAAATGCTAAAGCAACCGATATCAAGAAATGGTCAGAAATAGGCCCACTGCCTAATGAATTATCCGACAAGAACTTAAAAGAACGTTCATTGCCAAGAGCAAGGCTCATATACACAGGAAGCTCAGAGAGGACCGAACAGACCTCTATCGTGATTGCGGAGGAAGGACAATTCACTCTTGATGAAAGAGATCTCTGCACATGGATACCATAGATACCTCTAGTCAAACTGTAAGGCAAGTCCATTTCTACTCCCCCAAGGTCGGGCTACCTACTTGAGAAGGGCTCGATTCATCTTCAAAGCTCCAAGACCCCTTTCATCAAAGGCCAATGAAGTAAAATTCCAAGACTCAAGGGACACAACATATGAGTTATGCTCCAAAAGAACCGCCTCATAATCATCTTGATATGTTGCTAATCCCCATCCGAAAGGAGCCTCACTGAGATGAAGAAAATAGAAATAATAGCGAGAAGAACCGCCTTCAAAAACATCAAGCGATCTAAGGACGAACACAAAGATTTCCACTCATATAGCTTCGCTCCATCTTCTTAATAACATGCAACTGGTTGACCTATGTAAGTTGCTTGGCAGACAAAGGAAAGCCTAAGTAAGATAAAGGTAAGTAACCACAAGGCATAGCAAACTCAACATGATATCCTACAACCTCCAAATCTAAGAGCCCAAATGTTCAAATGAAGATTTCTACCAATTGATGGTCGGATCAAATACCTCCCAGCTTGGTGTCCCTCTCCCTTCTTACCATCGAAGAAGAAAATTGCACCATCAACTTATTTTCGAACTGGGATGAAGCTATTGTTATTTAGGTATCTAGATGTAATTCCCCTTTTGCACAACTTGTTGAACCATGACTGCAAGTCCGCCATCAACAATAACAAAGAGCACATGGTAAAGGTGGCAACCTTGTCGAAACCCCTCTTACGGATTAAAAAACCACCCTCGGGATGACCTTTAACCAACATTGAGTACGATGTAGTGTTAATGCACATCACGTTTAACTAATCCATAGGGTAGGAAAACTTTACTTCACCATAGATGCTTACATGAATAATCAGTCATCACAATCATATTATTTGGAAAATTCCACTTTCCAAAGCACACCCTTTACTTGTTGATGCTTGCAGTCAGCCAGAATCTCCATAGTCATCACTAGGCTATCCATCATTTGCCATTCATGGATAAAACTATTTGAACCAAGGGAATAATATCATCAATGACAAGTTGTAGTTGTACTATGTTATCATCGATGACAAGTTGTCCTCTGTTAGCAAGCATCTTTACCACGATGAGATAAACATCCGTAGAAAGAACAATACTTCGAAAATCCTCCACCTACTCAAAGATCTCATTCTTGTGATGAAGGAAAAGAAGAGCTGTATTGACCCAATAAAACCCATAATTTCCTATAATAAATTCCTCCACCAGCACCATGATGTCATCACGAACCAAATCTTTGAAGTCTTGAAAAAGAGAATAAGAAACCATCATGTTCGTACCCTTCATCTACATTCTCTAGATCCGCGGTTTTAATCTTGTCCACCTCAAACTTGTTTGGTCAAGTTCTCCCCGTGCCTTTGCAATAATCTAGATGCCTCAATGCCAAAGAACCTCCAACTATCAAGCATGGCTCTCCAACTAACTTTGCGAAAGTGATCCACAAACTCCTTGCTTCCCTATCACCCTCAATCCTCTTACCATCCATCGGAATAATATGAACAAGGTTGCGATGACATCTGCTTCTCATGATCACATGAAAGAATTTATAATTAGCATAACCTTCTTTAATCTACTTATTTATAGATTTTAGTTTCCATTCCATTTCATGCTTTAAATCTTCCTTGTATTGGTTTCAACGTGGAATAAGTTATTCCTTCACTTGTATACTCTTCCTGAATGGAATGTTCAACCAAGTATTGTAAGTCTTGAATTGTCCTAGGAGGTTTTGAGGCGATGGGTGATGTGCGAGGGTGGCTTGGAGAGGTGATGGGTGATTGATCACGTGGGGCGGAGGGAGATCATGGAGGGAAGGAGGGAGTGTCGGGTGATGTCTCGACTGGAGAAAGTGGCTGTAGTAGTCTACATGACATTGGCGGTGAAGGAGTAGATAGGAGTTAGCGCATGTGGTGGCGATGAATCGACGATGGACCATCTAGTGCTGGGCCGATGGAGCATTTGGTGGTGGTGGGGAATTTGGTGATGGTCGGGGAGGGTGATACTAGAGATCATGGAGCGCTTGCTGCCCTAAATGTTGATTTCCGTCACCATTTCGGTGATCGATCGAAACAAAATTTCGATCTTTTCAGTCTGGATTTCTACTAAGGCCCCCATATTACTGAAATTTTGGCCATTTCGATCAAACTTCGGTGACCTATCGAAATCAAAATTCGGCCGAATTTCGTCGAAATTTAAGACTATAGTA
The DNA here is from genome assembly GCA_037367405.1 of Ottelia alismoides. Classification (NCBI taxonomy): domain Eukaryota; kingdom Viridiplantae; phylum Streptophyta; class Magnoliopsida; order Alismatales; family Hydrocharitaceae; genus Ottelia; species Ottelia alismoides. The sequence continues at coordinate 207,954 of JAZKJV010011875.1, forward strand.
GGGGGTGGGGGTGTTCTGGCGGTGAAGATGTGGTAGAGAGGCCTAATGCAGGAAGGGGGGTGAGGAGGTTGGTAGGACCAGAAGTGATGCTCGTAGTGGTGTTCAGGGTGGTGGGGGTGATGGGGCTAGCGTCTATGGTGCTGGAAATATTGTCAGCGGGTGGGGGCTTGAGGGGTTGATGCATATGGATTTTAGGGTGGAGAGAAATTTTGGGAGAGTGATAGGTAGAGGAAGACATGCCTGTTACGTGGTGTATTGGAAATGGAATGCGGAGATGCATGGTGAGGAGAAAAGGGGGAAGATAGGTGGGAAATTCTGAAATTTTAATTTACACTTTGACTGTCTTCATACAATGATTCATGGCCCCTTTATACAGGAAAGGATATAATTACAACATATTTTTTTGAAAGGAAATGGGTGGCATCCCAAGTTGGGACCCATCACAAAAAAACTATATATATAAGTGTAAATGTTACATCATCTTACATATTCCATAGCGTACACAACACCCTACAATATTCAATTACATTCTTAGTATACATAGTATTCCCCCCAAAAATGACATCATTCCTAGCATACTAAATTGCCTAGATCAACACAAAAGGAAAAGCAACGTCTTCATATCCATATCCACACATCGATCTAATGTCCTGCCAAAAATCGGTATAATTTTGCCCCCCAAGCCAAGGAATATTGGCTATACTCCACACCTACGCCGAAGAAGGACAAGAAAAGAACAAGTGCTCTATATATTCCGCCACCAATTTGCATCTGTCACAAGTAATAGCCTCGCTACCCAGTATTTGCCCTCGACGCACCTTCATGCGAATTCTACCAAGCCGGAGAAGCCAAAGAGAAATCTTGATCCGGTTTGGCACCTACTCCAAATCAGACGCAAGTCGATGACAACCTCTTCATCCACCTCTTCTGCGTCGTCCATTAAAAATTTATACGCCTTCATCGAGAATCTTCCATCACCCCACACGAAGTGATCTCTACTAGCAGTTGGACCCTCAACTGCGCCAAATTTCGTTTATAAAGCCATGAACTCCTCAATCCTCTGGTCCGACAGGTCCGAAGAGAAAACCGGAGACCACAAGCCTTGCTCCCAAACATGTTGCACCCTCACCTCCCTGTTACTAGTCAACTGCATCAAGTGAGGGTATCACTTGCCCAAACCCATCCCCTATCCAGTCATCCCACGAAAAGCGAAAACCGACGCCTTCCCCAAGAACGGGTCTCAACTTCAAAGCCAACACCGGGATTACCTCGGTAATTCCCTTCCACAACGAAGAAGACATACGGCCCGGGACGACCTCCAACAACAGGGATATCCCATATATCTTCCTCAACATCCTGCAGACGAGGTCATCAGACTTTCCCCATAAGTGCACCACCCACTTCGCTATGAAAGCCTTATTCATCTCGCCCACCCGCAGAACACCCATCCCACCTTTCTTCTTTGGCGCTGTCGCCTTACCCCAACTGACCAGATGGATGTCCCTACTAGCATGTCTCCCATCCGACCAGAAAAACCTCCTCATCAAAGCTTCAATCTTCGTACGCATCTCAGCAAGCAACATCCTCTTGGAGCAGAAAAAATAGGGATGACCGAAAGGACATGCCTCAAGAGAACCATCTTCTTGCCTCTTGAAAGCATCGTCGCCTTCTACCCAGCCAACCTCCCCTCCAATCTCCCTACCAACGCCCTCCAGTCTCTAGCCTTCGGTCTCCCCGCCACCAAAGGTAGCCCTAAGTGCGTAATTGGTAAAGCAACCATCAGGCACCCCAACACCGTGATGCGCGCTGCACCTCCAGCTCCGTGAGGCCAAATGGAACCACCGACTTTTTCTGTTAATCTGCAACCCCAAAACATCTCCAAAAATGTCCATAATGAGCGATGCCCGACACATCTTCTCCACCTCAGCTCCTAGGAACAAAACCGTGTCATCTGGATATTGCAATAACGGGATGGAAATCTCCTCTTTCACATACCCCGAACACCAGCCCGCACTCGTGGATCTTGTTCATCAACATTGCCAAAGCATCCGCCACAATGATGAAAAGAAGTGGCGCTAGAGGGCATCCCTGCCTAATGCCCCGCTGCGGCTGAAAGAAACCCCCTTCCGGTCTGCCATTTACCAGTACTGCATGGGAAGCCGTCGTCACACACCGCTTGATCCAAGCAATTTACACCTCCGGGAAATCCCTCTTCTCCAAAGAGATCAACAAGAACCTCCAATCCACATTGTCATATGCCTTGGAAAAGTCCACCTTCCTCATCAACCCCTTGGCCTTGTTTCGTTTCCAGTCCGTCACTACCTCAGAAGCCATTACTAAGCCATCAACCATAGCTTTCCCAGGCTCAAATGCTATCTGCTCAGGCGAAATGATCTGGTCCAACACCCCCTTTAGGCGATTTGCGAGGATCTTGGAGACAATTAAGTATATAGCATTCAATAGCAAAATCGGCCTGTAGTCCTCCACCATGGTTGGGAAATTCTTCTTCGGAAGCAAAAAGATGAGAACCTTGTTCAACCTCTCAAAACCTCGGTTACCCTCCCGAAACTCCGCCAACACCTCCGTAACATGCTGCTTGACCACCTCCCAGAAATCCTGATAGAAGAAAATTAGGAAGCCATCCAATCTCGTGACCCATCGACATTCAACTGGAAAAACGCCCGCTTAGCCTTCGCCTCCGTGAATTCTCTCATCAAAGAACTTGCGTCGGAATCAGAAATCCGTGATACACCTCTCCCCTACCATCCCCAACCTACCCTTATATGCCGTATGCCAAAAGCCTGAAAGTGAGTTCGCAATGCCGCCTGCACCGCCTGCTCCCCCTCGACCACCTCCCCGCCAACTGAAACTGAGTGTATCAAATTCCTAATTACAACATAAAACAAATCTTAAGAAGCCCTAATTAGACGCGTCGCCTGGTCCTGATGGATTCTCGATCTCCTTTTATAAGGATTTTTGGGATGTTATTGGAGTGGAGGTGCTGGAGGTTGTTAAAGAATTTTGCACGGGCCACGCGGGCTTTGATAGAATCAATCGTGCCCCTCTCGTCCTTCTTCCTAAGTCTTCGGCGGCCTCCTCGATCGGGGACTTCCGACCTATTGCCGTATCTAATGCTATATACTTAATCACGGCGAAGGTTTTTGCTCGAAGGCTGAATATTATCCTCGGGAACATTGTCTCTCCGGCTCAGGCGGCTTTCGTCCCCGGTCGTTAGATCTCTGACTGCGTATCTCTCGCGTCTGAGATTATTGCGGATTGGAAGAGAGGGGGTACTAGCGACATTCTTTGGAAAGTGGATTTCTCGAAAGCCTATGATACATTGGATTCTGTGGAGCGTACTCAAGAGAAAGGGCCTCCCCGACATTTGGATCACTTGGATGCGGCGTTGCATCTCTACGGCGTCATTCTCAATTCTGGTCAACGGGAGCCCGGAGCGGGGTTGAATCCAACCTCGCAGGGGTTGCGCCAGGGCTGTCCCCTCGTGCCTATGTTATTCATTATCGTAGTTGATGTCCTCTCTGACATGGCGGAAGGCGTTGCTGCGCACGGCCTGACCAGAGGGTTCTCGAAGAACGGGCTGGAGGTCCCGGTCACCCAATACGCTGATGACACTCTTTTCTTCATCGAGGGGGGTATTGAGGAGGCTACGGGCATGGCGATGACGCTTGAGCTTTTTTCGGAATTATCGGGCTTGACGAAAAACAATATGAAGTCGGTGTTCATCCCTTTTGGGCAGGCGGAGCTGGCATCGGAAAATTTGGAGGCGGTGTTGGGTTCGGGGAGATCCTCCCTTCCTATTGATTACCTGAGGACTCCTTTGTCTCTGGGGAGGACTCGGATACGCGATTGGTTGAGAGTGGTGGAGAAGGTTGAAGCGAAGCTTGCGGGATGGAAGGCTGCGGTCCTCTCGAAGGGGGGGCGTCTGGTGCTATTGAAATCCATTCTCTCCTCCATCCCTATTTTCCTTCTCTCAAATCGCGAGATGCCAAAGGGGCTGCGAACGCGGCTGGAGAAATGCATGCGCGCTTTCTTATGGGCCAATGGTACGACCGGGAATAGGGGGATACACTTGGTGGGCTGGAAGGAGGTCTTACATCGGAAGGAGGACGGGGGCCTGGGGGTGAAATCTCTTGAACAAATGAACGAGGCTCTTCTCCTCAAATGGGCTAGCAGAATCTGGGGTCCGAGTAATGACCTCGCTTGCGCCGTGATTCGAAAAATTTACGACGTTACCGGCGCCCCTCCCCCGCTGATCGTTGGCAGCAGCTCTTCGTCCTCGTTCTGGCGCAGCGTGGTGAAGGCATTTGTGAGCAACCTCGCCCTTTTTAGACCTGTTCTCGGGCAGGGGGAGTCCTTCGCATTTTGGTCTGATGATTGGTCGGGGGGTGGGGCGCTGCGCTCTCGGTTTCCCTGGTTGTTTGCAATTGCAGATGACAAGTCTTGCTCGATCGCGTCTTGCTGGAGCGATGGCCTCTGGTGCCCCACATTCGCGACATCCCTTTCTGATCAGAGATTCGACGACTTCCTGGCTTTACTGGAGTCCCTACGGGAGGTGCGTCCGCCTGGTGAGGGCAGGGACCACTGGGCGTGGAGGGAGGGCTCCTTCTCGGTAAGAGGGGCATATGGTGCAATTTCTAGACCCCCCCGGCTGGCTCGGAGTTGCTTTACAGAGATTATTCGATGATATGGGCTCTGAAGCTCCCGGAGCGGATAGGATTTTTTTGTGGCTCCTTAGGCGTAAGCTTTTGATGACGAGGGATAGGTGCATGAGGCTGCTCGGGGTAATTTTCTGATATGTGCCCTCTTTGTAACGCGATAATAGAATCGATCGAGCACCTATTCTTCACCTGCTCCGTGGTAGCTCAAGTTTGGCTGGATTTGGGTCCGGCTTGGTGCAGCAGCGGCGACTTCCTCTCCTTTTGGGATTCGGTCCTTGCCAACATCCATAGAACGCGGAGGGAGCGGGTTCTACCTATGGCCATTCTATGGGCGGTTTGGAGGGGAAGAAACAACCTTCTCTTCTCGGGACATCGTTTTTACAAGGAAAATGTGTGTGCGTTAGTTAATCGTCTGCTGGTTGATTGGAACCTGTAATGGGTGGGGTGCGGCCCTATGGGCTCACTTGTTACCTTTTGTTTTTCCCTCTTTCCCTTTTAATATATTTTGGGGTGGACACACTGAGTGTTTCCCCCTACCTTTTAGACTTCAAAAAAAATAGACTTCCTAAATTACTCAACACATTAACTATATAGAAATCACATGACATCTTAACTATTTAAAAAACAAAAAATGCTATGATTCAACTTTAACGAAAATAAAATAATCAACTCTAGCCCTAATTTATTTTGGGACTATAATTGGATGGGAATCCATGGACAACAAACCCTAATTCCGAAGTTCAAGCTGCATCAAATCTCTACTGCTTCGAAAAGCTCATCTCTTGATTAGTTGTTGGATCTTTAGTTGCAACACGTGATGAATTGATCTTGATTTGATCCCTGATATTTGTTATATAATTATTGACATTTGGCCTTTTCCATCCCTCAATGTTTCTCTTGAAATTTGGAGGGTGATTTGTTGCTTTAACTACACCCTTTCATCATTTTCTCCTAATCGTTACCCTCTAGTGCCCTGATCAGTACGCCTTTCGTGCGGATCGGAACTTACCAAACAAGGAATTTCGCTACCTTAGAACCGTTAAGATATAGAACTTTGAGGTGAAGGACATCTTTGCAAAGTTTCCATGAGATATCTGTTGCAAAAAAAATTATTTCCTATTGGAGATTACCTTCTAATCTCGACTAAAATTTGGCGGTTCCTTAAGCTGCCGATGGCACCAATGCTCAACCAAAGGGTGGAAAGGGCGATTGCATGGGAATTTAAAGGTCCATTGAGGGCGGTGCTTGTGAAGTATGTCAACAATGTTGGAGCCTCGAGGCCCAACAATATCGGGGCTTTGTGCGAAATGGGCGATGGTGGACATCCAGACCTATCGATAACAGCTGTTGCAAAGATTTTGCTGATGGGTAGGCGACACTGCCACCTGATATCCCCTCCACATGCGATAGCTCAAGTGGTGGCAGAGGCCACTAGTAGTCAAGTACACTACTTCCAATACCGCACATGACTAACAATGGTGGTGTCGGGAAGAATGGCGAGTGATGCCAGTTGTTGCTCACAACCCAATGTTCACGATTGATCCGGTTGTTCTCGAGGTTTGGGTGGTGACGATGCTACCTCAGGGCTTTTTCCATGGGTAGTCGACACCGTACTTGGATATGTTGAGGATGGATGTAGGAGGCTTATAAGCCCCCCTTTCTTTGGGGACAACATGATTAAAGGTTGACTAATAAACTCCTACGACGGGAACATTCAACGTTGTAGAAATCTGGAATGACTTATCGACTTGGAGCTCATCAACTTGGTGATAATGGTTGGTGCTGTCAACAATTGAAAAATGGCTCCTCTACTTTTTTCCCCTTTGTTGTACTTGCTTTTAGGTGGGGATTCCTTGGAACTTGTAGAGATTGGATTTGTTGGAGGCGCTACTATATTACCGGTTAGTACTGCTGTTGGAGAAGATTGATTATTTTCTTTTTCTCCTTTTGTGTTGTTGACGCATCATGCACATGAAATATAATAGACTTTAATTTTGCGTGGAGGAATGTAACTTCTTTGATCCACAATTCTAGCCATAGTTGTATCTTTAAATTGATTTGTAGCGATACTTCATCCTCTTTTGTTTTGAACGTGAATACGTATATTACTTCATCCTCTTTTGTTTTGAACGTGATTACCTCATCCTCTTTTGTTTTGGAGGCGATACTATCCTACATGTAAGGATTGATGTTGGAGAAGACTGATCGCCATCGTTTTCTCTTTTTTTGTTGTAGGCGCCTCATGTACAAGTAATATAATAGGCTCTAATTTTGTGTCGTGGAATGTATCTTCTCCGTATCTATGATTCTAACATAGTTGTATCTTCAAATTTGATTTGTAGCGATACTTCATCCTCTTTTGTTTGAATGTGAATAAACATTGTGATCCAGATGACAAGATTGTCAAATTGTAGGGACAATATATATGCCATGCCTTGCTCTGACAACGATTTTGAGGCAGATAATTGAATGGAGACAAAAGGATTTTAGGGTTGGAGAAATGTTGGAAAGGTTAGAGGAAGGAGACGTGCCTATTGCGAGCCCCTCTTTATTACATTTGGAAAATGAGTCCCCTATTGATGCAAAATGAGATCGGCGACGGCGGGAAATACAATATTTTGAACGATGGATTTCGGTGGGGAATAATTGGAAGGGTGGAGAGAAGAAACTCGTCGGGAATACGAGGGATTAGGGGAGGAAGAAAGCGTGTAGACCACACAAGGGAGAAGGAGAGGGAGAGGAGATAGAGAATAAAATCTCAATTTTTGTAAATACTGAACCGACTAAAACAATGGACCATCATCCCTTTATATAGGAGGGATGAGATTACAAAAATAGAAATTTAACTAATTATCCTAAATTGACTCTAACCGACTAACCGACTAATTTGAAATTCAAATATCTAACTAATTGAGATCACAGGCGATCCCGTTTATTTAATTCAAAATACGAAGACTCAAATAAACGTAAATAAAATTAACATATAAAATTAAATAAATATGCAGCCCTATATTTCTGTTCCACGCTGTATCATCTCTCCTCCGCTTTAAAAATTCGTCTCCCGACGAATTGCTGGATCTTTGACGCTTGCCGATTTGATGTCAACTTTCTTATTCGCCTTGTGGAAGAATAGATGTGGAGCAATCGGTGGAACCCAGATGGTGTTGGTGCAGTAGCCGGCATCGTCAACCTCATGTTGGAAGAACATGTGTGGCACAAATGGAGGCGTCTTCATGAACTTTGTCTCCTCATGGTGATGATTGAAAAAATGATGAGGCATGAACAACATGGCCTTTGGAGGATCCATGGCAAAGCAATAGCACAATGAGAGTAGAGGGGGAGATGTGTCTAATGAATGAAGCCATGGGGCCTTTAAATAGGAGAAACCCATGATCCTAGTCCTACTTGGATAAGAAGGGTTCCCAGATTTCCTCTTTTCAGCACTTCTCTTTAAATATTTCTGCCACAAGGGGTTTGGTTGCAATTTTTGCACCTCTTCAATTAAATGGAATTCATAGCATGATATATCCTCCAATTGACCCTTTGGATAAAAACTTTTAAGAGGAGGGGTCTTCCTGCAAATACCCCAAAATTTCTCTTGACTCCGATTGTCAAGGGATACGATGAGATATACACCCTCAAATTTTAGGGTTCCTTTCTTCTTAAGCTGGCGGCGGCCGCACCGAGGCTGGAATCGGAGACGATGCGTGCGACGCAAGGATCGACGGCGGCAAACGGCGTGGCGCGAGCGGGGCCACGGATGTGGGACGGGCTTCTGAAGGCAATGTAGGCCCGACGGGGAGGGGTCAACAGTAGGACGCGATGTTGAGGAGGCTGGGGGTAGCGGTGGCGGAGGGGGTTTGTTCGGGGGGGGGGGGGGTGTTGGTGTCGCCGTCGCGCAGTGGTGGGAAAAGGTGGGAGCGGGAAAGCAGTGGGATGGGGTTTGAGGGTTGCGTAGCAGGGGGGGTTGGTGACGGCGCATGGAGGGGCGGCGCAGGGGCTGGGGCCGCTGGGGGCGAGGGGGAGATCGCAGGGGGAATAGTGGGTGGGGAAGGCGTTGGCGGGGTAGGGGGGTCTGGGCTGCAGGGGCAGGGGTTTCGGGGATGGGGGAAGCGGGAGCAGGCAGGGTTGGGGTAGCGACCGTGGTGGGATAGAGGGTGTCGCCGGGGATGTTTGGATGGCGAGGAGGGGGTTTGGCGAGGTGGTGGAGGTAGCGGTGGGAGGCGGCAAAGGGGTGGGAGATGGGGTTGCGGGCGCGCCTGGAAGGGATGTTGGGGTTGTTGTGGGCTTCGCAGAAGGTGCAAGGAGGATTGGCGATGGTGTCAGCGGGAAATAGAAGGGCGGGGACGGTAGGGGGTTTACCTGGGATGGCTGGGGTCGTACTGGGACGGTCGGAGGGGGTGACGTCATTGATTCTGGTAGTGGAATCTGATCTGGGAGGTGCTGGACAGCGGACGTTTCGTCGTCTGCACTCTCTTTTTTGTGTTTTCTTCATCAAAATCGGCTTTAGTAGTGGAGGACTTCGATTTGGCGGCGCGTAGGGCCTCGAAGTTAGCCATAATTTCTCGAGACTTGGATTGGAATGTGGTTTGTAACTCACATAGCATGCGCATCGTCTCCTTGTTGTGGGCGTCGATGGCTCGCCGTTTTCGTTCGGATGAACGATAGTCCCTCGATGCATGTCGGTGCGAATGTCGGTATGGATCGTCAGATCGTGAGGACGATCTGTAGGCCATGCTCTGATACTAATTGATGCAAAATGAGATCGGCGACGGCGGGAAATAAAATATTTTGAACGGTGGATTTCGGTGGGGAATAATTGGAAGGGTGGAGAGAAGAAACTCGTCGGGAATACAAGGGATTAGGGGAGGAAGAAAGCGTGTAGACCACGTAAGGGAGAAGGAGAGGGAGAGGAGATAGAGAATAAATCTCAATTTTTGTAGATACTGAACTGACTAAAACAATGGACCATCATCCCTTTATATAGGAGGGATGAGATTACAAAAATAGAAATTTAACTAATTATCCTAAATTGACTCTAACCGACTAACCGACTAATTTGAAATTCAAATCTCTAACTAATTGAGATCACAGGCGATCCTGTTTATTTAATTTAAAATACGAAGACTCAAATAAACGTAAATAAAATTAACATATAAAATTAAATAAATATGCAACCCTATATTTCTGTTCCACGCTGCATCACCTATTCAGGAATCGATGCATGCGGCTTTTTTTTGCAATTTATCTTTTTTATTATATCCTTTTGTAAGATCATCCCTCTTATATCGAGGGGAAAGTATGCGTTTGTAAAAGATAAGTTGCATGAAATTATAAATTGAAAATTGGAGTTCGACTCTTATATGTACCCTTCCCCTCTTCTGCTTTCCTTGGTGGCATATGAACCCCTTATGCTTGTTCTTCTCCAAACCTACAAAGCTCATTGTAGTCTTCTTTTGTCTCCTCTCATCCTCGATTCATGTCTTCATGAATTGACATCGGGGCATGGTTATTGGATCAATTTCACGACTTGACAATCCAACGTTATTTTAATCATAAATTGGAAAGAAATATATGGGGGTGCAAGTCGTCTTTCTTAAAAATACGAGTTTAATTTAAGGATATCGTTAACCAATATATAAAGGAGTGAGGCACTCAATTACATATTCATAACAAGTGTTTACAAATGTGTATGCCATACACAATTGAATAAATAAGAAATAAAGGAAGAGTGATCTTGAAGAGTCCATAACACCATCGATGTTCTCAAAAATTCTGATGCGATCATGCCACCAATCTTCGTCCAGATCACATCTTCAACCTCTTAGAATCCGCAATGCATTCACTGCATCCAGCTATTGTTCGTGCTGAACAAACCACATGATTTGAAGGTTCTTGCCCACCAATGTCCCAAGATCATAGGAATGCCTTCGTTGTGCTGCTATTGTATTGCAACTACCATCCTCGCTTTACACCCTTTAGTACGATGTCGTTGGTAGTCATAACTCCTTTATCACCTCTTAGTAGTTCGCCCATTCACTGATTATGACTGCCTGCATAGCTGCAACTGCTATCATTACCAGTGGACTCAACATTAGCTCATGTAAATGTAAATGATATCACTTGCGACAACATGCATCTCCAACCTTAGTTCCTTTGTTGGCTTGTTGATAAGGAAGTGAAAAAGGGAATCCATTTTGTGGCTTGGACTTAAGAGGAAATGGCATATTTCAAGCTTGGTACGCAAGAGACAAATCATGCCCTTAGATTAAGAGCAAACTAGATCTTGAGTAGTGTTGGGAGAAAAGAATTGCATATCATAGAAAAGACCGTAGGCCTTATATATTAGAAAAGCCTTGGGTTAATTACATAGGAGGTACATGAAGAAAACACTCCCCTCAAGCTGGAGCATATATGTCTATCATGCTCAGCTTGGAACATCTCTGAAAAGGACCTCTAGCAAGGGCCTTGGTGAAAATATTAGCTGTCTGATCTCCAGTAGAAACATGAGAGGTGGATATGAGACCCTTCTGGATCATGTCTCTAGTATAATGGCAATCCACCTTTATATACTTGATCCGTTCATGAAATGCAGGATTATTGGCAATAAATAGAGCTGCTTGATTGCCACATGGAAGCTGCATGGGAAGAGTAACCTCAACAACAAGATCAGTCAAGACCGATCTAACCCACATCATCTCTGTGCTCCCCTGTGCCATGGCCCTGTACTCAGATTCTGCACTGGATCTAGCAATCACTGTCTGCTTCTTGCTTTTCCATGACACGAGAGAGCTCCCAACAAATATAACAAAGCCGGAAGTAGACTTCCTGTCTTTAGGGCATCCTGCATAATCTTTTTCTTGACAGTCAATTATATTTTTTCGCTTATTTTTGCAAAAGTAAATAGTCGAATCTTTCCAGACCAACTTAAATGGTCTGATGGTAGTGCAGTGTGCCTACTACCCAAAAGACCAGGGTTCAAATCCCCCCTTGTGGGGGTTGCATTAGGTAGTCGACCACCATCGTAAAAAATAGTCAAATCTTTCTGTTGAGATATTAGTTATCTTTCTTATTATTTTCATATTGTCTATTTCTTTTGTCTTCTTGTAATTTACCCAACATGTTTCTCTCCTATATAAGAGAACCCTAGATCCTCTCAATAACGCAATTGATTCTTTTCTCTCTACATGGTATTAGAGCGATGATCCTATACCGAAGCCTGACCTAATCCGTATCCCACCACCAACCCCTCTCTCCCTTCTTCTCTCGGCCGTCGGCCACCCAGGGATGCATCTCGCGAGACCGCAGCCAACGCCGCCATCCCTCGAGGTTGCAACCAACGCTGCCGCCAACCCTTGCGGGGCGCAACCACTGTCACCACAACCCTCTTGCGCTGCCTCTAGCGCTGCTGTAACCTTCCTGTGCCGCCTCCAGCGTTGCCGCGCGCCTCCAGCAACATATTCCAGTCCTCCTAGGGCAATTTTAGGTCTGATCAGACCTCTAATTCGGTCTGATTTTGACTGGAAAAGACGACTTCGGACCTATAAATCATGTTTTTGACTCTAGCGTGCATTGACGATTGACGAGGATGGTTGTATGTGTGTACACGTACAACCACTCCTCCATATAATCATGTAGGCTCGTTCATATCGGTCTACGCTTTAGTCGAGTTCCATTATTCGACTGTTTTTCCATAATGTCAGAGAACTAGGGTGATATGTGGGTTCACCCAGACATATGGGGTGGACTATCATGATACTTTTTCTCCAATTGCCAGCCATTCTACTCTGCGTATTCTTCTTTTTGTTGTTGTGACACGATATTGGCCCCTTTACCTGCTTGATGTGAAGAATGCGTTCCTCTATGGTGATCTACAGGAGGAGGTCTACATGTAGCAACCACCTAGGTTTGCTGTTGAGGGGGAGTGTCAGAATGTTTGCAGGCTACACAAGGCTATCTATGGCCTTAAGCAGAGTCCAAGAGCATGGTTCGGAAGCTCTTGGACTTGATAGAGCAACATGGGTTTGTGCAATCAAGTGCCGATCATTCTTTATGTACAGGACCCAGAGAGGTACTACACAGGGGAGGGTCAGAATGTTTGCATGCTACACAAAGCTATCTATGGCCTTAAGCATAGTCCAAGAGCATGGTTCCAGAAGCTCTTGGACTTGATAGAGTAATAGGGGTTTGTGCTATCAAGTGCCGATCATTCTTTGTGCACAGGACCTAGAGAGGTTGCCATTCTTGTTTACGTTGATGACATTATTGTTACATGGGATGTCGGGCATGTCATTCAGGTTGCCCAAGACTTCCTAGGACAACAATTTGTGATCAAGAACCTTGGTAGTTTACGTTACTTCCTTGCACTGGAGGAACCATCATGGTCTTGTGATGACCCAGAGGAAGTTATAGATCTTTTAGAGACTGACATGGTAGATTGCAGATTGACTGGATGTAGTGATGACCCAGAGGAAGTTATCCTATGGACCCGAGCATGAATCTCTATGATGATGACACTGAGGAGGTTGACTAGAGGAGGTACAAGGAGCTTGTTTGTAAAATCCTATATGTGACTATTACCAGGACCGACATATCCTTTGCCATGAGCAAAGTGCGTCAGTTTATGGAGCAGCTCAGATAGACACATATGGATGCAATTCATATAATTCTGAGGTATCTGAAGACATCACTAGGTACGTGACTTCTTTTCAGCAGAGGTACATCTCTTTCAGTTACAGCATGTGCAGATGCAGATTATGCTGGTTGTTCAAAGAATAGGAAGTCTACTTCAGGCTTCGCTGTGTTCATAGGGAATTCCCTAGTTTTATGGAAGTGCAAGAAGCAGACCGCGGTTGCCAGATCGAGTGCTGAGTCAAAATACAGGGCTATGGCGCAGGCTAGCACAATGATGATGTGGGTCAGAACCGTTCTTACCGAACTGACTATAGAGATGCGTCTTCTCATTCACCTCCAATTTGACAACCATGCCGCTCTTTTCATTGCAAACAACCCTGCCTTTCATGAGAGGATCAAACACATAGAGGTGGACTGTCACTACACTCGTGACGTGATACAGAAGGGTCTTATAGCCACTACACATGTTAGCTCTGGAGACCAGACAACAAATGTTCTTACTAAGGCTAGCCAGAGGGCTTTATCAGAGATGTTGTTTCAAGCTGAGCCTGATCTATATCTACGCTCCGGTTTGAGAGAGAGTGTTGAGATATTTGTCATCTTTCTTATTATTTTCGTGTTATCTATTTCTTTTGTCTTCTCGTAATTTGCCCAACATGTTTCTCTCTTATATAAGAGAACCGTAGGACCTCTCAATAATGTAATTGATTCTTTTCTCTCTACACTTTCAACATGGTTTTGAGCAAGAATTCATGTAGCCGACCCCACTCAGTGGGAGAAGGCTTCACCATTTTTTTATTTTTGCAAACTTGATCTAAGATGCTTAATGTTGATTGGAATTCAATTGTCTTTTATTACATTATAACAATATTGAAAATGTACAATTCTACGTGAATTAATGAAAATATGTATAAAATATGAATTTATGTATTTAAAATAATTTTAAAAAATACAAAACTGACTATATTCAACTAAATCCTATCAGTCGCCCGGCCGTCGACTAATCCATCATTGACCTGAATGACTTAATATCTCGTCTACCGACTTTTGCAAGCTTACATCATTCTCTTGCTAGTCCAACTTGATAGAGAGGATGCTGTTCAATTCTCCACTAGAGGTGGAGAGTGATGCAAACATGGAATTCGGCGTCGACGATAAAATTTGAAATATTTGAATGGTGGAATTTCGGTGGAGAAAATAGAGGGGTTGAGAAGAAGAAACTGGAAGGGTTGAGAAGAGAAGACACGCCGGATGCGCGGGGTTAGAGAAGAAGAAACGCGTAGACCGCGAGAGGAAGAGAGAAGAGACTCGTCGGGAATACGAGGGGTTTGGGAGAAGAAGAACACGTGTAGATCACGCAGGGAGAAGGAGAGAGAGGGGAGAGGAGAGAGAGATAAATCTCTATTTTATCACATCTTGAACTTACTAAAACATTGGACCCTCATCCCTTTATATAGGAGGGATGACATTACAAGAATAGAAAATACTTTAAACCAACAACCAATTATCCTAAACTGACTCTAACTAATTAACCGACTAACTACCAAATTTGAAATTCAAATTAAGACTAATTGAGATCACACACGATCTCTTTATTTAAAATTGCGACAACCTAAAAAAACGTAAATAAAATTAATGACCACAATTTAAATAATTAGACGGCCCTACATGTCGAGTCCACGCTGCATCAACTCTCCTCCGCTTTTAGAAAATTCATCTCCCGACGAATTGCTTGAACCTTGAGGCTTGACATAAGGCGCTTCATCAACTTGTGTCGACGTGCGCGTGAACGCAAATCATGAGATATGCAACTCAAATCATATTGCATCTTCCAATGCGCGACGGGATCGTCGAATCGTAGGGACGATTCGGTTGCCATGCTCTGATACCATTTGATGCAAAATGGATTTCGGCACGGCGCGGGAAATAGATTTGACTGTGGATTTTTCGATGGTAGAAGAAAATAGAGGGGTTGAGAAGAAGAAATTGGAAGGGTTGAGAAGAAGAACACGCCTGTAGCGCGGGGTCGAAGGAGGAGAACCGCGGAGATCGCGTGGAGAGAGAGAAAAGACTCGTCGGGAATACGAGGGGTTTGGGAGAAGAAGAACACGTGTAGAGCACGCGGGGAGAAGGAGAGAGGGGAGAGGAGAGAGGGCGGCGGAAGGAGGTAGGGTTCGGGAAAAGAAAGGGGGTCGGGGAGAGAGGAAGGGCGTGGGCCGAGAGAGAGGAAGAGAGAGAGAGAAAGAGAATTAGGGATGGGAAAAGAAAATGTTTTCAATTCAACTTAATCCTCAATTACAAAAAAAGGGACCTTTTATAGAGGTCATTCCCCCTCAAACTAAGTAACAACTATTCCTAAAAACTAGGAAAAAATAAAAAAAAATAAAAAGAGGATAACAAGGCCTTTTATAATGAGCCTTTTACATAGGGAATAAATAAACAAAATAAATACTAATTAGACCAAATAAATGTCTACTAAAAATTAAGTTGCTATCATGCTGCATCAACTCCCCCCTGCTGAAAAGAATCTCGCTCCGTCGAGATGGCATCGTGGAAGTTCTGAAGTATATCGGGGCGGAGTTGTTGGAGTTCGTCTTCGTCGATCCAGGTGCAATCGGTAAGAGGTCGTCCCTTCCATTTGACTAGATATCGTCGGAAAAGACCACGTCTAGTCGTCATATCTCGGACATCTGCAATATCTTCAATCTGATCGGCATCGGTTGCGGCTGGCGGGTGGCGCATATCATCATCAGGAACTGCTGGAGTCGTGGCGTCCGTCTGTTCATCTCCATGATATAAGAAGAGATCTGATACGTTGAATACTGGCGATGTCTGGACGTCTGACGGCAGGTCGAGTAAATAAGCGTTGGTCCCAATCCTCTTGAGGATTCGGAATGGACCAATCTTTCGTTCGCTCAATTTTTGGTGGACTCTCAAAGGAAATCTCTCTTTTTTCAGGTGGACCATCACTAACTCTCCCACTCTGAACTCGCTCTCTCTTCGGTGTAGGTTGGCTTGGGTCTGGTATTTCTGGGTCATAGATTGGAGTTTGGCTCGGATTTCAGTATGGATGTGGGTTAGATGTTCGACCAGATCCTCAGCAACTGCACTACTTCTCCCTTGCACGGTTGTGGGTTTTAGGTCAAGGAATTGAGTAAGTGGAAAGCCGTACACACTCTCAAAAGGGGATTTTCCGGTGGACCTATTGGTGGAACTGTTATATGCGAATTCAGCTTGGGGAAGAATTAGATCCCACTTGGACGGAGAGTCCCCTGCAAGACATCGCAACAAATTTCCTAATGATCTGTTAACTACTTCAGTTTGCCCATCTGTTTGTGGATGGTAAGCGGTGCTATACTGCAAACGAGTACCAAGACGGGACCAAAGCGTGCGCCAAAAATGACTCAAAAACAGAGTATCGCGATCCAAGGTAAAAGAACGAGGGACACCATGCAAACGGACGACATCACGAAAAAACAAATCGGCGACATGAGATGCATCTGAGGTTTTCCTACATGCAATGAAATGGGCCATTTTGGAAAATCGATCCACAACCACAAAAATAGAGTCAACTTTTCGCACAGTGAGGGGTAACCCTAGCACAAAATCCATGGTGATATCTTCCCAGGGTCGCAGAGGAATGGGCAAAGGTGTGTACAGTCCAGTGTTCTGCCGGTGGCCTTTAAATCTTTGACACGTTTGACATTTCTGTACGAATTTTGTTACATCCTTTCGCAACTGCGGCCAATAGAAGCGCTCTTGGAGAAGGGTCAAGGTTTTGTCTCTTCCAAAGTGTCCAGCTAAACCTCCGTTGTGTAGTTCTGAAATTAAGCTTTCACGAAGGGACGTGGCCGGGATGCACAATTGGTGGCCTTTGAATAGAAAACCCTCATGAAGAACAAAAATGGCTGTTGGGTCCTGCCCAGTACCAACACAGTTGGCATGAATTTGACCGAAATCAGGATCAGTGGGGTAGAGGTCCTTGAGAGTTTCAAATCCTGTCGTGCTGACGGTCATCGTGGTCAGGGCATGTGCTCGCCGGCTCAAAGCATCGGCCACACGGTTCAGGGTTCCGGCTTTGTGTTTGAGATGGAAGGTGTATTCTTGGAGGAAATTAACCCATTTGGCATGACGCTTGTTAAGAGTTTTCTGGGAGTTCAAATATCTCAGGGCTTCATGATCAGAGTTAAGGATAAATTCACGCTGGATCAGGTAGTGTCTCCAATGCTTGAGAGCTTGGACCACGACATAAAATTCAACATCATAAGTGGAATACCGTGATCTGGCATCGTTCAATTTCACGCTGTAGAAGGCGACAGGTCGTCCTTCTTGACTGAGGACAGCGCCAATCCCGACATGTGAGGCGTCACAATCGACCACGAAAATCTTGGTGAAGTCGGGGAGTGCCAAAACAGGAGCATGCGTCAATTGATGTTTTAGATCTTGAAAGCTCGTCTCTGCTTCAAGAGTCCAGGCGGGTGCGCCTTTCCGCGTACAATCCACCAACGGAGCTGCACAAGTGCTGAAGTTCCGTATGAAACGTCGGTAGAAAGAAGCTAACCCCAGAAAGCTGCGAATTTCCATGAGTGTTTTGGGTACGGGCCAGCTCTGAATGGCCTGGATTTTGGAGGGATCAACCTTAAGTCCGTCCGCAGTGACAATGTATCCTAGGAAGAGAACCGTGTCGGACATGAAGGAGCATTTCCTGAGGTGGACATACAGTTTTTGGTCTCTCAGGGTTTCCAGGACTTGTCGCAAGTGAGATAGGTGGTCTTCTTTGGTCAAGCTGTAAATCAGGATATCATCGAAGTACACGACCACAAACTTGCCAATAAAAGGTCGCAAAACATGATTCATTG
The DNA here is from genome assembly GCA_037367405.1 of Ottelia alismoides. Lineage (NCBI taxonomy): Eukaryota > Viridiplantae > Streptophyta > Magnoliopsida > Alismatales > Hydrocharitaceae > Ottelia > Ottelia alismoides. Next base: position 226,126 of record JAZKJV010011875.1, read on the forward strand.
TCCGCATGAAGGTGCTAGGGGCATTAGACAAGCCGAAGGGCATGACCGTCCATTCATACATGCCTTCTTTGGTTTTGAAAGCTGTCTTCCATTCGTCTCCAGGTCGCAGGCGGATCTGGTGGTAGCCGCTGCGGAGATCCATTTTGGAAAACAATTTGGCACCTGATAACATATCGAGCATATCATCGAGGCGTGGAATGGGAAAACGATATTTGATCGTTATCTTGTTGATAGCTCGACTGTCCACGCACATTCTCCATGTGCCGTCTTTCTTTGGAGTAAGTAGAGCGGGAACCGCCACGGGGCTCATACTCTCTCGAACGTACCCACGTCGCAGCAGGTCGGTAACCTGTCGGTTCATCTCTTCATGCTCACTTGGGCTCATTCGGTAATGGGGTAGGTGAGGCAAGCTGGCTCCAGGGACTAGATCAATGTGATGTTGAATGTCTCGCAACGGGGGCAGTCCTTCAGGCAACTCTTCAGGCATGATGTCAGAGAGCTCTTGGATTATGGGCTTTATCTCAGGCGGGACTTCAGGTGTAGTTGTCCCTTGGTTGTCCACTTCACGTCCCATTAACGCATAGATGGTGGAGCTCTCTTGAATTTCACGCTGGAATGCTTGGGTTTCCATCAACAACACGGAGCCCGTGGTCGCAGGCTTGTCCGGTGGGGTTTTGTTACCAGCTTGGGTGGTCGCAGCTCGGAGTGTAGCCACTTGACGAGGGCTAAGGGCTTCACGTTGGGGCCTGAGGGTGACACGAACTTTGTCAATGAGAAAGGTGTAAGTGTTCAGTTTTCCTCGGTGTTCAGTGTCTCGGTCAAACTGCCACGGTCTCCCTAGAAGGATGTGACAGACATCCATAGGGGCTACATGGCACCACACCTCGTCCTTATATGAAGGACCGATGGAGAAGTTAACGAGGCTTTGACGGTGGATCGGGAGTTGGGTACCACCACGAAACCATGCCACACTATACGCTTTCTCGAGTGGTTGAGTTGGCAGACCCAACTTGTCGACCATTTCTTGTGAAACGAAGCTCTCAACGCTTCCTCCAATAATCAGAGAACATCGTCGTCCTCCTGAGGTGCAGGTGGTTCGGAAGATGCTGCGTCGCAGCCAGCTATCAGCATCGTGGACAGCGGGGGTGAGCAGAATGTTTGTAGGCGCGGCAGCGCGCGGGATGGAGGGAGGCGATTGGCGGCGCGGGGTAGCCGGAGATCTTATGCGCGCGGTCGGGTGGAAGTGGGGAGGTGGCGGGAGAAGAGAAGGGGGAAGGGAGGGGCGGCGCTCGAGTGGTAGGAGGGGCGCTGGCAGCGCGGGACTGCTGGGTGCGGTGGCGCGCGGGAGGGGAGATGGTGGCGGGGAGGGGAGGTGCGGTGATTGGGGTGCTGCGGGTGGGGTCGGCTGCAGCAGGGGTGGGGTTGGGGTTGAGGTGCGGCGGTGCAGGAGAAGGTTTGGGGCGTTGGGTGCGCACGGGAGGGGGTAGGAGGGGGATCAGGAGGGGAGGCGGCGGTTGTAGGGGAGGCTCGGAAGTTTTGGAATGCAATCATTGCGGCGAATCAAAGCATGCCATTAGACCTTTAGATCATCAGCGAGCGAGGAGGATGGTCTAGGGTTGAGGCATGCTTTGACGTGTTGGTCCATGTGATGGGTTGGAGTTTTGGAAGCACGGATGCGTGGCTGGCAAATGGTGTGGCCAATGATATGCAATACTGATGTAGCGGATACTGGATGGTTTGAAAACTGTATTGAAGATAATGACAGCTTCATCAGCACATGTAATTGATTTCTCAAGTGTTGCTTTCTTCAATCGTTTATTCTTTGTTATCATCGAATTGCTCTCATATGGATTTTGCCATGGATAACACTTCATTGATGACATCTCCTATTCTCGTATGTGTCGTAATATTAAAAAAATGCTGATAAATGTGGCTTTTTTGATCCACAATCATAGTCACCTCCGCACTTTCAATTTTGATATGTAGCCAAACTTATTCGTCAATATGACAATAAGCATTATAATCCAAACATCTTGCTTCATACTTTGCTTGCCAATGCTCAACAGGGTTGTTGATTTGCCAGATGTCTCAAAGGCCTTGCTTTGATACCACTCAATGCAAAATCGAATATGTACGAGGGATAAAATCTAGAGGGTGAGAGGAGGAAGAAGTAGATGCGTCAGAACATGGATTTTTTTAGAGAAGAAGCATGGGGACGCGTGGGAGAGAAGAGGATGAGGGGAGAATATGGAGAATATCTCCAATTTTTAATATAACTGAATATATCTTCTAAACAACACCTAATAGCCTCTTTACATAGAGAGATATAGGGGATGGAATTACAATATCTACACAAGAAAAAATTTAAAATAAACCTAACCCTAATTAGCCTCTTAAAAGATACAACTTAAATAACCAAGTCGATATGCAGCGCCCTTCTTCTCCCACCTCTGCTTTCTGGAATGACATCTGCTCATTGATGCTGCAGTTCTCCCCTCGTTCCGGCTGATTTTGGGGGTGAACGTTCTTTTGCGTTCTGGACAGACTGATAATGGTTCGCTTGCATCCCGCTTCCCCCATCTCTTTGCCTTGGCTGCTGATCGTAAGGCCTTGGTTGTGGATTGCTGGGATAATGTTCGTGGATTTCTTCTTTTGCTGCCGACTTCTCTGACCAACGGATTGAGGATCTGCTGGGGCTCCTTGATTCTATTAGATATTTGGATGGTCCGGTGGTGGGAAGAGATCACTGGATTTGGAGGGACGGTAATTTTCAGTTAGACACGCTTACAAAGCAGTGGACAGGCCACCAGCATTGATCCCCGAACTTCTTATCTGTGGTTGCAAGTTTATCTGCGGACTTAGATTACCGACACACATCATTGTTTATCTGTTGCTATTGCTAGGGGGCGAATTATGACCAGAGATCGCTGTTCAAGATTCTTTGTGGGAATAGCTGTCCGCTTTGCAATGAGGCGGTGGATAATATTGATCATCTGTTCTTAATTTGCTTGAAGACCAAATCAGTCTGGCAGGGGCTGGAGTTTGACTAGGTGAATAATAATAGAGTCCTTTTGGGGCTCCTGTATAATGCGAAACAATGCTCTCCCTGAACTGCTTCTCCCTTTGGCGTCAATTTGGGCAATTTTGCTAGTAGCAAGAAATGGTGTTATTTTTGCTAATGATCGGTTTTACTTTGATAATGTAATTATTCACGCTAAGATTCTCCTCGAGTCATGACGCTTGTAAGGTAACCCTATATTTTTTCTTTTCCTCTTTTAGTGAAATAGAAATGGGGCGGACACCATAGCGTGTTTTTCCTTCTTTGGGCTTAAAAAAAACCAAGTCAACTTTAGAGATCACGTGTGATCTCAACGTGTTTATATACAATTAAATTAACGATGAGCTCAAATTGGATTAAATAAAAGGATAATAAGCCCTAATTTCTTCCTAATCCCTAATTTCACGCTGTATCAACTGCCCATGGATTTTTTGACAGAATACATAGGCGGGGTCTGGAGCAGAAGGTTGATATTGATAAAAGAAGTTTTGGAGGTTATTGTTAAAATAGATAGGGGATATAACTACGGGAGAGAAGCCTGAACAATATGATGTCAAGATGGAATATATTCATAGATGATGGGCTTGTCATCAGTTTTTGGCCAAAAGGGGACACACACGACCCTTTATTTTTCTTTCCCTATAACCACCTAAGTCATGCATGGAGGAGGTGGAAATTTAGCTGGAAATATTGTATTTTGAATTCTGTGAATCAGAAAACACAAGTTTGGTTGCGTAAGAGGCACAAGTTGCCTTGTCTTTTTTTTCCAAGTAGAGGAGAGAGTCCCCCACACCTTCCTTTATTTTCAACATTTGCTTGAATAAAAACTCACTTTCTTGATCTTGAAACTGTTGTCACGATTCATCATTTCACCCATCACTTCAATTACGTCTGTTTTTTTGTGCTATAGGAATCTGAAAGGGGATCATGGCATGTCCCCCTGAAGAACAAGACCGAGGATGAGCAGTCAAGGACCTGGCTATGCATAACTCGATGTCCTCTGCCCGCGAAGGCCGAAGACTCCACTGTGAAGACCATCAAATCATCCAACGGCTCCATGGAACCGCTGAAGTGCATCCAAACTGAAAATGAGAATGGTTTGGGGAGCTGCTCACCGTCCTCTTCCTTGGGGAAGCGAAAGGACCGGTCCCCATCTCCTTAGAGCCGTTCGGAGGGCTTTCATTTCTTCTGAAGATTCTGTACTGCTTTGTCACTCAGTGCGGCAAAAATCTCGTGACTTTATAGTTATTCGCAGGGTTATCTGGGATGAGTTCAAGGGAAATCTTCAACTTACAAGCTTTCTGTATCTGTTGATTTTGGATTTTTATGATCTAGATGTTATCCTTGTTTTCAAAAAAAAAAATGATCATGTCGGATGAATCTGTAGAAAACAATCTCGGATGTGATTTATCTGTATCCTCAGACTAAAATCTGAAAACAATTTTGTTGAGAGTTTCAATATCCTTGTGGATTTTAGTGATGGAAAATTTATGGTTCTTTCCCGATTACCTCATTTTATGGTGTTGCTTTGGTATCGTTGAGGGATGTCGAAAACATATTTTTTTCTAGCAAGGGGATTTAAGTAGTGTTGATGATTGTGGAATGCGAAGGTGATTAATAATGACCTCCCTATCCATTAATAACAAAACAGGTTGTTTCAATATATAAATAAGTATTTAAATGGCTTTCGCTGCAATGACCGTAATTACGAGCTTTTATTTCATGTAAATCATTATTGAACCTGAAAATTATAGTTTTTGTCCAAACTAATTAATTTTAAAAAACTGATTTAAATATCAACATTAGGCTTTATTGTTGCTATGGTTACTTCTTAAATGCTGAGCTTTCTTTATTTACCAGAGCCTTTTCCTCATTTAATCAATATTATTAGTAACTTTTACAATTTACCGTTCTTCTCTAGCTATGAGTTATCTAACAATAGATCTTCTCACAATTTGGGCTATCCATACAATGGTGACATTTATATGAGAGTTGGTGTTGTAGAATGATCCAAGCACACAATCATTGGATAATCCCACCTATGTAGTCAGGGAAAATCACGGACAAAGAGAGATCTCACTATGATAAAAACTGGGATACATGATACACAAATCCTAGGAGGCGACGCACTCCCAGGATAGGAAAACGGTAGACAAATCCTAACTGGATCTCCAAAATCCGTACCGTTGCATTATGAATCGAATTGAGTCTTCTAAGCATATCTCAACATTTGGCGAGGTAGTTGATCCTGTTAACGTTAACATCACTGAGGCTTATGTGTTTTTCCATTTTTAGGAGCTTTCTTTGGGTGATATGAAGGTGGGGGCGAAGTCGCAAAGGTGAGCTAATTCCATCCCTCATTTCTTGGTTAATCTTGAGAATGAAAGGAAATGATAATTTTATGGAATATTTATGCCCATAATCTTGAGTAATTTTGTAATTACGTACATAACTCTACGTAATCACAAATTACATGAGGAACCATAAAGAGCTGTTAGCTCGTACATGGCATGATCTTGTGTTAACTTCCACCCATTTCTCCGTTAATTTTTGACAGAATTCATCAATTTTTTACATTTTTACCCACAATTATATTTGCAAAAGACACCCCCATCTAATGATTGGGAAAAGTAAGGTGCTCCAGCTAGTTGTCCTCCCCGTGACGATGATCGTGGTTGCTTAGCAATCCTTGGAGCTGCTTATGTCGGCAACGGTCGGGGGAGCACGTCGACGAGGAGGAGGATGCCGAGGAGGACGAGGGGGAGGGCGTCAGGGAGGAGACAGGGGGCGGCAGGAGGACATGGAGGGGAGGGCGAAGGGCAACAAGAGGGTATGGAAGAGGAGGGCAGAGGGGTGGGAGGGTGTTGGGGAGGAGATGGATGGCGGCAAGAGGGCTTGGTGGAGGACGACAATCGATAGAGGCATAGGGGCGGGAGGGGTCGGGGGGGGGGGGGGGGGGGGGTTGGTCGGGGAGGAGGCAGATGGTGGCAGGAGGGCTTGTAGAAGGAGGGCAAGTGGCAGAGGCAGAGGGGTAGGAGGGAGTTGGAGGGCGCCCGGGGGGGGGGGGGGGGGGGGGGGTTAAGGGCTTTTCATTATTTTGTTTGAAAATTTTTAACAGTCGTTGGATAGATTATGTGTTAGATTGACCCAATGATATGACTGGGTTAACATGAAAACTAACATAAGGTAATGTGTGTGAGACGAAGTAACTATTCAGAGTTCCTCGTATAATTCACGATTACGTAAGGTTATGTACATAATTACAAAATTATTCAAAGTTATAGATGTAAATATCCTTAATTTTATTGAGTATTTCGTACAAACAAGGAATAAATAACAATTATCGTTGCACAGAAAATGCGTTGATTACAGAATAAGAATTATTTCTTAGTGCTGTTCTTGTAAAAAGGGTGGCGTGAAAGTTATCTCCACGTCGTTTTTCTGATCAACAAACGAGTGTGTGTTTGGACATTAAACAACAACAGGACAAAAAGCCATCTAACCGCATCACACCTAACCTCATTCCGTTAGGTACACTCAAATCTCTCTCTTCCTCTCCACCCTCTGATTCAAATTAATTCCTCGAAATAGTTTTAATTAAATAAATAAACTTAAGCATTGTGTTGGAATATTCCAAACGTCCAGGTGTTGTTTAGAATATTCCACAATACGTATAAGAGGAATGGTATTGAATATTCCTTAGTTTAAGTTTCGGAATTGGATCCGAATTTCCGAAGAGTATGTATATCTTTGCGCTTGCTTTTTTATTTGGAACTCTGTCAATAACACTTGTGCATCTACATATTTTATACTCAGGTAAAGTTGCACTTGTGCCCCCACAGAGTTTGTGCAATTACGATTATGCTCCTAACCTTTTTTTTAATACCACTCGTGCTTCTACCTTTTCGAGCCGCATTGTTCCCTCGAGGGGTAAAAGTGGAACTTCTTATTACAGTTGTGCCCCTCCATCATCTTCAACTTGTTCATCTCCTCTGCCCCTCTGTCCCAACGTAGATATGGAAATGAAAATGAGAGAAGCTTGAAGCTTGACAAGCAATTGGGGTTTGTTAGTGCTAGTGACAAAGAGGAGGGGCTAGATTGGCGAGGAGGGGTCAAGGGGGGTGGGGATTGAGGTGGTCGAGGGGCAGAGGGGACTGATAGTGGGCCAATGGGACTAGGAACAAGGAGGAAGAGAGGATTGTAGGCGATCAAGTACGGAAAGGAGGGGGTCGAGGGGTAGAGGGGGAATGGTTGATGGCAATGAGGAGGAGAAGGGGGGGGGGGAGGGTTGTTAATGGCTCAAGAAGGTAGGTCCATAAGTGAGATTGTAAAAAAAATTGGGGCATAACTGTAGTTACAGAAGCTCAGAGGGGTACACGTGTAAAAAATCTTATTTTATTCAGTTAAACTATGACATGTGATTGGAGCAAATACTAACAATCATTTTACGAGACATGTCTATTTTTGGGTTTTCGATGAATTTACAACATTTTCTTAATGGAAATGGTTGGATATAGTGAGTATTAGACTATAGCTGTTCTCTTTGTATAAATGACCACATTTCACTTTCACATTTCATCTAAGTATCATCATCTCCAATTTCTATTTTGTTAACATCTCATCTAAGTGGTTCGAGACCTTGGGTCCAAGGAGAGATGTTCGAGAAGGAAGGTGGGGGGAAGAGAGAAAGGAAGAACACTCGTAATGAGCGTGGAAATACCTCTCATGCCTCGAGCACATACCCAATGCCATCTGTAGACCAACTGCTATCCTCTTGAGCAGATACACCGAGCAAAACCTTAAAACTTCATCTCTAGCTAAAGGGAACATGAGTAACACGAAGCCTCTCCTAGCATAGTTGAGTAAACTTACTACAAAAAGGGCATGCATTCTGAGGAAGACAATTTATAGGATTGTGATGTAAATATGAAGGAAGGATTAATAATAATTAAATATTTTGCATGAAAATAAGTGTAAACTAGGGTGCATACCCGCGCTTCGCGGCGGATGCATCATCTTAATTGTACCATGTGCGGTCATTATTATCTTTAATATATTTATAAATTAATCTATAATTATCATTATGATTATAAAAATTACTAACATAGCATTTAGAAAGTATTTTTTACAGTGAAATATGAAATTAAAAGGTTAAATTATAAAAATGCATTAGAACTTAATTTGCAAATTATAGAGGAAAGATTGTACTTCGGATAATATTATTTTAAAATTATTTTTTATATTAAAATTAATTTTTTCTTTGAAATAATGTAAAATATAAAATTACTATAATACAAAAATGTACGTATATATAAATATTAATATAATAAATATAAAGAGAAATATGCGCTTCGCGACGTATGCATCATCTTAATTGTACCATGTGTGATCATTATTGTCTTTAATATATTTATAAATTAATCTATAATTATAATTATGATTATAAAAATTACTAACATATCATTTAGAAAGTATTTTTTATATTGAAATATGGAATTCAAAGGTTAAGTTATAAGAATGCATTTAAAACTTAATTTGCAAATTACAGAGGAAAGATTGTACTTCATATAATATTATTTTAAAATTACACTTTTATATTAAAATTACTTTTTTCTTTGAAATAATGTAAAATATAAAATTATTATAATACAAAGATGTAAGTATATATAAATTTTAATATAATAGATATAAAGAGAAATATGAAATTTATAAATTTTAATTTAATAAAATATTAGAGTAGAGAGAGAAAGTGCAAGGAGAGAGAGAAGAGGAGAGAGAGAGATGGGTTTGAGAGAGAGAATGAAATGGAGAGAGATCGGTGGAGGAGCTTTTTCACATTAAGGGCATGGACTTGACAAGAATGCCCGATTAGGGTATGGGATTTAAAAAATTCCCAGTTAGGGCATCGATCGGCGAATGGTTCGCCGACCGGCGAACCGTTCACCGATCACAGCTTCCACTGACACCGATCGAATTTTATATATATTAAAAAATTAAAAAGTTTTTTCAGAATAATATTATACATTATTTTTAATATATATAAAATTCAACCGGTTCTGACATGCCAAACATGCCAGTTATTTTAAATAATTTAAAATTTAAAAAGTTTTCCAAAATAATATTATATTTTATTTTTAATATATATAAAATTCAATCAGCGTCAGTGGAAGCAGTGATCGGCGAACGGTTCGCCGAGAACCGTTCGCCGATCAGTGCCATGACTAGGAATTTTTTAAATCCCATGCCCTAATCGGGCATTCTTGTCAAGTCCATGCCCTTAATGGGAAAAAGCTCCCGGTGGAGAGAATGAGTGGAGAGAGAGAAAGTAGGAGAGAGAGAGGGAGAAAGGGGGAGAGAGAATGCTGGGGAGAGTAAGTGGAGAGAGAGAAAGAGTGAGAGAGAGGGAGAAAGAGGGGGGGAGAGAGAACGATGGAGTGATGGAGAGAGAGTGGAGAGGGGGAGAGAAAGAGAGATACGTGGAGAGAGGGAGAGAGTGAGGGGAGATGATCCATGTGTCAAAATAAAAAAAAAGCTCTCAGAAGAGAGGAGAAAGGGGAGATCGCGGGAATGAGAGAAATTGAGAACATATGGAGGCTCACGTGTCATATATGCTGGAAAATTACCAGCTTTAGTAAGGTATAGGATTTTGTTTTTCACATAATTTATAAAAATTCCACGCCAAATCCAATCCTAGAATATCCTTTTCATTTTTTTTAGAATTCCATTCCGTAATTTAGGTTAATTTACAATTTTGGCCCCTCACATGCATCACATTCCCCACCATATATTGCTTCGTAAATAAATAGAGCTACCTTCCAACCAAATCCAAACCCATAGCCCCTCTTCCCCTTTATCCGCTCCCCCACCGCAGAGAGAGAGAGAGAGAGAGAGAGAAAGAGAGAGAGAAGCCGAAGCTCCTATTCTCCTCCTCCAGCTCAGGCGCCGTGGTCTCTCCTCCGCCGTCCGATGGAGCTGCACCTCCACCTCCATCTCCTCCCCCTCTCCTCCTCCCTCCTCTTCCCCCACCCGCTCTCCCCTTCCAAGAAGCGCCGATCTCGAACCCCCATACCTCCGCAACCTCGACCTCAACCCATCCGAAGTTAGGGTTCCACTTCACCAAACGCCCCCCAATTTTTCACTATTTCCTTCCGGGTCCCCCAATTCCTCCCCTCTCCGCCCATGTCCGGTCGCGAGCTCGCCCTCACCACCGCCAACGGCGGCGGCGGCGGAGCCCTCAGCATCCGCGAGGCGGCGGCGCGCATCGTCCTCCGCGAAGCCCGGCAGCGCGGGCACGACTACGTTGAGCTCCGCGACGCCGGCCGCCGCATCGTGTTCTTCTGCACCCTCTGCCTCACCAATTGCTTCGGCGACTCCTCCCTCTGGTCCCACCTCAACGGCACCCTCCACTCCAAGCGCCTCTCCTCCGCCCGCCGCACCCTCCTCGGCCCCCTCCCCCCCTGGCCCTTCAGCGACGGCGTCCTCTTCTTCTCCACGTCCCCCGCCGCAATTCACGATCGCAATGGCAATTCAGGTGTGATTATCAACAATGTTCTCGTCGGCGAGAAGCTCTCCCAATTGCCCATCCACACTGCGGGGATCGGGCACGTGTCCGCCAGCTTCCCCGACACCACCGAGAAGCTCGGGAAGACTATGTGCAGAATCTGGTGTGCTTGGCTTGGTGACGGTGCGCTGCCTGCCGTGTCTGAGTGCGATGTTGCTATCGTGAATTTGAGCTACAATTGTAATCTCGGGAGGAAGAGCACGACGGAGGAGCTGAGCATGTACTTGGAGGACGGTGGCAGCCCAAGGAAGAGGCTGAAGAAGTCGTTCTCTGACCCCGAGGAAGAGGAAGATACCGGGGAGTACGGCGGGCAGTGCGACTCCGAGGAGAGCTCCTGCTCGGTGGGTCGGTTCACCAAGGAGGAGGGCTTCGACCGGTTGAGGCTCACATCTAGCAAGACGATCAGGAGGGAGATGAGGCGACGCGAGAGGCTGGCTGCTGAGAGGATCTGCGATATCTGCCAGCAGAGGATGCTACCAGGGAAGGACGTTGCAGCTTTGTTGAATCTGAAGACTGGGAGGTTGGCTTGCAGCAGCAGGAACTCGACTGGGGTGGGAATTTATTTTATCAAGTTGCTTTTTCATGCTCCTTAAAATTGATTTCATTGTCTGGATATTAAATTCGATCATATATTCTGCTTTTGTGAATGTCAATATGGTTTTAATTGTTAACCTTTAGATCTGATTTAATTATTCCTCACCTCCGTATAAGCTAGATATCAGGATTGTTGTTGTTGAGATGGAATAAATACAGTTGATTTCCAATTTAATATATTAACTTTAATGTAATTATGACTTATCTTATGTTTGATATCTCTGCTGATTCCACAGCATGATTATCAATCGCCACTGGTTTCTGGCCACTTGGCAATTAGCTGTATACTAATTGATTGGTACCCGTTTTCAAGCTGCAGCAATGAACGTTTATTAATTCCATATGATATTTCCTGAAACCTTATCCTTCATTTTAGTTTGCAAGGGATTTAGATAATTAAATTGAAGGATAAAACGGTCTTTTAAATATTTTGGGACACAAAATAAGTTTCGGTTGCAAGAAGAATTTACGGTGGAATGTGCCATCTAGCGCTTGCATGGCTATGTGTTCTAGCCACATTGCCAAGTAATTGTGCATGTTACCAAACACAACCTTAAATATGCTTGTCTATATAACCTAGCATTTCATCTCTGCAATTAAGCTATATCTTAAGCTTATTCCTTTACATGTTCCTATAATAAAAGAAACAAAATACGGGTTTCCTGGTAGCTGCTCTTGTTTGTTATCAAGCTTTAGAGAAGTTGCTGAGTGGGTGATTACCATTTCTATGCACAAAATATGCAATGGTTTTCTTGATAGCTTTCAGTTTGGGGACTTTGCTGCGTTCTATTAGACATAGATTCCATGGTAGGGAATGGAAATGCCTTGAAGAGAACACATGCCACCTTAATTGTTGGCATGTACAAGTTAATTGAGCATCCATCCATGTGAAAGATGTGATGGAGAGGTGTGTCTTCCACCAAAAGGGCCATAATTCAAACCTCGCCAATTACCCTTTCAATGTAATAAGAGAGCTAATTGAGCATCCTTTTTGGCTACTTAACTATCTCACGTGGTAATCCTTTTTAATTTTCGAAATTGTAATGATTGGGCTAGTACCATGGTCTCAACCTTATTTGCTATATCTTAGATATTGAAGAGATTGAGTTCCTGTGTCAGAGGATCTGATCTTTCGACGAGGCATTGTCCATGTTATAATGGTGCTCATCCCTTTTTTTAAACTTTGATGATATCATGTTGATGCTTGTTTTGAAATGTTGCAGGCATTCCATGTGTTCCACGTATCTTGCCTTATACACTGGATCCTTCTCTGTGAGTTTGAAATCTGGAGAAATAACAAACCTGTGAAGACTAGAGGTGGTAGAGGAAGGAAGGGGAAACGAGCTGCAAAGGGTCATATATCTGCTGTATTTTGTCCAGAATGTCAGGGGACTGGTGCCGATGTCAAAGAAGAGCAGCTGGAGAACCCGACTATTCACCTTTCTGAGGTTTCCTTCTATTTTCACTTGAGTACCTTATCTTATATTGGTTGATTTTGGCAAATGCAAAGATTAGCTGATATGTGTTATGACGAAATTTATCAATATCATTAGGAAAATTTCAGTAGTTGGATAGACTGCTTGTAGAAAAATGCATTCATTGCATCTCTATCTAATTTGTGCAAGGCCCTAAATGTCAGTTTCGGTCACCATTTCGGCGACCGATGAAACGGAATTTCGGCCATTTCGGTCGAATTTCGATTTCGACAAGATATCGATATTCGACAGAAATTCGACCGAATTTTGCTGAAATTTGAGGCCTTGAATTTGCGCACCTTAGATGAGATGCTTCAGCGAACTTATTCATATAGTATACCTTTGTGGTGAAATGGCGTACTTATTCTGATATGATGTTTCCTTTAGTTAATTCATTAACAATAATCTCTTGCTTGATTGATATCGAGATTGACTTTAGAGAATTTACTCGAATCTTGGTCTTTCTATTGAAATTTGCGATTAAGACAGAATCGTTAAACTTCGTGAGAATTTGGTTCCAAGAATCGAGTTCTATCGTAATCTGTACATTTCTTTATGCCAAGAAGGATAACCCTGGCTTGCTTCCTATATGTAATCTAATGTAGAAATTATGAAGGTGACATATTTATGTTTTGTATCCTGTCAGATGTTCCTTTATAAACTGAAGGCCATACAGGGCCACCGTGCCTGGATGGAGGATCCCGAACCGCTAACTAATTGTTCGACGGGACTCATCTTAACTTGTGAAGAACAACATCAGGTTCATTTCCTCTATGAATTGGTTCTTGGATGGAATTCAGACCGTTAGTTTTTATTCTGATTATGGTTGATTATATCGTGCTCCACAGGGGAAGGTCTTGCCTTCCAAGCTGCTGCATTTCTACCGAGCCGACATTTAGCAAGACGTCTTGTATGCTGTCGCGAGAAAATGGAGGTAAGCAAGCCCTTGACATTACTGAAATTGTACAGAAATGTACAAATTTATCTTGTAAAAAACTTTGACCAACATAGACATAGAGAGAGGTCTCTGGATAGCTTTATGGTCTGCTATGTTGCCTGTGTAAGTCACCACTAAAAGAGTCTTGTACTTTATAAATATCTCTTCTTTTCATGTTCATGGAAACTTGGATCGTTAAAGGTTATGTATCGCCCTGCATCGAGCTCGCAGGAACTCGTTGTCGTTGGGTATTATCTTCTACCATGGGATTGTACATATAAGCTCGCGGTGCAAGACATTGTAAACCATTGCCTTTTCTCTCTGCTGGCTCATCTCTGGATTGTGCGCACTATTTGACATTATTCCTTACAAGTTGAATTGATGAACTCAGTCCTGTTTATTAGTAAGTTTGTGAATTTGTAAAACAAAGATGGGGGTTTTCACACTTTTGCCCTTTAGAGTTTTTGCAATAATACTTATACTCCCAACTCTTTGCAATTACATTTGCACCCCTATATTCCTACAAAATTCATAATAGCGCCCTTGTGTCAGTGCAATACAAGGGTTACAAGTGGAATATAATATAAGAAGGTAGCTGCTTTGAATATTTGTAAGAATGTGGGGGGGGGGGGGGTTAAGTGTTATTGCAAAAGCTCAGAAGGGCACGAATGTAAAATCCCATAATGATAATAGTATTTATGCAGATGGCATGCATCATGCATCACTCACGGCTGGCATGTTGCAGTGGAAGCAGATTTGGATAATTGCAATTTATTAATACATCATCGGTACAAAAAGGGTAAACGATAAATTTGCGCATAATTGCAAAAAGATGTGCACAAAAAAGTTGGCGTGGAAGTTGCAGAAGGCAAAATGAAGGTACTAACTACTAAGGGTAAGAAGATCTTTACAAGAGAGACGAGGACGATCAAAGAACTGTTGAAAAAAATTGGCCTTTTGGATTTACGCTTAATTTATGCAATGGATCCCGATTGAAAGCGACCAATATCTTGGTTATGTATTGTCTGAGAGAGATGTAAATATATAAAGATTCGTTCATTATTGTAAGTGATGACAAGCGAGGCTGTATGTAGCACCCATACCTCCAACATAGTGTCACATCTAAAACTCACGAAGTGTGAGTGTGGTATATAAGTGGTGGGGATTACTACTTAACAACTTGAGCTTAAGTATTTTGGGTGGTTCTCAGCGGATCCATTTGAGCCCGTACCCAATAAGTTGTCAGGGCCAGTTTTCCTCGATAACAGACCGGGGATCTAAGCCCGGAACGTTACAAATGGTATCAGAGCCAAATGGAAGATTAGAGAAATTTTATCCAATTTTAGGATGACCTATTATATTTATTAACAATGTTTGAAATAATTGAGTAAAGGACTATTGCTATTTGTAGATGTTGACCGCCTCGAACCGTAAGCGAAGTCGTTGCTCCTATGATTTGGCAGCACAGAATGCCAAGTTGATGAAGACGGTTGAGGAGCTCTCCCAACTGATTCGTGATCAAGATGATCACCACCAGAGTAAGGACAAGGATCAGAGACGTCGCGAGAGGCATCTTGATAGAGAAAGGCGACTTCATGAGTAGCGTAGGGATGAAGTCACTATTGAGAGATTTTTAAAGGTGAACCCATCTAGCTTTGAAGGTGTAGTGGATACTGAGGTTGCAGATCGATGGTTGGAGGAGATAGAGAAGTTGTTTGACACAATCCGATGTCCGGATCATAGCAATGCCTCTTTTGCTACCCATCAACTGAAAGGTCCTGTTGAGGATTGGTGGACCAGTTGCCAGTTGCAGAAATTTGAAAAAGGAGAGATTATTCTGTGGGATGAGTTTGTTAAACTCTTCCGAGAGCAGTATATTTCGATGCACTTACATTTGATTACGGAGCAAGAGTTTATTAATATGAAGCAGGGAGATCTGAATGTTGCTGAATATAACAATAAGTTCCATCACTCACTGAAGTACGCTCCACACTTATGTCCAGATGAATATTGGATGACTCAGAATTTCATCGAGGGACTTCACCTTGCTTTGAGATCGAAGGTTCTTTCTAGCATGCCGAAAACTATGGAGGATGATCTAGCAAGCGCCACAACCATGGGATGAGATTTCCTGCGAAGAAAAGAAGAGAAACCACACAATGATCGGAAGGATCGATTTGGGAAGTCCAAATCATTCAAAAATTCTCATAAGCAGAAGCAATCCTCCAAGCTAGGGCAAAACAATAGATTTCCTGAATGCTCTTTCTGTCATCGTTTCCATCCTAGAGAATGCTATCTCAAGAATGGTCAGTGTTTGAACTGTGGAGAGAAAGGGCACTTTGTTCGTGATTGTCTGAAGCCTAGGAAGCAGTCCGCAACTCAAGGACAAGATCAAAAGCCGAAGTTCCTGCACGAGTCTATGCTCTCACCACTGGAGATGCTGCTTCTAAGGAGGACAAGGTCATTGAAGGTACTCTTCTTATTGATAATTTTCATGCAAAGATTCTTTTTGATACCGGTGCCACACATAGCTTTATTTCTGATGCTCTAGTAAAAAGCATAGATGCCCGATCAAAACTTTTAGATATTGATCTAATAGTCACCACACCTACGAGTGGAAAAGTCAAGGCATTGGAATATATACAAGATGCTCCATTGATAATTGAGGGTCATGAGCTGCCTAGTGATCTCATTGTCATGAAGATGACAGACTTCGATATCATCCTTGGGATGGACTGGCTATCCCGATATCATTGTATCATTGATTGTTGTAAGAAGAGGGTGATCGTTGCAAGCCATCAGATTCCAGGTATCGTCATTAAAGGGCATGGTGCCACATCTGAGCGGTGTATCATTTCTGCCATGAAGGCACATCGCATGATCTTGAAAGGGTGAGAAGCCTATCTTGCTTGTATTATTAGCGTTGAGCCATCAACCGTATCTTTATCTAATCTCGACGTCGTTCGGAAGTTTCCTGATGTTTTTCCAGAAGAATTGCCTGGACCCCTACCTCAACGAGAGATTGATTTCACTATTGAGCTGGTTCCTGGAACTATACCAATATCCAAGGCTCCAATGTTCAGAAATACGGTTCATGCGACCGCATATGCGGCCGCATATGCGCATGCGGAGGGGTAACCGCACCGCATATTGAATATGCAGTAATATGCGGGTCTCACGCATATCCGGGCCGCATAAACCGCATATGCGGCTGAATATGCAGGTCCGATATGCGGTATGACCTATTAGCAAGATCCGATTTTAGATTTTAAGGGATTGGATCTTAAGGTCTTAACCCGTTAACGCACCAAACCCCAACCCCCCATCTCGATAAACCCTAAGGCCAAACCACAGTGCCTCCATCGCCTCTCCCTCTCGGCCTTCCACCATCGCAGAAGCTCCAGTGCCTCCATCGCAGAAGCTCCGCCTCTCCCTCTCGGCCTTCTACCATCGCCGCGTAGCTTCTTTTGCGCCGCCAAGCTCTGTTAGACTCCAGCTTCTCCCTCTCGGCCTTCCATCCTCTCCGTCTTGCGCCGCCAAGCTCCGCCAGACTCCAACCTCTCCTTCTCGTCCTTCCACCTTCGCTGCATAGCGGCTCTCCACACTACCACGCTCCGCCCCTAGCTGGTCTCGTACCTTCGCCTCCCCCGTACGGTAACATCATTTCTTGTGCCTTCTTTGTTTTGTTCAAAATTTCAGCATACGTAATGAAGTTATTTTAGGGTTTGTAATAATTTTATGATTTTATTAATTTTTTGTACTGCCTTCTTTGTTTTGTTCAAAATTTCAGCATATGTTTGTCCAAATTATCATGTTTAACTTTAAAAGTAGTTGCTTTTATAGCATAAATCTCAGTGCATAATCTAAAACTTATAGATCTAAAACATAAAACTTAAAGAAATATGATAACTATAACAAATTATAATAATACTTAAAACTTATAAACTTAAAGTTTAATAAAACTATAAACAATATATATCTATATTCTATAACATCTCTGTCTCATAGTCTACAATATATTGTTTATAGTCTACAATATATTTGTACTATAATCTATCATATTTGTACTGTGAGTCTTATAGTCTCACAGTCTCACTTTAACATCTCAGTGCATAATCTAATACTTATGGCTAACATCTAAAACATAAAACTTAAAGCAATATGATACTAAAAAAATAATGGGGGCAGGGAGCCTGCACCCTGGGGTGTAGGAAACTCCCTGCACCCATCCTATTTTTCGACTATTTTTATATTTTTTTGAAATAAAAGTTGGGGGGATTTACTTAATATATTAAGGGGAATATGTGTTTCAAGTTTCATGCAAAACAAACATTCCTAACATGTTCATCTAGACATGGTCGATTTTAGCAATTCTGAGACCGTTAAAATTTGGTAGTCTTGATGGAGATGATAGAAGTCTCGAATTAAGTTGAATTTGGAATGACAACATGGTGACACATGGTGATCTAAATCCCCCAATGTTTCATTTCAAAAAAATTAAAAATAATGAAAAATTAGGCCGGGTGTAGGGAGTTACCTGCACCCACCGAGGTAGGCTCCTTTTTCCAAAAAATAATAATATCATATTTGTTATAGATATCATGTTGCGACTATGAGACTCACATTCAAATATAATAATATCTAAACTTAAAGCTAACATCTAAAACATAAAACTAGCTTAACAAATTAACATATGAAATCTCTATCATATTATCATATGATTCATATTATTCTTCATGATTAAAGTTATGGATTACATTCTGTATTTATTTTTTTAATGTCACAATTTTTTTGTCATCTTTAGGTTTTTTGATATGGCTACCCCTTCCACTCCTACTACGGATCCTCCACATTTTATGTTCCACCTGGCTCTACCGATCCAGGGTGGAAATATACATACCTTGTTGAGAGGACGGATTCGAACACGGTTGGGTGTCGCTTGTGCGGTAAGATCATAAAAGGAGGAATCAATAGAATGAAACAACATCTCGCACACATAAAGGGAAACACGAGGGCATGTCCAAAGGCCGATGGTGAAGTGCAGAAGGAAATCAGAGATTATGTGGAAGATATTATGAAGAAGAAGAATGAGAAATTTGTTAGTATGAGAGAACTGCGTGAGGAAGTGACAACCAAAACATGTGATGGATCTTCTAACCATCCATATGAACGAGAAGCCTCAAAAAGTGGAGTAAAAAGACCTTGTATTTCTGAAGATGATGCATCTTTGGGTGCAACAATGCGGCAACCGGTAATTAAAGATGCATTAGCCAAAGAGGAGCGTGCACGTGTCAACAAGTTTGTGGCAAAATTCTTTTATGATACTAACATTCCCTTTAATGTAGTGACCAAGAATTCCTTTATCCGAATGTCTTAGGCAATTGGACAATATAGAAGCGGATACAAACCGCCTTCATATTATGAAATTGCAGAAACTTTGTTGAAGGAGGAAGTTGATGAAACAAAGAAATATTTAAAGTGCCACAATGAATCGTGGAAGAACAATGGTTGTGCAATAATGACCGATGCATGGACCGATATAAGGGGAAGGAGCATTATGAACTTGTGTGTGAATTGTGACTTGGGCACAACTTTCTTTAAGTCCGTTGACACATCTGCAGATTCTCACACAATTGAATACATCTCTTCTCTGGTAGAGGAGTGTATCAAGGATGTTGGAGAAGACAATGTTGTACAAGTTGTTACTGACAATGCTTCTGCAAATATGGCAGCTGGAAGACTCCTTAAGACCAAATATCCAAGGATATTTTGGTCTTCATGTGCAGCTCATTGCATTGATCTTGTACTTGAGGAGATTGGCAAGGAATCAAAGATAAAAAATTGCATCACTATGGCTAGAACTCTCACTCTCTTTATCTACAGTCATGCAAAGACTTTGAGCTTGATGAGATGGTTCACCCAGAAGGGTGAAATTGTTCGACCAGGGCAAACAAGATTTGCCACAACTTTCCTTACACTACAAAGCGTAATGGACAAGAATGAGAAATTGCGGTTGATGTTCTCTTCTGATGAGTGGAGGGAGTGTAAGTGGTCAAAAACAAGAAAAGGTGAGGTGGCTGCATCCGTTGTCCTCAGTTCATCATTTTGGAGCCAAGTATCCTTGACGCTGAAGATCTTCTCTCCACTTGTCTGCCTCTTGCGTGTTGTTGATGGAGAAAGGAAACCGTCAATGGGATTTGTATATGGAGGATTGGAGGACGCAAAAAAAGAAATAAAGGCTATTTTTAAAGATGTTGAACATTCCTACAAGCCCTTTATAGATGCCATTACCTTG
The DNA here is from genome assembly GCA_037367405.1 of Ottelia alismoides. Taxonomy (NCBI): domain Eukaryota; kingdom Viridiplantae; phylum Streptophyta; class Magnoliopsida; order Alismatales; family Hydrocharitaceae; genus Ottelia; species Ottelia alismoides. The sequence goes on from JAZKJV010011875.1 coordinate 246,046, forward strand.
CTTGAAAACGAAGGGAAGATTGGATAGCCCCCTCCATCTGACAGCTTTCTATCTCAATCCCTATTATTTTTATAGCGATAGCGATGCGATTTCTAAGGATAGTTTCATCGTTGATGGTTTAATGGAATGCGTGGAGATTTTTTATCCTGAGTTGAAGATTCAAGATGCCATCACGAAGAAAGAGATTCATATTTATCGAAGGGGAGAAGGAGCGTTTGGAAAGCCAATGGCTGTCAGACAAAGATCCACCAATGATGATGATTTCAATCCTGGTAATATATCTCAAGCTTATTATCGACTTTAAAGTTCTTAAGTTAGATTTACTATTTTACAAGAAATTAATTGTCTAATCTCTTGTAGCTCATTGGTGGTTGTTATATGGTTCTCAAATGCCTTATTTGAAGGAAATGACTTTGAGAATTCTAAAGTTGACATCCTCTTCTTCTGGTTGTGAGAGGAACTGAAGCTCTTTTGCAGCAGTATAACTCTCACCATTTGGATGTACAATTGAGTATATTCATTGAGTCATTACAATTTATAATTGATCAATATTACATATTATTCTTAATGCAGATTCACACCAAAAAAAGGAACAAACTAGAAGCTAAGAGATTGAATGATTTGGTTTTTGTGAAATTCAATTCAAAGCTGAAGGAACGTCGATCACTAACTGGGAGAGATCCATTTGTTTCAAAGGACAGAATACATGTTATGGATTGGATTGGTGCCAGTGAAGAAGAAGAAGAAATCTTCCAAGGGTCAGGCCTCACATGGAACTTGGTTGCAGAAGCAATTGGAACAGAAGAATTTGTTGAGAATAGGAGGAGCCAAAGGAATGTGGAAGCTTTGCCAACTTTGGGTGAAGAAGAATAATTTATGAGTGATTCAAAGAGCGATGATGATATTCCAACAATCAATTTTGAAGATGATTTAGATTAGAATTTAGAAGCTGGTTTATAACTTTATACATTTGAACATTCTATATTCAGGAACATATTTTGATATCTAAATGAAGTATGTAGCTTTTTATTGTGGTGCTTTTTTTCCAAAGTATGTCTTTGTAGGAATCTAAAGGAAACATGAAGTTTTTTGTCTCTGACATCACAATTAAATATATATCTTTAATATTTTTAATTAAAAAAATGCAAACCGCATAATCCGCATATACTTCCGCATATCCGCTTACTCGCTCAGGACCGTCTGACCGAACGAATACCGCATACCGACTTTCTGAACCTTGCAAGGCACCATATCGCATGGCTCCTGCCGAACTGGTGGAATTAAAGAAGCAACTTGAAGAGTTGCTTGACTTGAGATTTATCAGGCCCAGTGTGTCACCATGGGGTGCATCTATTTTATTTGTCAGAAAAAAAGATGGATCATTTCGTTTATGCATTGATTATCGAATGCTAAATCAGGTGACTGCGAAGAATAAATATCCATTACCACAGATAGATGACTTATTTGACCAGCTTCAATCAGCAAAGGTCTTCTCGAAGATTGATTTGCGATCCGACTATCATCAATTAAGGATTCGAGAGGAAGATATCTCAAAGACTGCTTTCCGAACACGCTATGGGCATTATGAGTTTGTATGATGCCATTCAGATTGACTAATGCTCCTGCTGCTTTTATGGATCTCATGAATCGGGTCTTTCGACCATTCTTGTATTACTTCGTCATTGTTTTTGTTGATGTTATTCTTATCTATTCTCAGTGTGTTGAGTAGCATGAGGAGCACTTGAGAATTGTATTGGGAACTTTGAGACAGAATCAACTTTATGCTAAATTTTCCAAGTGTGAATTCTGGTTGGAAAAGGTCATGTTCCTTAGGCATATTATTTCCAAGGATGGGATTTCTGTTGATCCAGTCAATGTTGAGGCAGTCTCAGAATGGAAGCAACCAAAGAGCGTGACAGAAATTAGAAGCTTTCTTGGATTAGTGGGGTATTATCGTAGATTAATTCGTGATTTCTCAAAGATTTCACTTCCTTTGACCCAATTGACTAGGAAAGAGATAAAATTTGAATGGTCTTCTGCATGTGAGCGTAGCTATCAAGAATTGAAGAGGAGGTTGACCACCGCTCCTATCTTGACATTACCCTTAGGTAGTGGAGGTTTTGTCATCTATACTGATGCATATTTGAATGGTTTGGGATGTGTCCTAATGCAGAATGAGAAAGTTATAGCTTATGCTTCGAGACAATTGAAGATTCATGAAAGAAATTATCCTACACATGATCTAGAGCTTACTGCTGTGGTGTTTGCATTGAAAATCTGGCGTCACTGCCTTTATGGTGAGAAATTTGAGGTCTTCTTAGATCATAAAAGCCTTAAATACATCTTTTCTCAAAAATATTTGAATATGCATCAAAGGAGATTGATGGAATTCCTTAAAGATTATGACTTCTCAATTACTTACCATCCAAGTAAAGCGAATGCTGTGGCAGATGCCTTGAGCCGAAAAGGATATGCCATGTCTGCGAGTTTAATGATTAAAAAGTGGAAGTTAGTTGACGACTTTGTTTCTTGGAATCCTTTCAAGAAAGGAGACAAAGTTATCTTGTCTAGCATACAGATACATTCGGAGATAGTAGAGAAAGTATTGAGAGTTCAGAAAGAAGATCCTGAGTACCATGTTCTGGCTGAGAAAAGTCAAGGGAGAGATTCAGAATTCTTCATTGCTGTAGATGGCGGCATCAGGTTTAGGAATCGCTTATGGGTTCCTTCGCAGGTAGAGTTGAAGCAAGAGATTCTGGATGAAGCTCATCGTTCTAAATTCACTATACATCCAGGAAGTACAAAAATGTACAAAGATCTCCAACAGAATTTTTGGTGGAAAAATATGAAGAAGGAAATTGCAGAATTCATTTCTCGTTGTTTGGCATGTCAGCAAATTAAGGCTGAGCATCAAAGACCAGCCGGGCTTTTGGAGCAATTGAAGGTTCCTGAATGGAAATGGGAACATATCACCACCGACTTTGTGATGGATCTTCTGATAACTGATGCAACTAATTATGATGCTATATAGGTGATCGTGGATAGTTTGACGAAGTCTGCGCATTCCGATGAAGAAAAAGGAATCCATTGTGAGTTTAGCTAATGTGTATATGAATAATATGGTGAAGCTTCATGGTTTATCGATCTCTATTGTTTCTGATCGAGATCCAAGATTCATAGGAAGATTTTGGAAAAAAACTTCAGGAGGCTTTCGGTACAAAGCTGAATTTTGGTACTGCTTTCCATCCTCAGATAGATGGTCAATCGGAAAGAACTATGTAGGTTCTTGAGGATATGCTTAGGGCATGTTAATTAGATTATGACTGTAGTTGGGATGAGAATCTTCCACTTATTGAGTTTGCCTATAATAATAGTTATCATGCCAGCATTGCAATAGCTCCGTATGAGGCTCTCTACGAGAGACCATGCATGCCTCCTCTTTGTTGGAGCGAGGTAGGTGAAAGAAGATTGCTCGGATCGGAACTTGTGCAGAAGTGTACTGATAAGATCGACCTGATTAAGAAAGAGCTATTGATAGCACAAAGCAGACAAAAGAGCCATGTAGATAACCGTCATAGAGAATTAGAATTTGCAGTCAGTGATCATGTCTTTCCCAAGATTTCTCCAACCCGGGGTGTATTGAGATTTGAACGGAAAGGAAAACTTAGTCCAAGATACATTGGTTCTTTTGAGATATTGGATAGGGTATGCGAGGTAGCCTACCGCATTGCACTACCACCACAATATTCACACATCCACAATGTCTTCCATGCTGCGAAAATATATTCATGATCCATCTCATCAGATTCATTATGAGCCTATTGAAGTTCGTAAAAACTTATTGTATGAAGAGCGCCCTTCTCACGTTGTTGATCGTCAAGAACATCGATTACGAAGGAAGACTATTAAGATGCTAAAGGTTGCTTGGCATAACTATTCGGATAGAGAGGCCACATGGGAACTTGAAGATGAAGTTCGAGAAAAATATCCTGAACTTCTAGGTACGTCTATTTTTTCGAGGACGAAAATTCTTTTAAGGAGGGTAGAATTGTAACATTAATTTTTTTGTAGGGGGTGTTTAGAAAAAAATTGAAAACATTTGATTTAGGATTCAAACTTGAGTATTTATACGCGTGTGGTATTTAATTGACAAAAAAAGAAAGAGAGTACAATCGTACAAAGTAATTAAATTATTAGATAATTAGAGTTTGTTGCAACCGATTTCTTTAAAAGAATAAAATTAAAGAAAGAAATAAAAATTAAGGGTAGGAAGTTTGAGTCGTAGGTGGGAAGTTTTCCCCACGACTCCAAACGTGATTCCTGTGGGGATTTATACTCCATTCTTCCCTCCAAAGCCGTGAAAAATTAGAAAGAGAGATCCGACCACGATAGTCTTCCTCGATGTCATTTCGTTTCCTGGCAAGGCTGGAGGCAGGTTGCATAATCGCAGCCTGTTGTGGTTGTGAGAGCGAAATCGACACGTCTTTCACACCTCGAGGTATGCATCATAACCCTTGTATTACATGTATGTGTCGAATTGCTTAGAACACCATATATATTTTCGGCGAGCGTCATGATGATCAAATTTTTTTACCTTGTACATGAATCCCTTTCTGGTTCGATATCGCTATTATGAAGAACTAAAAAAATCGAAACACCTGCCTATTCATGATTTTTCTATAGAACTATCAGTGCATTGTTTGTGAATTAAATAACGTACTTTATCTATATGTAAACTTGCAAACTCATGTTTTGTTTATTAGGCATGAAATAAAAAAAAGGGGCGGGTTCCTAAAATAAATTAATTAATGCATATTATGCATGCGGGTGATGAATATAACATTTCACATGCGTACATACCATATATGATGCACGTCCTTTATTCTTATAATGCACAATTAATTGTTTTATACACAAGCACATTGCATATGTATATGGAGCATGTTGGGAATTTATTAATTTTTGTTTTTAAAAAAACTAGCCATGAATAAGAACACACATGGTTAAAAAGGGGGAGGGGGAGTTTTGTGATTATATCATTGATAGATTTTTTTAACTGGACGATTAAAGTTTTTGACATAATATTCCACTTATGATTTTAAGTACCTATTAATGAATCGTAATCATGACGGTTTTATATAAAACACACATCAACCCTATTTCATATATAATTCAGGTATTTTTTTAACCTGGACATAACATGCATTCAAGGTAATGTTTCATACTGGAATTACACAAGTACTTGACTTATTTATGGAATCATTCTCAATCAAACTAAATTAATGGTAAATTTAGGTGACCAATATAATTAACAAAAAATTTGATGGTTGGAAATCCGGCTCTTAAGAAAAGAGATTTCTTGGCTTGTGCATAATGTTAAAATACATATCTTGTGTTTAGGTGGTAATTGATTTTTCTCCGTGGACGGAGAACCTTACGGATATATCCATCTCGAAATTCTAAGCAAGGCATGCACATTAATTTATGTCACATACCGTTGTTATTTATACCCCACATCGGATTTTATTAGCTGTTGTAATGGTATTTTTATAATATCTCGTTAAACTGCTTTGATTATATCTCTGTGTTAAAACTCTAGGTAATTAGGTGCTAAGTTGATATTTAGTCATAATGCCTATCTATGAATTAGTTGTTAAATATTACAGAGATAGATACATCATCATTATATATATATATAGGTTATTTGTATTTTTTATGTCCAAATATTTTATTGAAAAGTAATTATTGTTTTTGATATCGTCATTGTGCGGGAGTAGACATTGTTCATTGTTAGTCCATTGGAGGCTTTGACCTGGCCGGTGCCGCACGGACGGTTAATTCCGCCAATTGACCGTTGTAGACGAGTAATTCTACACTACTCCCAAATAATTTTATGCTATGACGATTGACTCAGTACTGATGTCTATTGTATTGGGACTTGGATAGGAGACCTCGTATTGGATTTTTTATGACTTAGAATTTTAATTATGGGAATAGGTGGCTCTTATCCAAGCTTGAGCTGTCCGATTTCGACAGATGGTATAGGTTTTTTCCCATTGATATTGAAATTGATATTAAAGGTAAAAAATATAACCAATAAAGAAAAAAAAGTTATTGTATTATTATTGTTATCTCTTGGTAATGTGCACAATTGAAATTTCTTGATGTAGTTCATTATTTTATTGATTTATATTCCTTATTACATGGTATTGTCATCGTAATAGTTTTTTTGTTTATGTCAGAGATGCATGGATAATTATGGTATGTTTCATATTTTGATGGTGCATACTTAGTCAAATTTGTTTGACTAATATTGAATTTTATCCTTACAGCTTAGCAGAGAACATGGTATTGGGCCATCAGCTAGATTGAGGAATCATTGCTTTATTCTATTTCATTACGTTAATGTATGGATGTTACTGATAGACTTATTTATTTTTATCATGTAGTTCAGATTTGATGAGTCTTTATTTATTGGTTAAGTTCCTTTATTCTTCCATTATGTATGGCACTCTGAAAGTTATTTATGGATTATTGAGATTTTGTCTCGCTCCTGGACTCGATTTGCTATGTTTCATAGTTTCGAGATGCTTCTGCATCTTTTCCCATGTTTTGAGATCGGGGACGTGGCAACGTGGTATCAGAGCGGGTTCTCTCTGATAGTGGAAAGGGCTACCCGAGAAGTGAAGCCACCCCTACAAAGAGATAGGAGGAAATGGCTACCCGAAGCGTGCAACCACCACTGTCACTGGGAATAAGTGGTGGGCCATGTCGCAACGAGGACGTTGCAAATATAAGTGGGGGAGGTTGTAACACCCATACCCCCAACATAGTGCCACATCTAAAACTCACGAAGTGTGGATGTGTGATGAATCCACTTTTCATCATCTTTATTCTATCATTTTGGCCTCAAAACCCTAGCAAATGTGTGTAAATATCATTAAATCCTGCATTTTAACATTCATGCATGTGCATGTGAATAGTGTATAAAATAGTGTAATTAAAGCCAAAAGTATAGAATAAATAAAAGAAAAGAAAAAAAATAAAATAGTGTAAATATTTTATGACCCGAAACCTCGAGACCTAGGCATCTTGATGAATAGGTCGACAAGGAATAAAGTAGGGGGAGATAAGGGTTAAATACCTGTTCTTTTTAATTCATTTTCTATTTATTTTGGGACCTATTTTTGATTCCACTTTTTGTACATCAAATAAAGAAACTTTGAACATGAAAGTTGTAGATAATTAAATAAAGAAAAATACAAAATTAATTTCATTCAAAAATAATGTACAGATAAAAAGTTATGATCTGAATAAAAATCCAGAATCCCAACTTCCCAGACCCGTATCTCACAGATGAAAACCCCAAATGCAGCAGACTCACTTTAATTGTATATAGAATAAAATAAGCTATTTAATGGCGACGGTTTCGCAATTGGCGGAGCTACGGTTTGAAAGTTGAGTTTTGGATCCTTGTTGTATAATTGTACTGATCAAAATATTCAATTTATTATTTATCCATTATTTTTATAATTTTATATTTTTTTAATAATTTAAATATTACTTATAATATATATGTACATTAAAATCAGAATAAAAACCTAAATAAGACTCAGAATAATATACATGTATATAAAATACATAGGTATTATACCTATAAATATACCTATATAATACATACTTATATTTTATTAAATATACAAAACACTTTAGAAAAATAAAATAAAAATATAATTAAGTGTATAAAAGTATTTTATAATTTTATAAAATAATAAACAAAATTAAAGAAATTAAAAACACAAAATAAAAATAAATTAATAAAATATATAGGTATATTGTACCTACAAAGGGCATAAAAGAAACTTGTAAAAATATACCTCATAAAAATAATTAAAAATTACCATAAAATAATTTATAAAAGGGATATTTACCCAGCAGACCCTGAAATCTTTCGAAATTACCTCTACGACCTTTGAAACATCGTAATTCCTCCCACGACCCCGTAATCTTGCTCCGTCTTACCCCACGAACCCTGCCGTTAAATTGACACATCTTGAGTTAACTTCATTGAGTTAAAAACGAGTTAATCTAACCAATCCGTGATCGGACGGCTAGAATCAACCAAAAGCCTCTTCCATCTCTCCTCCCTCATCGAGGGCATTTTCCTGGCCGAGAAGACGAAGAGAGATGGAAAATTTCATGGTTCAAGAAATGATTCTCCTTAAATTAAAATGCAGAGAATAAATAGAAATTAAATTTCCACTTCTCTATGGACCTCACCCAATTAGTCTAGACAGTGATCCCCAAACAATCTGGAAACAGATGGAGACGTTTTGGAATCGACTATGGACTCCATACAACGACTAAAATATCTCGCACCAAATTCACAATTTCCTTCCTCGCCATTTGAAGTCAACATTTATTTCTGACCTGACGCGACTCCAGAAACGATTCCTACCAACTTCAGAAAGTCTCCTGAATACTAGGAATCATGCTTAGCGAATGAAGTTGATTCGCAATTGTTTAATATCTCCCAACTCTCAGCACCTTGCTTCAGAAATTCGAGAAGTATAGATCTCTAAAAAGTTCGAGTAAAATGTTTTTGATAATTTTATTTCTAATCCTGTAAAAACACAAGACGACCAGTATACAAGGAAGAAGAGAAGCTGCCGATGTTCCCTTCACAAGTATACTCCTAGTTACTGATTCGCATATCGGCCGAAGGGCTGCCTTCTTTTTCAGCCCAGAGCAAAAGCAAGCGAAGATCAATCTCGGAACTCAGCCATGAACACTTCATGGAACGCCTTCAGACTGGAGACAATCCCCGGAATCTTGTCCTCCTGAGATAGAATGGTGCACCTGATGTGCCACGTTCCAGTATGGCGGAATCATAAACTGCATTGGCAGAATCGAGGCTTCGGCGGAGTCCGCAGCTTGATCGGGCGAAGAAGTCAGCGAGGTCTAGAGCGCAGACGGAGATCCGAGAATCATCGATGAGGAAGACGGGGTTTCCGGCAAGTGAAGGGCTGGTGGGGAGGTAGCAGTGGTCGAAGACCGGGAGGAGGCGAGGCGCGCGGCGGAGGGCGGAGCAGGCAACAGATAGAGCGTGACAGTCGTCCGGGGGGCGTGGGCCCCAGGAACGGTGCCAGAAGGAACGACGGGAGATGTGGAGGGATAGGGCGGCGGAGGGAAGGCGGAGGAGGTGGGGGAGGGCGGAGGGGGAACGCCAATCGGGGAACCTTGGGGCGGAGGGGACGCCGACGGAGAGGACGGCTCGAAGGTCGGGGGGGAAGGAGATGGCGAGATCGGCTTTGAGGGGAACGAGGAGGAGGAGGAGGCGGAGGTCCGGGAGGAGGGCCATGGAGGGAGGAGGTGTTGGGTGTTGGGTGGTGGGGAAAAGGAGGAGGGTAGAGGGAGTGGCAGTGAAGGTAAATTCGACAAATAAAATAGGCATAAGATAAAAGAATTTAACGGAATCTGGTTAGTTTTAACGGGTAAATGGATGGGGGTTAACCACAGGGTTTATTGGGTAAGGGTTAGCAAGATTACGGGGTCGTGGGAGGAATTACGATGTTTCAAAGATCGTAGAGGTAATTTCGAAAGATTTGAGGGTCTGCTGGGTAAATATCCCTTTATAAAATTACAAACATTTTTTATTTTATAACCAAAAATTAAATAATTCATTTTCTATTTTTTTATTGATTTAATAAAACTTTTTCCCAGGATTTTCCTGGTTGGTCCACGTGGACCAACCAGGGGGCTCGGATGGTTGACCCAGGTCAACTGTCTGACCTGCGCCTGTGGGCTTTGTCAGAATGGGTTTTGACCCATTTTTACCCATTTTCGAGCCTCGTTCTTTCACCAAAACATGGAATGCCTTCACGACTTTTGTTGCTCTACTATCAAGGATACACGCCCAAAGATTTGCTTGGGCTGTGGAGCATCGAAGCAACCGCCATCGCCTTGTTCTTCGTGCCTATCGACCATCTATTCAAAATTCCCCCAGTCGCCCCCTTCCTCTTTGAACCATCTTTTGGCCGAAGCCAAGACCTCCGAGCTCCGCTGTGAGTCCTCGGTGACAGAGGGTCGACCCGGCTTCCTCGTCGAGGTGCGGCAAAGGCATGAAGAGCGTTCCAGTCATCTCCGGTGGCCGTGCCGCCGTGAGGTTCTACCTTGGGTTTCTAACCCTCGAAGTACCATTTTGCTTCATTTTTCTTGCATTTTTTAGCTAGTTAGCCTTAGGAGTAGTCCAGCCTTATTCCTTTTGATCAACCGCGAAACCACCTCACCGGAGCTAGCTCCGGCGAGCCCCCTCTTGCACCACTCCTACACCATTCCACCCCCTGGTGGGCTGCGACACTTTGCCCGTGGCTACACCTAATCTCTTTTGCAGGTCCATGAGCAGGAGCCTCATCCAAGAAGCGATTTTGAGCGAGCAAGCATTCCCAGGTCCGTCGGAGCGTCCTCGAGGGGTGGGAGGCCATCCCTTGGTCTTCGACCCCATCTAATCTACCTGAGAGTCGTGGGAGCACTGCAGGAGCACGACGCGCACATCATCAGAGCTTGTGGTGGTCGGAGGCAGGAGCAGGCCCAATTCCAAACTCACCACCGGCGAGTTCATCCGCTGTTCTTCGTCCATATCCCAACACCGTCCGATCCCCGGTGTTCTTCCTGACGTGCTAACAACTGTCCGATTTTGAGAGCCGTCGACCATCGATTCCTCTCCAGGGATCTAATCCTGGGTGTTGCTGCGAAACAGCATCGTGCAAGGAAATAGAGCCACGTGTTTAAGTGGCATTCCATCCGCCGTTCGTTCGCGCCATAGCGTGGGTAATTTTGCCCTATACCCTTGCGCAATTTTTGTATTAAATATTATTCCAGAAACATTCATCTGCCGTGTTTTAGTATTTGTAATATTTGCTAAAAACCCCGTGCAATTTTTTGTATTAATATTCCAGCCCTTGCCAGCTAGGCGCACGTGCGCGAGCACGTGCGCGTGGTTATTTTGAGGACAAGGGCTTGCTTAGTTGTATATTGATAGTTAGTCCAGAAACATTTTTCTTTAGTTATATAATTTAATGTAATTTTATATTCAGGCCCCTATCTTTTTGAGTTTTGCATTTTAGCCCTTCCCGGGCGCGTGCGTCGCACGTGCGTGGGTGGGTATTTTGCGCGGAAGGGCTTGCGCCTTTGGCTATTTACATTTGGTCCAGATAATTTTGAATTCAGTGTTATATTTTCTGTAATAGTTGCACGTAGGCCCCTACATTCTCTCATATTTGCATCTATGCCCTTGGCCTGTATGTAGTTTCTTTATGTTTCTAGCATTTATTGCATACAGCTCTAAAGCTCTAAAAAATCCACAAAAATCACAGTAGGTCCCTGTTGCATAGTAGTTTACCGTAATATTTTTTCATTTCATTTTTGTTGCATTTTTATATTTATTAAAAATAAAAAACTTGCATTTTAGCTACTATTTGCATTAGAAATTACAAAAAAATATTAAAACACCTTAAAAAATTCCAAAAAATTTACCTAAGGTCTATATTATTGTATTCTAGTGTCAGTCCAAAAACCACTAAAACATTCAAAACCAAAATCTTAAAAATTAGAAAATACCCAAAAACTTCCAAAAAATCTAAAAAATTCTAGAAAAATCTAAAAAATAGAAACTCAGGTCCTGTAGGTTCCCTATTTTATTGTCTTTATTTTAAAAATTAATTTGGGAAAATTTTGTGTTACTGATTGATATTTTTCATTCCCATTTTAATTTCAGCCAGAATCTTAATTCATTGTTTTCTTTATTTTGACTTTTAAAAATACCAAAAACATTTAGAAATTTCCAAAAAATCACAAAAATAGTATAAAATCATAAAAAGACAAAAAACATTTCATTTTCTAATTTTTAACTATTTTTCCTTATTTATTTTATCACTTCTTTTTTTATAGTATTTATATATTCTATTTATAAAAAAATATAAAATATAAAAAGAAAATATAAACATCAGAAAACTAAAAATTAAAATACAAAATTAAAAATAAAAAATTAAATAAAAAAATAAAAAATAAAAAACCCACAAAAACATTTGCACTGCATTTTGTAGACATACAATCACATCACTTTTTGCACAATTCTTGATCTTTCCTGCCTTGCTCCCTGTGTTCGAACTCTCTACGTACTTGCATCTATACATCTTTTATGTAGAGTTAAAAATAAATTTGACTCCACATTTGTCTGTCATTGTTTGATATTTGATTGTGGGTTCATTGTTGATTAATTAGGGATTTTTGAGCGGTCAAGACACCGACTGCGGTTTTGCCTTGTGAAACCGTACGACCCTCGATTTCCCTGATTATCAAATGGCGGCGTTGTCAGGGAGCAACATCGCATAGTCGACTTTTTGCTCGTGCTTGTGGTTGTTGTCTACTTTTGCGGCTTTATTTATTTATTTGCTTTTTATTTTGATATATATTGTTGAGCTGTCTAACCCCCTCTCTTGTTGACTTCGTGCGAGGTACCACGGACCGAGGGAGGCGCTTCACCCGAGGCACCGACGCACCCACGTGAAGCCGGCTCTTGCCAGCCTAGCACCGAGGAGACGAGAAGAGAATTTTGAAGACCGTGCTCCACTTCAGTTGCATTTTCTTTTATTGTATTTATTTTGTAATTTAAGTGAGTGAGAGACCATATTATTGTAATAATACAGGTACCCCCGGACACTTTGGACTCTCGAGCCTAATTTCCAAGTGATTGTTCACTTAGGGGCTCACCGTGGTTTTATCGGTTTTCATCGCATTTTTTTACTTTGTTTTTCGATTTCCGATTTTATTTATTTTGTGTGATTGAGACCCTAGTTTTAGGATTGCTTGCGTTAGACTAAGGCCAAACACTTAATATCTTGCATGCACCTATAGCCGCATTTGGACTTAGTCAAATTATAAACAGTCGCTTCACCATCTTCGAGCCGCCACGCCGTGAGCCCACCTTGCCAAGCGCTGCTCCTGAACTCGATTTGTCGAGAGGAGGAGGGGTGAGCCCAGACTGGACTTTTGGATTGAGGATTGGTGAATGACTTGTGGTTCTTCACGATAATAGCAATTTCGAAACTTAGGGCGATTTCATCGTCTTGCATTTGCATATAGATAGGTTTCAATTATGCCTTGCATGTAGAGTGCTGGAGGCAAGGTGAGCATTTCTCTTTAGCATTCATCATCGATTACCGCTTGCATTGCTTTTCCGACCCGCCCTCTGATTTTGACCACCTAGGGGCTCAAAGGAATTGATTCCCCGATAGGATCATGCATTCTTATTATAAATCCAAAAAAAGTGACAACCAATAAAATTGGGACTGCTAACATTACTTGACCCTAAAATTCACCAAAAAGAAAAATCTTGTATTGGGGCGAGTAATCCCCTCATTGTCTTCGTTTTACATTGCTCGCGCACACGCTAAGGATTAGTGCCCAAATCCCATTTTCAGCCCCTAAGTGTGTGTGCAACTCTTTGACTTCTCACCTAACTCTAAAACAAACAAGATAAAAAGACCGCTCTTTGCGGTCCCTACCGGGTTGAGTAGGTGAATTGAGGGTTTGCATTATTTTCATTTCTGTTTGTGATTGTCTTGTGTGTACTCCAGATCGCTCTGCGCATTTGTGCCTTTTCTTCACTCTTTTGACTTGACCTTCGTGCTCCACCAAATCAGTTTCTTTTGTTTTCGAGATGGACCCCTGGAGCACATTTTATTCGGACTTTGCGGATCCCTCGCTCGCTAAGTCGGTCCATCTCCCTTTTATTAGGAGGATCCTCCTCCTACTTTTTCTGATTTTTGTACATATCCGCCTCAGCCGCAGTATCAGACCTCGGACTTCTACCCATCTCCCTTTTATCAGGAGGATCCTCCTCCTACTTTTTCTGATTTTTGTACATATCCGCCTCAGCCGCAGTATCAGACCTCAGACTTTTACCCATCTCCACCCCCACCTGTATATTATCCACCTACACCTTCACATCCACCCGAGTCTGACCTGTTGGAGTCACCTCCCTCGATCTCTATGAGTGATATCTTGAATCGGATGACAAAGCACATTGATTTGATGAATGATGATCTTGCTTTCTTGAGGAAGAATCAGATTAATGCTCCTTTCATCAGGGATACGGCTTTGCTTGTAGGTGATCATGGGAGCTTGCAATCGCCAAAAATACAAATAATGAGAAAATTTTAAAAACACAAAAAGAGTTTGGGAGACATTGGGTTGATTCATACCTTGAGGAGAGAGTCCACTTGCCAGAACCCTTGACCACACAGCCATTCACACCTAGTCCCACCTTTGACCCCGAGGATGCCGTTGTACAGACTGCTCTTGGCATGCCTCGTGTATATGCTGATTCCAACTTCCTCCCTTGTATGGAGGAAGTCCAAAAATTAAAAAAAATGTTGACTGAACCCGAAGTGGTGGCAACCATTCATGAGATTATCCGTGCCCCACTTCAACAGGCCATGACCGATTTATCTGCTCCTCTTCCCAAGAAGAGAAAGCGGAGGAGCAGATCTGAGCGTCACATTCTGACCATGGTCACTGCCCACGCCATCACACACCGTCCCATTCCCAGAAAGAAGAACACTGCTACCCCTTTCATCACTTGCACCATCTCTGACTACATTTATGATCGCACTCTCCTAGACGGCAGTGCATCTATTAGTATATTACCCTTCTCGCTGGTACAATCTCTTTACTTAGGGCCTCTCAAGAAAACCAGGATGATCGTTCAGTTTGCTGATGGATCCATCAAGAGGCCGAAGGGTATCCTTGAGAACACCGTCATTTCTATTCAGGGCACGAGATACCATGTTGATTTTGTCGTGTTGCCCATGGAGACCTCCACAAGGGAGCCATCTCCAATCATCCTGGGACAACCATTCCTCGCCTCTGCGAGGGTCGTTATTGACTATGGATCAGGAGAGATTCGCTTCCGTCCTGTTGACGAGAGTGAAGTGTTGATCACCACACCCACAGTTGACCAGAGACCTGCACCTGATGCACCTTCACCGATTCTAGCTGACTCCGAGGCCTGTGACCAATCTGATGCTATTAGAGATGTTTGCTTAGACCCCTGATGAGACTCGAAGAATCCCCGAAAGGGGAGGAAATCGGAAAGCATAGACCTCGCAGTTCCTCCTTCTGGTGTGTGGAGATGTGTTGATGAAATCCAAAGCATTTACGTGATTGATCCTATTGAGCGGCGGGCAGATACCAAGACTAGACAGGACAGACCTGGTTTGACTACTTTCACTGATAAGTCCGCTCCTGTTCACTCAAAAGTGATGATGATTGAGGTCGGTTATGATGCGAATGTTAAAAATTTTTGGCCTCCTGATGAAGAAGATGATCCGGGTGAGACTCTTGAGGACGAACAGACTTAGGATACTTCCACAGATGATTTCATGCCTTTTGATTTCGACCTGGATGACACCTCGTAAGACGACTCCGATTACACTTCTTCCGAGGATGATGAATTTGTCCCATTCCACTTTGATATCAGCGAGACCCCCAAGGCCAGACCTAACCACACTTCTTCCACTCGTCCGTCTGCGCCTTCACACCATAGGACCGCCAAGGGCGAACCTAGCCATACTACTTCCATTGACCAGTTCGTCCCTTTCCGATTTGACTCCACTGAGGACCTTCATTCTGTCGACCCTGATCGGCTTCCACCCACCGTGAATCCTGATGTCGACCTGCACCACACCAGATCTATCCCTCAGCGGTCTCGCAATAAGGTTTGCTTTCTACCTTCTTGATCATATGTATATCCATCTCTGTTGTATATTCTCTTGTGTTTCCCTCTTGCTATCTTCTGTATTGCTCGTCCACCCATTCTCATGTTTGCCTTGCTTAGGACGAACCTTGTCCTAAGTATAGGGGGATGGACAAGCGAGTGCTCATTCTTTGTTCTGTGTCAGCACTCCTGTTGTTGCCTATACTTAGGGCTTCTTTTACCCTAAGTATAAGGGGTGTGATGTGTACATTCTCACGATCGATCTCTTCTTCCACTGTGATCTCTTTTCTTCTTTTTTTCTTTTCCTCTTCTATTTTCTGTATCTATCAAAAAGGTGCTGCCCCTTGTAGACAGTTTTCTATACTTAGGACGTACTTTGTCCTAAGTATAGGGGGGTGTGCACCCCGAGTTTCTTCTATTCTTTTCGATCCTCTCCATTGTCTCCTCTTCTTGTCTATACTTAGGGATATTTTACCCTAAGTATAGGGGGAGACAACCCGAGTACGATCTGTTCATTCCTACCCTTGACCCTCCCTGCGTTGTGTACAATCTGCTATACTTAGGATTATTTGATCCTAAGTATAGGGGGGACGATCAACTTCTCATTGGTTTATCTATTTAATTCCTTAGACTTGCCTATACTTAGTACGGGTTATGTCTTCTCTTTTCTCTCCGATCTATGAGGACATAGCTCAAGCTAAGTATAGGGGGGTCGTATATACTACTCATATACTTTAGCCATAACTCGTACTTTTGTATTTTCCTAATAATATGGCTAATTATTCTTTAAAATTCATTAAAAACCCTAAAAAAGATGTATCATTCCTCAAAATTCTTTTTGTATTTACTAATTAATAAATCAGGTGAAAATACTTTTTGCAAAATGTTTGAAAAATAGTTTGAAAATCTATGTGAAAATTTATTGAAAACTATTTTGAAAACGTTTTGTTACAAGTTTTCAACCTTTGTAAAAATGTGTGATTTGTAAAGTTTATTTTCTTTGTGTTAAATAAAAAGTATGAAAAATGATTTACAAATGGTTTGAAAAATGGTTGCAAAAATATTTTGAAAAATCTATGTATACTGTTTTGAAAACCTTTGCAAAATGATTTTCAAATGTGTGTACATGTTTGCAAAATGTTTGTAAAAATTATTTTGGACTATAGTTTTCAAAAAGTGTTTGAAAAACATGTGTCAAATAAGTTTGAGGAATACATACATCTCACCAAAATCCACTATATATATATACTTATAAAAGTGATCACTTACCCTTGTAAATTCTTAAAATCCACTTCTTGTATATATAAGAAGCACTCCCGTGTAAATATTTTAACCTAGATTTTAGCCAAAAAATTTTTGTTTTCTAAAATTCCAAAAACATTTGCAAAATTAAAATAAAAAAAACATTTGAAAAATCTTTTTGAAAAATACAAAAAATGCATGTGCATCATCATCATCTTTTCAAAAATCCATAAAAAGTTCAAAATCTTTGAAAATTGCATCACAAAAATATTTCCTGCATCGCATAGCATGAGCATTTTCGGATTGAGTTTGATAATTGAACAAGTCTAAGTAAAATCCGGAGATTGGAGCTTGATTGGACCTTAAAATCTACCTAATAACAGGAACCTTATAGGAACTGGGTTCAAGGTACTTCAGGTCTAGTTGACTTAATTCTTTGAGGATCACGAGACTTGGTTCAATGGATTCTTGACTGCCTAAGTAGAGTATTTCAGAACACACGCACGACTCTTGTTGATAATGACCTAACTTGGACACCTGCACCTTTCACATGGCTCAACTCAGTTGGAATGGTGAGGGGATTGGATTTGCCGGTATGAGACGCACACAAGTGGAAACACTTGTCCTCCTCTAGGGAGGGAAGTGCATCCCAACCCATCCAGTGATGAGGAAGTCTAAAGACAGGAGAGTATGGGTTGCGATAAAGCTTCAAAAGAGGGATAGTCTACTGGCTCAAGAGGAAAAACTCCTTATGTAAATGCTGCTGTGAATAGTGTTTCAAAAAAAAAGTTCAGGCCTGTACAAAAATAAAATTCCTGCAAAGTATGTATATATGTTGTAAAGTCAATAAGCAAGCTTGAGTTCCAAAGTCATATATGTGAGCCTGCAGCTGGATGACTTGACTACACTGGTCTGGCATCCTAGGATAGGTAGCTACACTGGCTACCGTCTATTCTTCTCTTCACCCTCTCCTCTCGAGCTGGTTGCCACTTGAACTTAGAAGGGAATACCCCGCTCCTCGAGGATGGAGTTATTGGATTGGGGAATCATTGGGTTGTCGTATTGGAGAAGTCAGACTCTTTATCATTCTAGTTGGGGAGAGCCACTATCACTTACACTGTACGAGTCAGATTCATAGTCGTAAGAGTTTGTGTATGAGTTGAGATATTTCTGACCTGGCTATTGAGGAGACTTGAACAGAGTTTTGGGATTCTCAGGGTCTGTTGGATTTCAAATTCGGTTCTCATTAAGGTTCCGCCCGCACTAAAATTCCAAAGGTCCGACTTAAGCTCCAAACTTTGAATTTGTGAAGACAAGTTTGATAATTAAACTAAATCCAAATTCTTCTTTTTCTTTTCTTTGTTTTCTTTTCTGCACTTATTGCATAAGTATTTGCTAGGGACTAGCAAAGGTAAAGTATAGGGGGATGATGAATCCACTTTTCATCATCTTTATTCTATCATTTTGGCCTCAAAAATCCTAGCAAATGCGTGCAAATATCATTAAATCCTGCATTTTAACATTCATGCATGTGCATGTGAATAATGTATATAATAGTGTAATTAAAGCCAAAATTATAGAATAAATAAAAGAAAGAAAAAGAATAAAATATTGTAAATATTTTATGACCCGAAACCCCGAGACCTAGGCATCTTGATGAATAGGTCGACAAGGAATAAAGTAGGGGGAGATAAGGGTCAAATACATGTTCTTTTTAATTCATTTTCTATTTATTTTGGGACCTATTTTTGGTTCCACTTTTTATACATCAAATAAAGAAACTTTGAACATGAAAGTTGTAGATAATTAAATAAAGAAAAATACAAAATTAATTTCATTCAAAAATAATGTACAGATAAAAAGTTATGGTCTGAATAAAAATCCAGAATTCCAACTTCCCAGACCCGTATCTCATAGATGAAAACTTCAAATGCAGCAAACTCGCCTTTAATTGTATAAAGAAGAAATTAAGCTATTTAATGGCAGTGGTTTCGCATTTGGCGAAGCTACGGTTTGAAAGTTGAGTTTTGGACCCTTGTTGTATAATTGTACTGATTAAAATATTCAATTTATTATTTATCCATTATTTTTATAATTTTATATTTTTATAATTATGTAAATATTACTTATAATATATATGTATATTAAAACAAGAATAAAAACCTAAGTAAAACTCAGAATAAAATACATGTATATAAAATACAGAGGTATTATATCTATAAATATACCTATATAATACAAACTTATATTTTATTAAATATACAAAACACTTCAAAAAAATAAAATAAAAATATAATTAAGTGTATAAAAGTATTTTATAATTTTATAAAATAATAAACAAAATTAAAGAAATTAAAAACACAAAATAAAAATAAATTAATAAAATATATAAGTATATGTACCTACAAAGGGCATAAAAGGAACTTGTAAAAATATACCTCATAAAAATAATTAAAAATTACCATAAAATAATTTATAAAATTACAAACATTTTTTATTTTATAACCAAAAATTAAATAATTCATTTTCTATTTTTTATTGATTTAATAAAACCTTTTCCTAGGATTTTCCTGGTTGGTCCACGTGGACCAACCAGGTGGCTCGGATGGTTGACCCAGGTCAACTGTCTGACCTGCACCTGTGGGCTTTGTCAGAATGGGTTTTGACCCATTTTTACCCTTTTTTCGAGGCTCGTTCTTTCACCAAAACATGAAATGCCCTTCACGACTTTTGTTGCTCTACTATCAAGGATACACGCCCAAAGATTTGCTTGGGCCGTGGAGCATCAAAGCAACCGCCATCGCCTCGTTCTTCGCACTTGTCGACCATCTATTCAAAATTCCCCCAGTCGCCCCCTTCCTCTTTGAACCATCTTTTGGCCGAAGCCAAGACCTCCGAGCTCCGCTGTGAGTCCCCGGTGACAGAGGGTCGACCTAGCTTCCTCGTCGAGGTGCGGTGAAGGCCTGAAGAGCGTTCCAGTCATCTCCGGCGGCCGCACCACCGTGAGGTTCTACCTTGGGTTTCTAACCCTCCAAGTACCATTTTGCTTCGTTTTTCTTGCATTTTTTAGCTAGTTAGCCTTAGGAGTAGTCCAACCTTATTCCTTTCGATCAACCGCGAAACCACCTCGTCGGAGCTAGCTCCGGCGAGCCCCCTCCTGCACCACTCCTACACCATTCCACCCCATGGTGGGCTGCGGCACTTTGCCCGTAGCTACACCTAATCTCTTTTGCAGGTCCATGAGCAGGAGCCTCATCCAGGAGGCGATTTTGAGCGAGCAAGCATTCCCAGGTCCGTCGGAGCATCCTCGAGGGGTGGGAGGCCATCCCTTGGTCTTTGACCCCATCTAATCCACCTGAGAGTCGCGGGAGCACTGCAGGAGCACGACGCGCACATCATCAGAGCTTGTGGTGGTCGGAGGCAGGAGTAGGCCCAATTCCAAACTCGCCACCAGCGAGTTCATTCGCTGTTCTTCGTCCATATCCCAGCGCCGTCCGATCCCTGGTGTTCTTCCTGACGTGCCAGCAACCATCCGATTTTGAGAGCCGTCGACCATCGATTCCTCTCCAGGGATCTAATCCTGGGCGTTGCTGCGAAACGACATCGTGCAAGGAAATAGAGCCACGTGTTTAAGTGGCATTCCATCTGCCATTCGTTCGCGCCATAGCGTGGGTAATTTTGCCCTATACCCCCTCACAATTTTTGTACTAAAATTATTCCAGAAACATTCATTTGCCGTGTTTTAGTATTTGTAATATTTGCTAAAAACCCCCTGTGATTTTTCATATTAATATTCCAGCCCTTGCCAGCTAGGCGCACGTGCGCGAGCACGTGCGCGTGGTTATTTTGCTGACAAGGGCTTGCTTAGTTGTATATTGATAGTTAGTCCAAAAACATTTTTCTTTAGTTGTATAATTTAATGGAATTTTATATTCAGGCCCCTGTCTTTTTGAGTATTGCATTTTAGCCCTTCCTGGGCGTGTGCGTCGCATGTGCGTGGGTGGGTATTTTGCGCGGAAGGGCTTGCGCCTTTGGATATTTACATTTGGTCCAGATAATTTTGTATTCAGTGTTATATTTTCTGGAATAGTTGCACGCAGGCCCCTACATTCTCTCATATTTGCATCTATGCCCTTGGCCTGCATGTAGTTTCTTTATGTTTCTAGCATTTATTGCATACAGCTCTAAAGCTCTAAAAAATCTACAAAAAACAAAGTAGGTCCCTGTTCTATAGTAGTTTAACGTAATATTTTTGCATTTCATTTTTGTTGCATTTTTTATTTATTAAAAATCAAAAACTTGCATTTTAGCTACTGTTTGCATTAGAAAATACTAAAAAATATTAGAACACCTTAAAAAATTCCAAAAAAATTACCTATGGTCTATATTGTTGTATTCTAATGTCAGTCCAAAAACCACTAAAAACTTCAAAACCAAAACCTTAAAAATTAGAAAATACCCAAAAACTTCCAAAAAATCTAAAAAATTCTAGAAAAATCTAAAAAATAAAACTCTGGTCCTATAGGTTCCTTATTTTATTGTCTTTATTTTAAAATTAATTTGGAAAAAATTTAATAATGTTTGATATTTTTCATTTCCATTTTAATTTCGTCCAGAACCTTAATTCACCGTTTTCTTTATTTTGACTTTTAAAAATACCAAAAACATTTCGAAAAATCCACAAAAATCACAAAAATAGTATAAAATCATTAAAAGACCAAAAACTTTTCATTTTCTAATTTTTAACTATTTTTCCTTTTTTTATAAATATTTTATCACTTCTTTTCTTATAGTATTTATATATTCTATTTATAAAACAAAAAAAATATAAAATATAAAAAGAAAATATAAAAATCAGAAAATTGAAAATCAAAATACAAAATTAAAAATTTAAAATTAAAAATTAAATAAAAAATTAAAAATTTAAAACCCACAAAAACATTTGCACTGCATTTTGTAGACATACAATCACATCACTTTTTGTACAATTGTTGATCTATCCTACCTTGCTCCCTGTGTTCGATCTCTCTACGTACTTGCATATATACATCTTTTATGTAGAGTTAAAAATAAATTTGACTCCACATTTGTCTGTCATTGTTTGATATTTGATTGTGGGTTCATTGTTGATTAATTAGGGATTTTTGAGCGGTCAAGACATCGACTGCGATTTCGCCTTGTGAAACTGTACG
This sequence comes from Ottelia alismoides, assembly GCA_037367405.1. Lineage (NCBI taxonomy): Eukaryota > Viridiplantae > Streptophyta > Magnoliopsida > Alismatales > Hydrocharitaceae > Ottelia > Ottelia alismoides. The sequence continues at coordinate 268,258 of JAZKJV010011875.1, forward strand.
ACCCTCGATTTCCTTGATTATCTGGTATACAAGTGGTGGGGATTACTACTTGATAACTTGAGCTTAAGCATTTTGGATGGTTGTCAACGGATCCATTTGAGCCCGTACCCAACAAGTTGTCAGGGTCAGTTTTCCTCGATAACGGACCGGGGACCTAAGCCCGGGACGTTACACTTTAAGTATCTTGATCCAAGAAGCTATAACCAAGTCCTAAAATTTCGATTTCGGTCACCATTTCGGTGACCGATCGAAATGAGATTTCAGTCATTTCGGTCAGTTTTTGAATAGGGGGTCTCAAATTTTGATCGATATAGATTATTTCGACTGAATTTATTTGATCCCATGGCTATAGGGGTGATCATTATACGGGCTCATTCATACAATCCAATCAAACCATTGAAAATGGATCATTTAGATTTTGGGTCGAGTTGGATCCAAATCACATTTCTTCAATGGATATTGGTTCGGTTGGTGTGTCTAATATCTTACTTTATCCACCTCTATAGCCCAAACTATTTATTTGGAGGACCTAAGATTTAATCCCACCTAACCCAATTGATATATACTTAATATATAATGTTAAGAATTCTAAACTCATATTTCTATTCTATAACTCTTCTCTAATCCAAGTTATCAGCTCATTAACCATCCTTGTCTCAGTAATTGTTATTTTAGTTGTTATCATGTGTTGTAATCTAGCAACCTTAACATGTTCCGTACACACTATAGACACTTGAGTGCCTACCTTCTATCATACAATTATGCTTCAATCCCGATCCACTTCAGATGATAAATTATTCTTGGAAATTCCATAGTCCTAACTGAACAACTCCATATCAACTTGAATATATCCCAACCTTCATTCACGTAGACCTTAATTCATCCAACCTTCTTCTCTATCGAGATTGATACATGCTTACTTTGACATCCTTTTTCACACATCAATTACCACATCAGTAATTTACCTTCAATTAACAAAATTTTTCACATGGGTAATTTGATTTTCACCCAACTCAATCGACCCAAAGCGTCCACCCAAACATCTCGACCCAATCTAATTTGGTCGGGTGATGTGTGCTATTTTTTTAATCGAAATCGAATTCAACCCAAATCGAATAACCCAAACCCACCCAACGCAATCGAATGCCCACCCCTAGCTATAAGACTCCATGTCTTGAGGCATCATACATGAAAATGGAGAACAACCATGCATATGCACGAGTATCGGATTCGACTAGGTTACGTCCTCAGCAATGGAATAATGCTTCAACTGCATGCCTCAATGCATTTTGAGGAGAACTCCTCCGATTGTTGAACGTCGCGAGCGGGGGCCTCTATTCAAATAGATGGAAGGACAGAGGAAGCATCTCATTTAGAGAGGAAAATTAATTGACATCTCGATGTGATACAATCTTTTCCATTTAGTTTTGGGAAAGAACGACGATATTCATTTGAACCATCCAATGAAGATATATGAGGAGAGCAAGACATCAATGGCGCGCGAAGCATTCTCACGGAGAAAAAGAAATTGTGGAGGTGTTGAGTCCCTTGGCTTCGAGGGGTCTAAAGTAGTGCATCCCAACCAAATTAAGGATTTGGGGCTTCTTGCATGACTCATGGCAGCCGATTAATTAGTGCTGGGGAATTGGTCAACTTGAAGAGGCCTAATTGATGCATTCATCCCATGTCTACTACTTCATTGCCTCCCCTTGCGGACGACTCTCCAGTAATTCCATTCCTTCTGACTTCTGGGATGAGCACCTGCTCCAGGACAGTTGGGGTCAAGCCCATATAATGACACCCTCCCCCCTCTCCTCCCGCTTGTCATGCGCGCACATGCGCACATGCTTGCCCTTGCGCGCTGAGTGTACACACTAAATGGGGTTGCTCCCTGCCATCATTTTTTTCATATTTGTTTGTGAAAGTCTTTCAAAACAACTAGGGTATTCTGATTAGTAATTGACAATGTTTTGTCATTTAAATTTAGAGTCAATTGTAAAATCATATCCCCTCTATGATTCTATCCCCTCTATTAAGACTACAAGGTCTCATAATTGCTGAAATCAACTATTTCAAATGGACAACTTAGCAATGTTTGTTTTACACAAAATTTGAATGATAAAATATTATCATTGACTTGTAAAAACCTCCTGCGTGTTTATAAAAAAATCCACAAAAAATACAGAAAAAAGTGAAAGTAACCAAGTTAGTTACTCCTAAGCTGCATATACATTTTAGGGATTTTATCACTTGTGCCCCTCCGAGATATCGCAATATCAGTTATACCCCTATCTTTTTGGTAATATCAGTTGTGCCCCTAACTTCTTGCTCCGTCACCAGTTGTGCCTTTCCGTCAGATTGACCGTCAAAAAATTAAAATAACCATGATTTATTCAAACCATGGTGTGGTTAAGAAGGGTATTATGGTCCATACCCTTCTTCATCTTCTTCCTCCTCCATTTGCTTTTCTTCCTTCTCTTCATAATTTCTCTCTCTTACTAACACCTTCATGCATCCATCGAATCTCTAAAATTTTTACATTTCCACAGACATATCACTCGTTACGGATCAAACGATGAATTTTATTGAATTTTTGGATGACTTTTTATGAATCAATTAGTCAAAAATTTATCAAAATTTAAGAAAAAACTCAACTCCAGTTTCAGCTTCAGCCACAGGTGGAGGAGGAGGGCGGAAGGGACCGGAGGAGGCACGGGGGCGGGAGCTTGCGAGCAGGGGGACTTGCGGATCGGGACTGTGGGTGGGAGGGGGGGTTGTCGACAGAAGCTGGAGCTTGCGGGGAAGGGGGGGATTGCAGGTGGGTTTCAACGGGGGGTTGCAAGCGGGAGGTGTGTGGGGGTCGTCGACAGGAGCACGCAGGGGGCCTTGCAGATCGGGGGCTGCGGGCGGGAGGGGTCATCGACATGAGTTGTAGCTTGCGCGCAGGGGTTGTAAGCGGGAGGTGGGTGGGGGTCGTCGACCGAAGCGCGCAGGGGGACTTGTAGACCGGGAGCTTGCGGGCGGGTTGCAGGTGGGTCCTTTCCCGGGGGATTGCGGGTAGGGGTGCCTTCATCGGGGGCTTGCGGGTCGTCGGGATCTTGCGGCCAGTGGCGGGTCTGGCTTTGTCGGAAGTGCAGGAGGGGGTGCCTTCATCGGGGGTTGTGGACAAGGGAGGGGGCTTCGACGTCTGCGGTGTCTTGCGAGAGATGGGACTTGCAGGCTGGGGGAGGGGGGCTTCGATAGGGGCGGGGGGAAGGTCTCGATGGAGCTTGGTTCTGGAGGAGGAATGAGAGGAGTAGGTGGTCGGTGGGGGGAGGAGGCGGAGGTAGTTGCCGGAGGATGGAGTGGAGGAGGAGGTCAGAGGAAGGGGACGACGAGGTGCTGCTGGCAGATTGGAGGAGGGAGGAGAGGCGGCGCGGGGCAGGGGCGAGGGCAGAGAGGGAGGAGGAGGAGCCGGAGGATGGGCAAGAGGAGGAAGAAGAAGAGGATGAGGAACATGATGTAAAATGACCTCCTAACCTTTTTTAAAAAAGTAATTCCGCCTATGTCCTCAAAGTTAACGGCCGTTTGCACTGTGGATGGACGGTCACTAACCCGAGGGGCACAAGTGATAAATTAGCAAGTTTTGAGGGGCACAACTGATATTACCAAAAATATAGGGGCATAACTGAAATTGCGATATCTCGGAGGGGCACAAGTGATAAAATCCCTACATTTTACATGTATACACAAACAATTGCGCCATCATCACCTAGTTGAACTGTAGTTTCATTTCACGGTCCAACCTCCTGACCTTTCCAATATGATTTAATCTTAGGCCTGATTTAAAAATGTTGGTTTTCTAAATGAAGAAGAATTAAGTGTGAATTACAAAAAAAAGTCCTCAACTATACGTCGATTTCGAATCAGAGGCCTCATTTTTCAAAAACAACAAATGAAGAGGGGCATGCACTTTCAACTACATGATTCAACGCCGACTTATAAGGGTCGCAGAAACTTATGAAGGCTTGTAATTTTTTTTAAATAAGATAAAATCGCTTTTTATTATTCTGAAAAATGAGGCCTCTGATTGGGAATCGACATGTAGTTGGGATTATTTTTTGTAATTTACCCAAGAACTAAATGTAAAACATAACCACTTCATATTAGTAGGTTTTTGTTCAGCATTGTATTATACTTTATGCTTAACATATTCGTATTTATGTTGAATGAATCGATTCTTTGAAAGAGCAGATCGTCTGCTCTAATAGGGATTACAGACCTACTGTAATCTCTCTCTTTTTTTCTTCTCCGATTTCGATTCCAAAATCCAACCATATAGATTGAATCTTAGATTAATTCTCTACATATCCTCCAAATTTCATAAAATGGGATGTTATATGCTATTTTATCTTAATGATCAAAGATTCATGCCCTTTTTAAATATTTGATCATTAAGATAAAATAGCATATAACCTCTGATTTTTGCGAAATTTGAAAGATATGTAGATCATTAATACAAGATTCAATCTATACAGTTGGATTTTGGAATCGAAATCACAAAAGGAAAAATATTACAGCAGATCTGCTGTAATCCCTATTACAGCATACGATCTCGTCTCTCTTCGACAAGCATTCTCTCTCTCTACATGTCTAAGTGCATCTTACGGTAGGATCCACATTGCTTTCGGAGTGATCCGGGCCATCCGATACGAATCGGACGTCCCAAACACGAATATAATTGCGTGAATAGCTGGTAAGAAATCGATCAAGATAAAACATGCCGTGCATAAACTCTTCTTCATCGAAAGCACCACTGCATGACAGAACGCAAACATTGTATTCGTATTTACGTAAATACGAGCACATATCCATACATGACGGTCAATTACTGCAAGGATTAGGAAACAAAAACAGAAGATAAAACCCAACCGCGGATGCGATGCAGCTAACCCTCCACAGTATCACGGATACGAGGAAGGAATCCAGGATAAAGCCCACTCTATAGGAGAACATGAAGCACAGGATTGTGGATAGAGACCATACGACGGCCTTAAGGAGCCCCTTCTTAGCGCCGCGATCGCTGTTCCGCGCCTTCTCGAGCTGCCGCATCGACCAAAACAGGAGAGCTACGTTGGCGACGGAGCCCCACGCAAATGCCACCATCGCCGGATCGCCACCGGATCTGCACGAGGCAGCGATGGAGTTGAACGTGAGCAGGCCGAGGCTACCGACGATCGCTGTGGATGAGAGGAAGCTGCCATGGGGAGAAGCCATGTTGGTTTATCATGAGGCCGCACTAATCCCTTCCCTCTAGTTTATAAAAAAGGCCTCTCCCAAGTTAAACAATTCTAGAGTTTACTCGACGAAATTGGAAATGGAAATGTAATCACCATCTCATTGGAAGTTTCTCATACAAGAAAAATGATCGCGTGTAGCTAGTTAGTTGCACCCGTCGGTGCATACTTCCTTTTCCATATATATATATATAATACTTAATTAAAGTGATTATTTTAGGAGATCAGAATGCAAGAGAATCTGAATCCCTGGAAATTTCGTTCTACAGAAAAATATATATAGTGTTTCTGTCGTGATATCAACACAGCTATATCTTAATGCAACGGCAATTTCTACTCTGATATTAATATAGTTCATCCTTTATTCAGGTCAAATTGGTCGTGTCATCCATCTCCATTTAGAGTGACCTAATCAATAGAAAAAGTACGTATCAGTATTTAAATATACACGGCTGAAAATGGGGCTTTATAATATTGTATCTAGGAGGGGCGGATCATGTGAGAGTTAAAATCTATGAGAGCATGATAGCTGTGAGTTTGGATCATTAGATTTTGTTCATCACACACGCGTTGATTAGATGAGAAGAGATATTGACAGAATCTAGTGGTGCAAACTCAGTGCTCTCATGCTCTCACAAATTTTGACTCTCACAAGATCAGTCCTCTTGTAACTATTATGTAAAGATGTATAGATGCGTTCAAATCCGTATGATCTAATGACCATCGAATATTTTGCAAGTAATTTTTTTTAAACAATTTATACAAAATAATAAGCATGTACAAGCAATTCTCGTTAAAATATACATTAATTTTAGGAAACAATGAGTAATTATTAACAGATGCCAATAGTTTTTTAAAAAGCAACCTTCTATACTAGTATTTTTACAAAAAAAGTTCGTGGGTTCCACTAATTTACTCATACATACTAATTTGTGTTCTTCAAATCATTGATTGAATCCATTGTTGAGATGAGTAACTTAGAAACATTTGTGTGGCCACGATTGCCAATTCAATGTCTGTGTCGTATAATTCTCCTTTTGTAGTTTTAACTTTAGCACTATAAACATAACACCATATTTAGTTTGAGCTTAAGCATTTTGAGCTATGATTAATGACTCCAATTCGGTCCAAACCCACTAAGTTATCTGGGCTAGTAGTCTCCCATGATGGACTGGATATCTAGAGCCAGATACAATACATTAACTACCAGGATGCAAATGCAATAAGATTGTTGTATTGCATCTTCCCAAATCGCATCAGTAGTGTACCGAATCATCCTGGGTGCATTGATATATAGCATAAGATCATTAATTTCGAAGGATATGTCAACATATATTCAAATTATTTGTTATAACGACTCAACTTTCTTGTAGTGTTGATAGCGCTCAATAGCCAATAAATCCTAGAAAACTACGATTGTGACCATCATGCATGGTGATTCTCGATCCATTCCATGCCTAGAATCACATCGGAGTCCTCTATATGAAATAAGAGGAGTAGGCCACTCGCATGTACCCTTTAACGTACGTTGGGAAATAAAGTAACACTCGATGAGTGACAAAGGCCATACCTTTAGGCTCCTTGATGAGATATATAGGTTTCTATCTTAGACGATGAGTTCAAGATTCATCTACTTTCTTCGTTCACTTTGTCCTACAATCATGGGCAGACTTACATATGCATGGGGAGGGGCATATGCCCCCCTCATTTCCCCATATAATAGTGTATAATTAAACCCTATGGATCATAGATACTAGTACAACGAGAGTGTGCCCTCCCTCACATTACAAAACCAGAGTTATGGTCATGAATAATACGAGAATTTGTTGCCATAACTTTCAATGTTAAATTTATAACAACAAAATTAGCACTATGAAATTATCTTTATTTCTTGAACTGAATAACGAATATAGTATTCATTGCTATATTCTAAGAAACAAATGATATCACAATGGTTGTCCATTGACTTTTTAATCCATGTTTGAATGTAAGATGGCATCCATTTATGTTTAGATAAAAGGACTTTATCAGATGATAAACCATTCCAGTGAACATATTGTGACTACATCGTTCATTATATATTTTTCTACAATATTTATCTATTTCTTATAATTCAGATCAATTAAATGAAAATGATGGATAAATCATAATTGTCTCTTATCCCCACCTTATTTATTATCCCTCCTATTGAGATGTTCTCAAAGAAAATTTCATCGAATATTGCGAAACTAGCAACGATTGATACATGTACAATGAAAAATAATAAATAATCTTCATGACACAGTAACTTTTTATTGCTAAATTTTTATATGTAAAATATCTTGTTAATTTTCTATTAACGTAGTAATTTATATATTTCTTCATTTTTTAGCATTGTTGTCTCACATATATGACTCCCCCTCTGGTCCAAAAGCTTGGGCCCGCCACTGCCTACAATTCTTAACAAGTACTTGCAAATAGCTACTGATACCATCTTGTAAAATTCTTCAAAATACAAGAACATTATATTAACAAATAAAAAAATTTAAAAGGAGAAGATAAAAAAATCCCAGAAGTATAGATCGTATGTAAATATCTATAGACTCAAGGAATACTAGAATAAATAGAATCAAATTATATATTTATGAGTCTAACCTAGAGATTAAGTTAGAATAATGTTTATGATAATGAATAAAGTAGAGAAAATAAGAAAACTTACAATAGAAATGATAGTGGTACAGATTCATAAAAAAAACACCTCCATAAACTTATATATACACTTCAAAAAATTGTCACGTTTTTATTCAAATTCTTTATAATTAATTCTTTTTCTATTATTTTCATAGACTAAGTTAGAAGAATTGAGGAGTACATAGATGCCCTAATTTTAAATAGAATCAACTTCACAAGCTCAAATATATTTATAGCAACTTTAAATGTGCCAATATCACCTTTAAACTTCATAAAATAATAATGTATAATTAATAAAAATAACAAAAAATCATAGTTAAAAGGTGGGTTTTTGAGTTGTTGGACATGTTGTACAATTGTACTAAGAATAATACCAATTTTCAAACATTTCTAAGTTTTTTTATCTTTACATAAATTAGCTCAAACTGACTTTTTCCCTTGTTTTTATATAAATTATATAGAAAAAATAAAAAAAATACAAACTTCTATGCATACCAAATAAACTTAAATCTTAGAACAAAAAAAGTACTTTCAATGCAACTTCCATGACCTATGAAAACAATATCCATTTTACTCGCACTCACTTTTGAAGTTCATAACTAAATATCACCTAAATTCTAACAAAACTTCAAAAGTAAAAAATGTTAAATGTGTTAAAATAGGTTTTCGTGATGTTCAATTGGGTTTCTAACTTCAATTAATCATCCTGATTTTTTATAACTTCTTTAATTATCTTATCCTGTAGGCTACAACTATATAGAAACATTTAAAAAATTAAAATCCTAAAAATGGAAAACCAAACGTTTAAATTGCAGGTCATTAATCTATAAACTTGTAAAATACAATGAAGATCATAAGTTGATTAGGGGCTCTTCTTCGCGGACGATCTTCTTATCTTTCTTGAGCAAAGAAATGAAGATCTTAAAAATATTCTCACAATCCTTAAAATTTTTGGTTTGGTTTGGATATTAACCATAAGAAATCAACATTCTATGGCCTTAACTTGTCTATTGAGGATACCTCTAAAATTAAGGAGGTCTTAAACTGGACCGAGGGATCATTCCCTATCGACTACCTAGGCTTTACCCTACCAAAAGTTAGAATGCTGAATAAAGATCGGTCGACCACAATCGATAGATTCGCATCAAAGTTACAAGAGTGGAAATCAAAAATCTCACAGCTTCCCGCTAAAAATACTTTGCTAAAATCTTCCCTAACTCTGATAATTATACATGTGATGTCCTGTCTTAAGATGCCGATAGGTATCATAAAAAAATCGGTAAGATAAGACGCAACTTCCTTTGGGGAGGTTCGAGGGATCTAAAATCATCCCATAAGGCGGCATGGTCCAGAGTCACGTGTCCAAAATCAAATGATGGTTGGGGAATTCTCAATCTACGCTCATTCAACGACACCCTCTTGACTAAATCCACAAATTGTATTGCTGACTTCAAAAGACCATGGGTTTCTTGGGTGCTCAGTGCGACTCACTTCTATCATGCTATCTGCTGGCCCTAAATGCTATCATTCGTTTGTTTGAAAATCACATATTAAGGGCTCTTCTTCTCTTCAACCTATTCTCCGTAAAAATCTTGACGAGGTTTTACATTCTTCACTTTGGAAGGACTAACTCTGTGGGTACCCTTCTCTATAATGTTCCTTTCCTTTATTGGGACCATTTATCAAAAACTGACTCATATCCGTTCACGAAGGCCTAAAATCTTGGTCGGCACAATTCAATTGGTTTAAATCATTATAAAATCAACTTCCAGTTGTTTGTGGGGAGAGGGAGTTAGGTTAAAAATATATCTAGAGAAAATCTTCATGGCGTTACACACGCAGGAGTCTGATTCAACAACATACCCCAACCTTTGTTACAATCGGAGGGATTCAACAACCAAAAGATTATATACTCTGCTTATAGATGGGAGTATCTGATCTCTGATTTATGAAAATTTTAAAAAGAGACCGTTGGAACTAAGAGCATACTACTTCATTTAGTTGTTGGCACACAACAAAATTACCACCCAGATCACCTCGAAAAATTGAAAATCACTTTTGTAAGTACATGCCACCTTTGCAAGCATGACCTGAAAAACTACATGCATCTATTCAATGATTGTGAAATAACTAGAGATATTTTCAATTCATGTGGTTTGGTACCAATGTTCCAGGATGTTTTGGATATGATTATTGTGAACACGTCGATAACACCGAGGGCTGAAGAATGGCATTTACTTTGCTTCAAAATTACGATATGGTTATTGATTTTGAAAGGTCGATATCGCCTCATCTATGACAACATACCTATCGTCAAGCATAAATTAGTCCTTGAAGTAGTGTGCATTTGTAATACTAGATTCGGAAGTGAGCCTGAGGATATTTGGATTAATCACTTGAATTTTGATACTAATGCCACTTAGTAACTCAGTCAATCTCTATTTTCATTTCTAACGGGCTTTTGGTTTTATATTAACCGTTCTGTAGGACCTCTGATGTTTGCTGGTTCTCCACACTCGGATGGTCTTGCATGCGTTCTCTAGGCTTCAGTGCCAGATCTTCGAAACCTTTCTAGGGATTGTGCCGGACGTCTTCATTGTGCATGGTCAATGTCTTTTGGTGGTTTGCTGTGATCCACAATCTTCTCGATATGCTTTGATGGTGGCTTTTATGTGCACTACTTGTGAACTATTTCCTTTTGAGTTTTTTTCTTCGTTTATATGTGTAGTGAGGGATTCTTTTGCTAGCTTGATCACTATTGTTAACATTATAGTGCACCGCGCCTGTGCTGGCCTCCCTCCTCTCGATGTAACAAACTTTATTATTACTAGCGCAATTAGACGAATGATTGTGAACCGTTTACTTAAAAAAATAGACCTAATCAATTTTAAATGGATTTATATTATATAATTTCATAATAATCAATAATATAATACAATTCAATCATAAAATTAAAATTAAAATAAAAAATATATACGTCAAATATACCTATATTGAATGCATTTATTTTGTATTTTTAATAGACGAAGGAGCTTAATAAAACTTCCTTAATGGAAATTGTAATTGTAGATAATTTTATTTTAAACTCTCATAAGTGTGAGGAGCTTCCCACTATGCATGCGACAATGGAAGCTATCATGGAAGGTAGAATCCCATCTCTTGAAGTGACAATCCTTCATTAGATCAAGGTTAATTATACTTTCTAAATCTTAATTTTATTTTCATTTTGACGATTAGTGTTGATTTCGTTTAAAATTTTCAATTTTTACCATGTGGTTTGATTCTTGATCGATTTTACTGTTCGTTTTATTTTGATCATCCCCATAGCCCGATCATTCTAGTAGATATCCATGCTCATTTGGAGAATAAGCATGGAAATAAGGGGTCAATTCCTCGCTCGACATGGTTCTCAAGAGTACGGCTATTCCCATCAACATCTCATTATTTCATCTTATTCCACCTTTATTTATATCTTTATTCCACCCTATTCTCCTTATTTCTATCCTTCCAATTGAATAGAGAATATGCCCTTATTCTCTTTATTCTTCATCCTTATTCATGCTTATTCCCCAACCGAATGCCTCCTAAGTACCATACTGCATGTCATGCTTTGTATGGTTATAACACATGAATGTGATATGCATTTAGAGGATCTCTTAGTCTCTCACAAGCCCTTGATGGACTAGCAAAAGTGAAATGATTAGGGAGATTATCAAAAAATATTAAAAGAAATATATTTGTTTGATCTTAATTTAGAGTTATCCATTTAAAATCCATGTTGATAGAACTAATAATTTCATGTCCATGTTTGTTAGTGTTTGATCATGTGGACTATGATGGTGCTGAAAATATAGGAAACAAAGTTACTTGTTGTTAATTGTTATACAATTGGTGCAGCATCCACAATAAATATTCTCCAATTATGCCATGTTTGAAGAAGGCAATACTCCACAATTATGCCATAAGTTACAAATTATCAACTGATGTACAAGGAAGGAAGGAGGTAGCAATAATCATGCTAAAACTTCCATCGATTACCATATGTCCAAAGGTCATGATATTCCTTATCATTTGCAAAGGAATAGAAATACATTTTGAGGAATGTATTAGTGCGATTTGAGAGTGATGTGGAAAGGGCTTCTTTGTTATGCCATACTCAAGATGAGTGCATAATGGATGCTAAGGAACTTTGATGGACATGTAAGTCCATGGAGGGCCACTTAATGATAAATGCGAATGCACTTATGATTTCAGATGAAATTGAGCACATTTGTATTTGCATTAATGCTAAGATCCCTTTATACAAATAGGGATACATATTATGGTCATTTTGGAAGTCATATAGCTCTCTCACACACACACACATACACACACATAAACATGATCACATGAACTGATGTATAATTGTCTGATCTAAGGAGTTGGATCAGGGTAGCACTATATAACGATGTCTAAAGAGAACTTCTAACATGAGAAGAGATGTCAACCTTCTTTAAGAACTAATGTTTGAGTAATACTCTTGATGCAAGTCCTCTGCATAAAAGTAGAGATGCATAGTTGTCGAACTACTCAAAATAAAGAATTAACTTAGCGAGATCAATATAACTTAAGACCAATATTATAGATTGTTAAGAGACATGCACTCATACTTTGATTGAAGACAAATATGCAGCTATGTCTATGCGTATGTACATTTGGAAAACCATGAGGATGATGGCTTGACAAGGTCTACCGATGAGCTGGTGTGCTTGAAAGGTATATGATCTCTTAAGGGAGTAGAACATGTTTATACCATATAAATTAGAGAGAGAGAGAGAGCTTACAACAAAGATATTGTAGTCATCCAGTTTTGGAAACAAGAATACATTCGAGAATGCCATTGAAAAGAATATATGATTTATGTTGTTTCCTTATGATCAAATGAAACATCTTCTGCATAATATGAGACCATATACTCCGAGTTATCTAGGTCTTCCATTATGCAAGATGTATGAGTAGTTGTATATGATCTCTTATTAAATTTCAAAAGCACAAATTCACAATATCTAATTCAATAGAGAGTCCTATCCGTGACTAATATTATCCCTGATTTCATTATCAGAGTTATGAATCAAGATATTTTATCCCAAAATCACGACACAATCATAAGAATTAGATTCTCATAGATCATGGACAACACTATTTTGGATATCACTATCAGAGAAATGTGAGATGAGATTATAACATGATAAAAATACATATGTATCACTAACTCAAGGGTTTGGACATGCGAATTTAATTCACACTTGACAAGTGATTAAATTTTGTGAATCTGATTTACATTTGATGAATAGATACATCTTATTGAATAATTCAATTAATAATTAATCTATTGGATTTAGTCCTAGTCAAATCTCAAAGAGAATAAGTTAAGGCAAAGATGCGTCCACAGAAGAGGAAGTAGCAATGCATCTTGCTTAGCATGCCTAGCTAGGAGTGGGAGTGTAGCGGGGGTCAAATTAGGAAAGTGGCATGAAAGGAAGCAAAATCGACAAAGCCAATATGCGCTGGAGAAAGCTTAGAGGGGTTCGGGTTCTTTTCACCTTTCCCAAATGCTATTGCCACTATAATGGGAAGACCTGAGGACGGGCCCCTCCATTATCATGAAAGTTAACTCACCGCAAACTAGATTTCTGACCACTATATATCCGGTGCTTGAAAAACACCACTTGATGAGACAGAAAATGTATCGCAGTCGTTGTATTGACCATGTGAGTTTTACCAGAAAAGATTAAATTTTTGGTTTAATCTTCTTTATTTTTATTTATACTCCTAAACTTAAGTGTATAGAGGTTAAGCACGGGAGTGTCGAACTCAGGGAGGCAAACTGTTGAAAACTAAAAAAAACTATAGACAAACTAAAGTAAATGGTTTCCTAATTTGTATTTTATTTTTGAGGATTTTTCTAAATTTTTATTTAATTTTTAAGAGTCTTATATTATTTTTGTAAATTTTAAGGTATTTTATGATTTTTCATTATTTAGAAAATGTTTTATAATTTTTATTTTATTATTTTTATGTTTATTTTGTTTTCCTTTTTATGGATTTTGAAAAGGTTTTTATTATTTTTTTAGATTTTGTTATATTTTTAATGTTGAAAACAGTATAGGTATTGAAAACATCTTCGCATTTTTTATTTTTAAAATCCAAAATAGTAAGAAAATATTTTTATTTTATTTTTATTAGAAAATAGATGAAATCATCTTTAAAATGATATATTGTCCGTTTTAGGGGATTTGTATTTATTTAGTTGTGATTTTTACAAGTTTCAGTGAATTTTATATTTTTATTGATTTTAATATTTAATTTTTATTTAGTTTTTGGTTTGAATGTAGAATATGATAAGATATGCTATAGGTAGTTTTTATTAGATTTGGCTAATTTGATCAGTTCATCGATGGTCGGCAAGTATGATGGTTCTAATGATGATTTTAAGGTGTTTTTAATGATTTATTAAAAATAGAAAATATTTTTATTTTTTAACTTTTTAATATTGTATATAGTATATTATAATGTATTTTTAAGCATCTTTATAATATTTTTCTATTTTTTATTTTATTTATTGTATATAGGATATGTATAGGTATATATACTGTTATAGGGGTACACGTGTGTAATTATTTAAAAGTTATAGGGTGTATGTGGAAAATCTCAGAACTGGAAGGGCATTTGTACAGTTTTCGCAAAAGGAGCGTACCCTTCACGTGACTGCTCCAACGTCTGTACCTGAAACGGTGGGACAATGCTCTTGATCTATAGCAGACACGTGGCTTGATTGAACCCCTTGGATCAGATATGATCCAAGGGTTACTGGACATTCTGGAGATGCCCCTTCGTTCCTCCCGTTTTCAATGGTAGGCGATGGCTTAGCTTCAAACGGTGAAAGCTTCATGTGGCGTGCTCTTCATGAGAAATGAATGATGCTCAGATTTAGTGATGGTGGAGTTTTTGTGGTTGAAGCATCATCATACGGTGGAAGTCCAAATCTCTTGAAGCAATGGTGTTGATTCAAGGATGTAGTGGCTCGACTCCAAAAGGTGGTGTTCAGACAGTTCGTTCTGATGTGATGACAGATCTGCCAATGGTGATCCTCGATGCGACTCGATCGCCGAACTGTACGGATTCCTTAAAATAAATCGCTCGTCACCACTTCTGCTATCAGATCAATGTCCGAACGGTCTCGATTGTAGAAGGTGTTCAGCTCGGATGAATGCTTCATCCTCTGAATGCAGATGAGTTCGGATGAACGTTTCAACAGAGGATTTGTGATTCTGATGAAAAAAAGGAGTTCCGTGTGTTGTGCTTCAAATCCATGCAACTCGCGATGGATATTGACGTCTCCTTCAAGTAATCCGTATGGACGGTGGTTCAAATCACTCCCAATGCTACTGATCTGAGTTGATCGTCGTGTTGTTCAGGCACATGAATTCGAAGCTCAAGGGGATGCAACACCCATTCAAAACCTGTAGATGAGCATCTAATGGTTCGAGATAGGATCTCGACTGAATGTTAGAACAATTGAGAAATGGATGCAATAATTCCTATGACGAGTGATGATAATAATCGAAGTTGGAGGAAAGGGAGATTAATAGAGGGATAGAGGGAAGAATTGAAGAGGAAGATGAGATGAGAACGAGGAGAAAAGAGACTAGAAGAGGAAGAGAGATTCTAACCGGAAAGTAGACGGAGGTTGCGCCTATAGATTCGGTACTCGACGCCTTAACTCTGGCAGAAGAGGAGGCTGGGCGCACAGCGGAGCAGCTTCTCTACGCCGGCACGATCTCGCCGCTCTGCCTTGCCCTACCTCGCTCAATGGAGACGATGGTGGAGCCTGTCACCCTCTCAACGCACTCGCTCTCGGAGCTCACTGGTGGACTGAGGAGATACAAATGGCGGATACTTTGGAATTGAGGGTGGTCGACTATACATGGAGAGGGGAAGATGTCGTCACCACCGGCGGTGACGGGATCGGAGGTCGTTGGACTACCGACCGGCCAACGGCCGGCCGTTAGAATCATTGGCGGCGGATGGCAGAGAAGGGAGAAGCGGCGTCATGAGAAGAGGAATTCCATCGGGGAAGAAGGCAAAAAGGGAAAGGTAGAGAGAGAAAAAGGAGGGGAGAGAAATAATATAAAAAAATAAAATTAATATAATTAGTTAAATAATTAATAATTATATTAAATAGATTAATTTCGTAATTAAATAAATAATTAAGAATTAAATATGATTAGTAAATTATTTAAGTGATAAATTAAATAATCAAGTATATAATTAAGTATTAACTAACTAAATAAATAAGTATTTAATTAAATAAATTAAATAATAATAAAATAATTTAAAAATATATAAATAATTAAGTAAATTAATTTTTTTATTTAATTTAAATATAAATAAAATATATAAACTAACCTATATAAAATAATAATATATTACGATACTTTGTATAATATACCAATACATACCCAAAAACCATGTTTTTTTTGCATTAATTCTGATTTTAGCGAAACTAGTGTCATTTTGTAAATAATTGAAAAATATGATTTTTAGAACCGAGTTTTCTCAATTCAGAGTTCATACGACCGAGTTATGAGTTCTAGAAAATTTAGGCAGTGGCTTCGAGGCTTTGGATTTTATTGGTATTTTGACTTAATTATAATTTTATATTTTTATATAGAATTTTATAAGATTTTAGGATAAAGAATTAAGTTAATCGGGTTTACGATTAATTAATTAAAAATCCGAGAAGTTTCCATATATAGTACACATATACAACGTGTCCCAAACGCCAAAACTCACCGGTTTTATTTGAATATTTTTTGATATTTTTAATAAATAGTACTAAGTATGAAACGAATTTTAAAAGTGAGTTTGGTCCATTTGGAGTTTTTTTATAAATAGTTATGAACCTTGGAAATAAGCTTTTGCAGCTTTTTCGGTTCATTACGGTTAATTATTTTTTATGACGAAATATTCTGATATTTTTGTAAAATAATATATATTTTTGTGAACAATTTTTACAAAAGGAGTAATTTGATTTGGAGTTGTCTTAATGATAAATAAAATAGATGAAGTATTTGCATTGTGATAATGGGTAATTTATATTTTTGGTCTTTATTTTCTTGGTATTTTTATAAGTTAGGATCCTTATCTCCCCCTACTTATTTCTTTTGTCAATCAAGTCAATATTAACATGGTCTCGAGGTTAGGATCAGTCTGTATATTACATATACATCCTTCTTTTCTTTTTATTTTTCTTTTTAATTCTTTTATTTTGGGATAAAATAAGTGTTAAATAATATAATATAAATAAATGTAGTTAGAATAATAATTAGTTGGAATTAGTGATTTTTTACATGTATTTAATCAAGAATTTTAATCAAAATGAAAGAATAAAGGTGATGAATCATGGATTCATCATTCTCCTATACTTTACCTTTGCTAGTCCCTTAGCAAATACTTATTCTATAAATAAGTGCAAGCAAAAAGAAAAAGAAAAAGGAAAATAAAAGAACTTAGAACATGATTGTTTCTTTAAATCTAATTTCACTTCATCCAAAATTCGGAGCTTGGATTTAGATCTTTGGATTAATAGTGTGTCGGGACTCTATTAGAATTAGGATTTAAGCCTCGATATCCCTCAAGTTCCACAAATCCTTATCCAGGTTCACCCCAATAGCCATCTCAGATCCACCTATTGAACACACAAACTTTCATCTTTGAAAGCAACTTGACTATGAGTGAAAGGTGTTAGCTCTTCCTGCTCTAGAGAAACGAAGAAAACGCCCATCCAGTTATACACTCCCATTGGGCCCTTGTCCAGCAACTAAATCCTTGAGGAGGGAGGTATTTTCTTGTGATTTCAGATTGGGTTGTGTCCACAATCGAGTTAGGGAGAAGATAGAAGAATGAGAAGAGAACTGGAGTGTGATCGGTGTAAACACATCTCCTGTGAAGCTTGGCCAGTTTAGCCAAGTCTCCACGAAGACATGTAGGCTTTTCTGAAGTTCGGACCATTGTGGTCATTTTGGTATTTGGTGTATTCAGCTTCTTTTTGGTAGAGATAGATCTTTTATGCCCCGACAGATATAGAATCTTTTCATTCTGTCCATTTTTTAGGGTCTTAGAAAAAATTGTGATAGCATATCATTCCCTCATCCGAAGCTTTATTTCAACCCCGATCTCTCCCGTCTTAAGACATCATCATCGCCATACAAGGATGGAAATGCACTACCAAAATGGATTGCCCTTCGCAGCCCCATGCAAGTCACGCTAAGTGCAGAGTGCATGAGTTCAAAATTGGTTCAAATGGAGAAGAGTTAAACGGATGACACCAGGTCCTATTTAGGCACTTTCAAGTTGAATTCCGAACATGTTCTCGTGGAAACCAAAGAATTAAGTCTAAAAGACCTGAAGAGTCTCAATTCCAATTCCTAATAAAGTCCCTTTAGAATTAAGTGGATTAAGACCTAAATCAAGCTCCATCTCTCGGACTTAGATCCATTCGGTTCAAGAATCAAACTTGTTCTGAAAAATACAAATGAATGCAACTATTTTTTTATGAGATAGATTTTTCAGATTGAGTTTTTTAAGTGGATTTTTAAAGACTTTTGCAAATTTTTATTGAATTTTAAACTTTTCAGTTTTTAGGGATCTTTTTAAAGAATTAGTGGATTAATTCCATTTACAATTTCATAAGAATTTTATACATTTTATAAAGGATTTTATAATCATTTTATATACAAAATTATATGGCTTTTATACAAGATTTACAAGGATTTTATTTCAAAATTTTAAGGTTTTTATCAATGAAATTTACAACATTTTTTGTATACAAATTTTAAGCCATTTTTTAAGAAGTCATATTTACGATTTTCTTACGGCTTTTAAAAACCCAAAATATAAACCCATACTTTTAGAGAGCTATATTATTTAAAATATAATAAAGTACGAATTGTGGCTTCTAAAGTATATATAACATATATATACGACACTCCCCTATACTTAGCGTGAACTGTGTCCTCATAGTGACCAAAGAAGCGGCAAATGAAGACATAACTCAGGATAAGTATAGATCGGTGAAAAGAATCTATACTACAATGACTCAAAGAATAATGAATGAATGAATAGAAGTCGATCATCTCCTCTATACTTAGGATCAAGTGATCCTAAGAATAACAGACTCAAAAACCGAAGATGATCGAGGTCAAGAGAATGTACACACTCAACGACTCGGCTTGTCCCCCCTGTACTTAAGGTAAAATATCCCTAAGTATAGAGATAAAGATCAAAAGGTGAGGGACAAGCAAGGGAGAATATGATACAAAGAAAACGATCAAGAGGGGAAATGAGCGAGATCACCTCCCCTATACTTAGGGTAAAGAACACCCTAAGTATAAGCAACGACAGAGGTGATCGAACATGATGAATGGACAACATGGTGTCTACACCCCTCGATACTTAGGATAAAGCACATCCTAAGTATAGCAAAATTCTAGATCAACCTAAGGGTGTAAGCCAAACAGAATATGGAAAGAGTAAAATCAAAAATATATACAAGATATCTTTGAAAATCAGGTATGAAATGCATAGTGTAAGAATGAAAAGATCATCTCATACAAAATAGATGGGGGCAACTTCAACGGTCGGTGATTCATGATCGAGAAAAGGTTTCAATTGCTGACCGTTGACTCAAAAGGTGGAATCAGATGACAACTCAGATATATCGATGCTATCATTGTCGTACATCTTTCGCACAAGATAGGGGCCTTTCCACTCGCTCTGTAATTTCCCTGGAAACAATTTCAGTCTCGCATCGAATAGCCATACTTTCTGATTCGGCTCAAACTGCTTGTGCCTGATGTGAGAATCATGCCACTTTTTCATCCGCTCTTTATAGTGCAGGCTACTCGTGAAGGCTTCATCACGTAATTCTTCCAGGGCTGCCAGTTCAGTTTGCCTTTGATCTCCCGAATCATCCAGGTCAAAGATTAATTCTTTCACTACCCACAAGGATTTATGCTTGATCTCGACAAGTAAGTGGCATGTCTTGCCATAAACGAGCTGAAAACGAGACGTACTGAATGGAGTTTTGAAGGATGTTCTATAGGCCCAAAGAACCGAATCCAAAAGCTGTGACCTATCCTTTCGATCTGGGCGAACAACCTTCTGCAAGATCATCTTGATCTCCCTATTCGAGACCTCGGCTAGACCATTCGTCTAAGGATGATATGGAGTAGCAACCCGATGGTCTATACCGAACTCGTTAGCAAGTGCTCTTACCTTATCGTTGATGAAGTGGCTACCCCCGTCTGATATCAGAACACGAGGGACCCCGAACCGTGAAATGATATGCTTTCTCAGGAACTGACAAACCATGTTCGCATCACCAGCTCAGGTAGGAATAGCCTCTACCCAACGACTCACATAATCCACAACTAAAAGGATATACTCGAGCCCCTGACTTTTAGGAAACAGGCCCATAAGGTTGATACCCCATGCATCAAACACTTCACAAAAGTGAATCGGTTGCATTGGCGTCATATCTTTATGTCCACAAGTGCCCATTTTCTAGCAGTCAGTACATCTCTTAAAAATTATTGAGCATCCGCAACGAGCGTAGGCCACCAAAGGTCAGAATGGAGCACCTTTTGTGCTGTCTTCTTCCATGAATGGTGTCCTCCAGCTTCTAATCGATGATAATACTTGAAGATACTCTGGTATTCCTCCTGAGGAATACACCGACGCCAGACGGAATCCGCTCCTTCATGATAAAGGACTGGATTCTCCCAATGGTTAAACTTGGCTTTCGAGAAGTCTCAAGTCTCTGTCTGGACCAACCTTGTGGGACTTTCTTAACAGCAAGAAAGTTCACAATATCGGCATACCATGTCAGCGAGGTGACAACAAGAATTACCTCGTCGGAGAAGGTCTCGGTTATTTGTCTATCAAACTCAGCAGTCTCGAGTGTTTCTATTCGGGAGATGTGATCCACCACCACATTCTTGACTCCAGGCTTATCCTTGATTTCGATGTCGAGCTCCTGGAGTAGAATGATCCATCTGGTCAGACATGGCTTCAAATCCTTCTTGTCCATTAGATACTTGATGGTGGTGTGATCAGTGAAGATTGTGACCTTTGATCCTATGATGTGGGATCTAAATTTGTATAAGGCAAATACTACGACTAGCATCTCTTTCTCTGTAACTGTGTAATTCCACTGCGCAGAATCCAAATTCTTGCTAGCGTAGTGTATGGAAAATGGAAGGCCATCCCTCCTCTGTCCCAACACAGCCCCAACGGCAAAATCGGAGGCATCTGTCATGATCTCGAATGGGAGAGACCAATCGGGTGGATGAAGGACATGAGCCTCTACAACCATGTTCTTGAGAGTTTCAAACGTTGAAAGACACTTATCATCGACGATAAACTCAGTATCTTTCACGAGAAGATCAGATAATGGCCAGGCAAGTTTGCCGAAGTCTCGTATGAAACATCGGTAGAAACTAACATGCCAGAGGAAAGACCGTAGATGTTTCAGATTGGATGGTGGATTGAGTTTCTTTATGATATACACCTTGGTCGGGTCCACCTCCATGCCATGGTTAGAGATGATGTGACCAAGGACCGTCCCTTGAGTCATCATGAAATGACTCTTCTCCCATGATAGTTGATGAATCCATGATTCATTAACTTTTCTGTCGCATTTTGTCTTAAAACCCTTAACAAATGCATGTAAATAGTCATTAAATTCCATCTCTTAAAAAAACTTCATTCATGAATAACTATTCAATTTTAACCATCAAAATCATGTAAATAAATAAAGAACAAGAAAAAGAACCAAAGGCAGATTGGATATATGTATATATGTACAATATGACTTAAAAATATAAATATAACTGTAAGGTATATTTATAGCCTAACCCCCGAGACCAAGTCAACATGGATTGGTCGACAAACCAAAAGTAGGGGAAGATAAGGAAAGAAAATCATAAAAATAAATTAAGTCATACATCATATATTTTCCACTATTTATAAAATAAATACAAAATTTCAAAGATTTTTAATTAATTTTTATATATATATACTTTTCACCAAACTCTTTTCCTAATTATTTCTAAAAATGTATATAAAAATATAAAAATAAGTTAAAAATATTACCCTGTATATATGCCAAGAAATCCTACTTGTAAATTGTCAAAATCTCAACTTCCGAACATCATAACTTCTTCATACGAACTCCAATTTCACTCTACTTACCTTTGAAGTTCATAAAATAATATTCTCTAATTAATAAAGGGTCATCGAATTCGGAGTCCGTTTGCAAAAAGTCGGTTTTGGGACCAAAAGACAACGGTGTTTCTGGGCTATTGATTTTATGTAACACACATTATTTATAAATTTCTTAATTTTATAATTTTAAATTAATTTCATGATCTTGTATTATCACCTTAATTTATTTCATAATTTTTGGAGCATATTTATTATTTTAATAAAATCAAAAATCCTAAAATATAGGTAAAAATGAACTGGCTAACTTATTCCCTTATTTATTAATATATGTAAATTAATTTATTAAAATCCATAAAAATTCATACAACCCTTTTTTATTTATTTTGATAATTAAGAAAATATAAAATTAATTTTTATTTATTTATTTATTAAATTAAAAAAATCCAAAACCTATTTATATATACATAGTTATTAATATAATATTTATATTTTGAATAATATTTATTATTTATAAAAAGTAAATATTCCATAAATTAGATAAATAATTTATTTACATTTCTTGTATTTATACCTATTTAAAATAACATTAAATACT
Source organism: Ottelia alismoides (assembly GCA_037367405.1). Lineage (NCBI taxonomy): Eukaryota > Viridiplantae > Streptophyta > Magnoliopsida > Alismatales > Hydrocharitaceae > Ottelia > Ottelia alismoides. The sequence continues at coordinate 291,067 of JAZKJV010011875.1, forward strand.
ATTTAATACCGATTTTAGAAGTATTTTACAGTAATTGGCCAACCAGGTGTTGACACTTGTCAGCACCTGGCTCATCTTCCTCAAGAAGTTGTTCAACCAGTCTGTTCTAACCGTTGACTTTCACCCATTTATCTCGCGCGAACCATCACTCCTCCAGGCGATTTAAACCGCCAGATTTAATCTCCTAACAACCATTAAGCTCACCAGCCATTCGATTCTACTTGGAGCCCATGCCATTGTTCTATATAAAGCTCCAAAGATCGCCATTGCCAACTAGCCCTCCTGTAACTAACTGCAGCTCCAGCTCAGTAGCCGACCCCCATCCTTCCAAGCCTTGCTCAGCCTCGCATTGGTGGTGACAACACCTGCAAGCGTCTCCGCGTGGAAGAAGAACATCGAAGGAGGAGTTCCAAGGTTCGTCTCAGCCTTGAATCGCAGCTCGCGCCGCGTGCAGCTCCGGCGAAGGTCGTCCGTCGAGCGAGTTATCAGAGGTAAATACACCTCTTTCCCCAGACCTATTCCTCCATTCTCTCGAATTTCTTTCTCGATCATCGTGCCACGATTAGCGTGGCTAATCACGTGATTAGTTAGCTTAATCCATTAGCTTAATCGCTAGGTCAAATCCCACTTTCAAATCGTTTCGAATATCTTCAAATTGCGACACCTTGTCATCAACAATTTCATGCAACTGTCAATAATTCTGGAAACCATATTTTTCATCACTTTTTGATCATGCAAATCTCTAAATTTGTGGCCGATTCTTCGTGAATCGAGCATATAGATTTGTCATTTGAAGGTTCATCTTCAACCTGGAGCCATTCCCCAGCATTTGAAAGCCTCTCTTATCAAGAACTTCAATTACAAAGATGGTGTAACCAGCTGATCATCAGACGCCATTACAACAGACCTCCATCTTCGTCAAGTGATAGCCAACGCCTCGTGCTACCTCCGCGAGCCACCTACCGCGGACGAGCTCGAGAGTTAGATCCTCTAACTCTCTGGCCCCGCCGGAGAGCCAACGCCTTCGTCGGTCGGTCGAGATAAATCGGAGAAGACGCGCCCTTCAGCAACTGATTAACAACTTCAAGAACAGCAAGAATGCCCCAGGCGCACAGGTATGCGACACGTGGCATCCGCGCAAGCGTCAGATCGCGCCAATTAGCTTCTAATCTTGTCCGTCGAAAGCGAACCGGTGGAGAATTTGCAACATAAACCCTGAAGCTTTCAGATTTTAATTCCCGCTCCAGAGGTTTCCATTAATTGCATTTAGGTCCCTCTGCAGGGACCTAAATGTAAAACACTTTATTTCTTTTTCATTTCAATCCCTGTAAAGGACCTATTTATAGAACAATTTTGATATTTTTCTTGCGCTTACACCCCTAGGCTGTAGGGCATTTTTGGACCTCGTTTGACCTTATTTTTCGTTGATTTCTTTAGGGTAGTTACTCAACTATCCCAGCAAGTTGTTATTAAATTTCCGTACCTTTTTCTCGTGTTTTCATTGTGTTTTGATTCTTCGAAAACCACCTTCATTTTGTTTTGATTTCGTGTACTTGATCGAGCCCGTTGCTCGACCCATCCACCTACTATATTGTATCATCTACCTATATTTCACATATTATATAATAAATAAATCTTTTGAAAAATAACCCTTTGAAAATTAAATAAAAATATGAAAAGATTAAAATCAAATAAAAAATTAAAAATAAAAATTAAATAAAAAGTGTTTCTTTTCTTTGATTACTTTCAGAAGAGATAAAATAAAATCGCAAAAATTTTCTCCAAAAAAATCAAAGCCTTCTATTCTGCCTCCTTGAGTTCGACCCAGACACACTTACCTGGTAAAATAAACAGTGTAGGTTTTCTTTAGAAAATCAAATTTGTTTGATTCGAGTTAAGATCTGTTTCGCAGCTTTTTCTACATCGACAACGTTATTCTCTAAAAAAAGCTGTGATCTGATTTTTAACGCTTATCAAAATGGCGCCGTTTCCAGGGAGGCGTTAGAGTATTTTGATCTTTTTCGACTTTTTGCGATTTTATTTTTTCTCTTCTTTTTGTTTGGTTTTTCGTAGCTTTTCGTACGGTTTTTCGTACGGTTTTTCTCGATCAAAGTCGTTTTGTTTTCGGAGTTTTCTTTCGGTTTTTCTTACGATTTTCTCGACTCTTTTCTCAATTGATTTCGTACGGCTTTTCGTACAGCTAACTAATTTTGCAGAGCCTGCAGGATCAACCGGGTTCTTAGGAAGCCGAATCAGTTGAAAGAGCAGAGGCCGGCTTCTTCTTCACGAGTCGGCTGCAGAGGGCAGACTTAGTTAGTGTAAATTTTTTTGTAAAAGAGAGAGAAAGGGAGAAAAACTGTAAAAGAGAATAAACAACCCCCCCCCCCATTTTTTTCGGGGTCTGATTCGCCGGATACCGTGTATTCGGGGGATCAGAGCACCCCCCACGATTTTTTTTGCCTTATCGATTTTTCCGCAGCTTTTTAGATGCTTGCTCAGGTTTTTTTATTCTATCTGATTCTGCCTACGTAGTTAGTCTTAGGACTCGCAACCTAAGTGCATGAATTTAGGTTTTTTATAAAAAAAAATCGGTAGACGTTTGTTTGAAAAATCCAAAAAAAATTACAAAACCACAAAATAAAATAGGGACTGCTAAACATATCTGACCTAAAAAAACCGTAACGATTCATCTGTTTTGGGAGAGTAACCCCCGCACAACTTCTCAGAGTGTGCGAGCGAGAGCCGACCCATAATGTTAGAGCCCAAACCCCGTATTTCCTGCGAAGTACTACTTAGTTCATACACCTGATCACTGTTCTTCAGTGGGTACTCTCGGGTTGCCGGAAACGGTCCGGGTTTACTTAGCAGAGTGGGTAGTTTAGAGGACACTGCGCAAGGCTCCATCCTCAAGTAACACGGATAGCCGGAAACGGTCCATACTTACTCCTATACTGGCTGAGTGCGAGTGATCTTCTGTAAGGACTCAGGCCAGTGCTTCGGAGAAACCATCGGGCACCTATTAGCTCGCTCAACCCACGATAACCGAAACTTGTTTGCTAAATACAACCCTAAAACCGACAAGATAAAAGACCGAACTCTTACGGTCTTCATCGGATTGAGTTGGTGAACACGGGGTTTGCTTTGTGTTTGCTTGCAGGGCGTGAGTTTCCGCGGCTTTTGTATTTTTCCATCTCCTTTGAATCGTACATCATGCTCTCCCGATCAATTCACTTGACATCGAAGATGACATCTCGACGGCTTTTCTGCTCAGACTCCGTGAGCTTTCGACCGTCCACCGTCGAGCGTACTTCTTCACAGGCTCGTGATGACCCTCTTTCCGAGTTGGTCCCATCTTATCTCGAGGAGAGTCAGCTCCAGACTCCCTCGCCTCCTGGCCAGAATATTGAGCCAGACCCTTGCCTCAATACATCATCTAGATCTCCGGCTGATTTTTTGCTGAGTTCTTACGAGAGCTTCTCTTTCACAGACAATCAGATGGCTCACGGCAAAGGACCAGCGGCAGACAAGAGGCCACCAGCTGGGGAGTAGCACGAAGGAAGACCAGACACCGCAGATGTTACTACGGGAATTCTCGATACACTCCAACAGATGAATATATAGATTCGAGAACAGTTTAGAGTTCAGAATGAACTGTGGGCTGAAATAGCCGTGCTACGAGCAGGGGTCGGAAACCAGTTACCGCCTGCGGTTCCCGCGACTTTATGGGATGAGTATGACCCGGGCGCTAGAATGCTCCACCATTGGATTCGGGTACCGCTGAATCAAGGGCCATACGAGCTGAGAGCGTCCTTTATTTCACTGCTTCCCAAGTACTATGGGAATACTGCAGAGGAGCTGTTTACCTTCTTACAACAATTCGAGATGATTTGCGGTACAACTTGTTATCCAGGAGTTACGCAGGAGGCTGTACGCCTCAAGGCCTTCCCCTTTGCCTTAGCTGATAAGGCTCGTTACTGGCTGAGTCATCCGGGGAGGGAAATCTCTACATGGGACGATCTGAAGTCTACTTTCCTACGCAAATATTTTCCTCTAGGAAGGATGAACATGATGAGGAGCCAGATCTCCAACTTCACGCAACTCCCGCACGAATCTTTCCATGAGGCATGGGATAGATTCAAGGACCTTACGAAGATATGCCCGCATCATGAGATCCCGATGAAGGTGCTAGTTCAGAACTATTTTGGAGGACTCCAGCCAGATATACAGGGGCTCGTGAGTGCCGCATGTGATGGCAGCTACTCGAACAAGGACGCCGAGTCAGTCTGGGCCATCTTCGAAGGGATGGCCGAGAACTCGAGAGTCATGGACTCTACTCGGGCATTTCAGAAAGCCCCGCAGTCACCACATCACCGAGAACATCACAAGGTGGCTAACATCACAGATTCCGAATCCAACACCAACATGGGATACATTAGCGAGAAGCTAACATTGGTGGATGTGATTCAAAAGCAGGTCCAAGACTTACAACCGCTGCGAGAGTTGGAGAAACTCTCATCTCTACCTCAGCAACTGAGTGATCTTTCGAAGAAGGTGTCTGAGCTCCAACTTCAGTATCAGCAGAGCCAGTCTTCTTCGACCGCACAATCATCACGGAGGATCGCACCCACTCCACCCACCCGTCAGATCCACTATGTTCAGAGCAAGTCCGAGATTCCGCAGATCGATTGGCATGAGGATCAGTCTCATGCCAATCCCGGCCAGATCACCAGCACTACAGAGATGGAGGTGGAGCCGCAATCCACTCTCGAGATTAACGGGATTTGGTATACTCCGATTCAGCAGCCGAGTATACCGAATCAGCAGCAGCAACCGTATGGTCATCCGCAGCATGGACGTCCGCATTTCCAGCACCGCCAGAGCTTCACGCCGCAGTAGTCTCACCCGAATGTCTATCATCAGAGACCACAATCATATCAACATCCTGCTCACTATTCACAGAATTATCCTTATCAACAGCAGCAATAGTCTTCCTCCACACCACAACGATACTCCCAGCCTTCCGCTTCTCAGCAATACACGCCAAGGCAGGAGAGAGGAGCAAGTTAGGGCCACCACACCGAACCAGAGATGTCTTCACAGGCCAAGGCACTCAACCATATCATGGACATGCTGAGTACGCTCCAGATTGCGTACAAGTCTGAGATGGAGCAGGTTAACCGTCGTATGGACGAGTTAACCGTACCAAAGACCACTCTTCCAACCCAGCCTCAGATGAACCCGAACAATAAGAGGAGGCATCTAGATCAGGTAGACAATATAGGTAAGATCTCGTTTCCTGAATTTTTATCTAACTCCATTCGTCTCAGGAGCGGTAGATCACCACGAGCACCTGCTGGAGTAGAAGAGCAGGCACTTGACGAGGAGCACGAGCAGATCCATGAGCCGCAAGAATCTAAAGCCGAGGAGGAGAACCATCAAGATGATGAGGACCACCCTGCAGACTCAGTAGACGGGAGCGATGCCGACACCGTAGATATGGACACTGGCGAATCAGACGATGACACCACGCTAGATCATGCAGAGAATCCCGAGAAAAACATTTCTTCCCCTGTCTTAGAGAGTTTTGTACATAATTCTGAAACTTTCGATGTACAAGATGGTTCTCATATCAATAAAAATGCTGATTTTCTGACTTCTGATTTTGTTCCTTTTTCTGATGCTTTGTTTGGAAAAGGAAAGAAAAATATCAAAAAGAATGTTGCTTCTCCAGAGATCGAAAGATTACTAAAAGATCACATCTTTCTGAAGACCCCACTTCATGATGCCTTAGATCAGTTTCCTACGCTTAAGAATCAAGTGAAAAACCGATGCACCACGTGTAGGAAAAAGAGATCCCGAACAGAGAAACATGTCTTGACTAAGGCTACATCTTATGCCATACAGAATAAGTTACCGAAGAAGAAGAAAGACTCAGGTGCACATTATGTCAGATGCAAGATCACAAAAGCCGAATTCCATCGCACTCTATTAGATAACGGTTCCTCGATCAATTTGATACCCTATTCTTTACTCGATAAGCTCGAGCTAGGCCCTCTTTACAAATCCCGCGCGATCCTTCAATTTGTTGATAGATCCGTAAAGAGACCTAAGGGTTTACTAAGGAACGTTATCGTAACCGTGCAGGGTCTGTAATTCCCAGTGGACTTTACAGTCTTGGACATGGATTGCCCTACACAGTTACACCTTACCCCGATCATTCTCGGGAGGCCTTTCATAGAGACTGCAAAGGCTCTCTTCGATTATGATACAGGGAAGGTATCTTTTTACGCTGAGGGCGAGAAGGTACATATAGAGATGGCGAGAGAATCAAACACAGCTAGTGATGCATCTTCGGATTTTCTGAGTTCTTTAGCCTCCTGCGATTACATGGATGAGGTCCATCTTGATGACCTCAAAAGATATCGAGTAGAGACCCAAGATTTCCTAGCAGAGGATGGGTCCGAGACCATAGGGGGTGATTCTTCAGACAGAACTTTATATTTTAGTCTGGATGATGAGAAGAAAAGGGATCAGAATTCTGATGAGTTTAACACAGATCTTTCATATTCAGAGAATTTACACGATTCCTCCATCTCAGATGATCCAGAGACATAGTTTCATTTAGCTGAGTTATTTTACTCTGATCATTCTGAGGAGTCGGATGATTTCTTGGACATCTTCTGTAGTCCGACTCTAGAGCACATTGAAATGGTGGAAAAACGAATCACAGACACATCCACAACCGATACAGATCCCTGTATAAATATAGATGATGTTTCAACAGAACCAGATTCTACCTTACCAAAGTTAAAGACTTTGCCACCAAACATGAAATATGCTTTCCCTGCAGGTCTACATCAACGGTTTCCTATCATTATTAGTTCATCTTTGACCGACGATCAAGTATCTCATCTGATGGAGATTCTAGAAAGAAACCGCAAGGCTATTGGGTGGACTGTATCCGATCTTCGCGGGATTAATCCTGCTTTGTGTTCGCATCATATCTATCTCGATCATGACAACAAGCCCTCCAAAGAGTTTCAGCGTAGACTGAATCCGGTTTTACGAGAAGTTGTCAAGAAAGAGATTACGAAATGGTGTGACACAGGGTTCATTTATCCCATCTCCAACTCTGAATGGGTTAGCCCATTACATGTTGTCCCGAAGAAGTCGGGAATTCAGATGGTTAAGAATGAGAGTGGAGAGGAGATTCCAAAGATAGTAACCACATCGTGGCGAGTATGTGTTGATTATAGAAAGCTAAACACCACGACAAAGAAGGACCACTTCCCTTTGCCTTTTATAGACCAGGTCATAGAACAGTTGACGGGGAAGGAGTACTTCTGTTTCCTTGACGGTTACTCCGGATACAACCAGGTATCAGTTGCTCCTGGAGACCAGGAGAAAACCACCTTCACATGTCCGTTCGGCACGTATACCTTTAGACGGATGCCCTTTGGATTGTGCAATGCTCCTGCTACTTTCCAGAGGTGCATGCTTGCTATTTTTGCGGACATATTCGGTGATTTTCTAGAGGTTTTTATGGATATTTTTCGGTCTATGGTGAGTCCTTTGACGATTGTTTAGCGCACCTAGACCAGGTTCTGAAAAAGTGTTGTGAGGTAGATCTCGTCCTGTCCTGGGAAAAGAGCCATTTTATGGTTACTCACGGGATCGTGTTGGGGCACGTCATCTCCCAGCGAGGCATGGAGGTTGACCCTGTCAAGGTGGATGTCATCAAGAAACTCGAACCACCATCCAACATCAAACAGTTACGGTCATTTCTGGGGCATGTCGGTTTTTACCGACAGTTTATCCAAGACTTCTCCAAGATTGCCCGATTGTTGACTGAATTACTAGGCCAAGACATCGAGTTCGTGATAAATGATAAATGTCTTAATGCCTTCCTCACTTTGAAAGATAATATTATCAGTGCTCCTGTCCTACAGCCACCCGATTGGTCTCTACCCTTCGAGATCATGACAGATGCTTCAGATTTTGCGGTCGGGGATGTATTAGGATAGAGGAGGAATGGACTTCCTGTTGCCATCCACTATGCTAGCAGAACTTTAGATGATGCTCAAAGAAATTACAGAGTGACAGAAAAAGAGATGTTGGCAGTAGTGTTTGCTTTAGATAAATTCCGATCATATCTGCTTGGCTCAAAAATCACAGTTTATACAGATCACTCATCTATCAGGTTTCTAATGGAAAAGAAGGATGCCAAGGCACACCTTCTTAGATGGATTCTATTACTTCAGGAATTTGATTTGGACATCAAAGATAAACCTGTGGTAAAGAATGTGGTAGCTGATCACCTCTTCCGATTACAGTCAGATCAGCCTTTAGATGAGTACATGCCAGAGATCGCAGAGAGGTTTCCTGACAAAAGCATCTTTGCGGTTACCGAACTTCCATGGTATGCAGATATAGTGAACTTTATGGTCACACAGAAAAGTCCTCAGGGTTGGCCTAAGAACCGAGTTGATAAACTAGTTTCTGAGGCACGATACTACCATTGGGAGGATCCGATTCTTTTTCGAGAAGGACCAGATTGTGTTTACAGGCGTTGTATTCCTCAGGAGGAATATAATAGTGTCGTCACTTTATGTCATTCTTTAGAGTCAGGAGGACATCATTCAGGGAAGAGGACAATGCAGATGGTACTTCAGAGCGGATTATGGTGCCTGACTCTTACTAGAGACGCCTGCACATTCGTAAAGAGTTGTCCAGATTGTCAGAGAGCTGTAGGGACAGTCAGTGCCAGAGATGCATTGCCGATGCGACCCGTTATTATTTACGAGATCTTTGACGCATGGGGCATATATTTCATGGGACCGTTCCCCTCTAGCAGCGGCTTTGAGTACATTCTTCTCGCTGTAGACTATGTTAGTAGATGGGTGGAGGCTATACCCGCACAAACCGTAGACAGTAAGACCGTTTGCAAGTTCCTAAGGGAACACATTATTTCGCAGTTCAGGATCCCACGTGATCTTATTTCTGATGGGGGTAGCCATTTCATTAATAAGGAGGTGAAAAAGCTAGTGAAGCAATACAACATTGATCACAAAGTAGCTTCTCCTTACCACCCACAGACGAACGACATGGCTGAAGTTTCAAATAGGGAGGTGAAATCGATTCTCCAGAAACTAGTACGTCTGGATAGGAAGAACTGGTCACTGCTTCTAGATCAGGTTCTTTGGTCATATCGTACTGCATACAAAACTCCCTTAGGTACTTCACCATTCATACTAGTTTATGGAAAGCCGTGCCACTTGCCCGTAGAAATCATGCACAAATCCGAATGGGCAATTCGAGAAATATTAATGGATGCGCAGAAAGCAGGAGCCAAGAGAAAGATAGATTTAAATGAGCTAGTAGAGATTCGAAATCAAGCATACGAGAACACACTCATCTATAAGGACAAAGTGAAAAAATGGCATGACAAACATATTCGACACAAGACCTTTGTCCCAGGGCAGAAAGTTTGGTTGCTCAATGCGAGATTGAGAATTTTTCCTGGCAAATTAAAAAGCAAGTGGGAAGGACCGTACATAGTCAGAACGGTACACGACAATGGAAGTATAGCAATATCAGATGTGTCACCTGGTGCAGAGTCGTTCGTGGTTAACGAGCAGATGATGAAGCACTTCGTCAAGACTACTGATCATCTGGCCCGTGCTGAAGTGATCTATTTTGTACAGGAATCATGATCTTTCTTTCACTTCATCTCATTCTGTATAAATTCTTTTGAGCCATTCAATTCTGGAGAACCACAACACTTGTATATTCTTCGTAGACCACAATCATCCCCATTTTTGCTCATCTTCTATGCTTAGGATACTAGATCCTAAGTATAGGGGGGACCGATTGACCGCTGATTCACGTTTTATATTTTGTTCTGATTCTTTTTTGTATAGCCTTTCTTTTTCACAAATCACTGGTCTCCAATTTTTGGATACACTCTTTTATATACTTAGGATGCCTTATCCTAAGTATAGGGGGGACCGAGTGATTTCGATGATTTCGTATTCTTTTCCTTTTGAACTTTTGTTATTTATTCTTTTTATTCTAGTCATCCCGTTTTTGCTCTCCCGTTATACTTACGATGACCTGATCGTAAGTATAGGGGGGGTTGAGTGACTTGTACTCTTTATTCTTTTTCACCCACTTTTGCTTAGCACAAGTTATGTCCTCCTTTTTCTCTTTTGACGCTATGAGGACATAGCACAAGATAAGTATAGGGGGCGCGTATATATTGTATATATGCTTTTGTCCATAACTCGTACTTGTATGTATTTTCTATATCTATAAAATCCATAAAAAGTGGGTACGGGTTAATTTAAAATTCATTTATATATATATATATATATTTATTACTTATAAAATCCTTATAAATAAGTAAAATATGTTTAAAACTTGTATTTAAAACTTGTAATTAAAATATGTATTTAAAATTTGTATAATACTTATTTAAAATCCTCTTTATTAAAATATGTGTAAAAATCATTCAATCCTTGTAAATAAAATCTGTAAAATACATTAGATACTTAAACTAAATAAAATATATCTTGTAAAATTCATGTATAAAAAATTGTTTATAAAAATCAGAAAATCCATAAAAAATTCAAAGTCCTAAAATTCATAAAAATTACAAAAGCCTTGAAATCCATAAAAATGAGTAAAATCCAAAAAATATACTTCACAAAAACATGGTTGCATTTGCATTCGCATTTTTCAAAATAAGTTTGATTTCTGGAACTAAGGACTGAGTCTAGTCTAAAGGATAGAGCTTGATTACGGCCTTTAACTTTCGTTGTAAGGAGCCTAGTTAGGATCTGGAATTTAGACTCTTCAGATCTTGTGACTTAAAATCTTTGGGTTCCGTAAGACCATATTCGGAAAATCAAGTCATATGTGCTTAAGTAGACCATTTGGAGTCATCCATACAACTCTACACCAGTGAACCAATCTTGAATACATGCACTCCGCACTTAGCTCGACTCGCATGGAGTTACGAAGGGCAATATATCTTGGTAGTATGTTTCTATCCTTATCTTTGCGTCATTGACGTCTAAAGACGGGAGAGATTGGGGTTATGATAGTTGCTTCGGATGAGGGAAGGATCTGCTGACACAATTTTTCTAAGCCCTCAAAAGAAGGACGGAATAAAAAGATGCTATATCCGTCGAGGCACAAAAAGATGAATGCAGTGCAAGCAAATTACAAAGTCAAAGCAAAGTAGAAGCCACCAAATAAGATCACAATGGTCCAAGCTTCCACCAAAAATGCTTGCACATATTAGTGGAGACTCAGCTACACTGTTTGAGCTTCACAAGGAGATGCGTCTACACTGGTCGCACTCCACTTCTTTTCTCATTCTTCTACTTTCTCTCTATATTCGATTGTGGACATAGCAGAACTGAACTCAGAAGGGAATACCTCCCTCCCCGAGGAAAGAGTAGCGGGATGAGGAAGCCATAGAAGTGTATAACCGAGATGGACAGTTTCTTCGTTTCTCTAAGCAGGAAGAGCTAAATCAATTCACACACTGTACAAGTTGACTATAAGGATGATAGAGTTTGCGATATGAATAAGTGAGTCTGAATTAGCCGATGAAGTGATCTTGAATAAGGATTTGTGGAACTTGAGGACTGTTGAGGATAAAATACTAATCCTAGTTCAGGTTCCGACAAAATGCTTGTTTCAGGCCCAATCGAGCTCTGTCCTTTGTCTGTTCTCATGAATTGGTTTAGGAAAACAAATTCATTCTAAATTTCTTTCTTTTTCACTTACTTTTCAAATAAGTGATTGCTAAGGGACTAGCAAAGTTTAAGTATAGGGGGTTGATGAATCCATGATTCATTAACTTTTCTGTCGTATTTTGTCTTAAAACCCTTAACAAATGCATGTAAATAGTCATTAAATTTCATCTCTTAACAAAACTTCATTCATGAATAAATATTCAATTTTAACCATCAAAATCATGTAAATAAATAAAGAACAAGAAAAAGAACAAAAGACAGATTTGATATATGTATATATGTATAATATGACTTAAAACTATAAATATAACTGTAAGATATATTTATAGCCTAACCCCTGAGACCAAGTCAGCATGGATTGGTCGACAAACCAAAAGTAGGGGGAGATAAGGAAAGAAAATCATAAAAATAAATTAAGTCATACCTCATACATTTTCCACTATTTATAAAATAACTACAAAATTTCAAAGATTTTAATTAATTTATATGTATATACTTTTCACCAAACTCTTTTTCTAATTATTTCTAAATATATATATAAAAATATAAAAATAAGATAAAAATATTACCATGTATATATGCCAAGAAATCCTACTTGTAAATCATCAAAATCTCAACTTCCGAATATCATAACTTCTTCATAAGAACTCCAATTTCACTCTACTCACCTTTAAAGTTCGTAAAATAATATTCTCTAATTAATAAAGATGGTTTCATCGAATTCGGAGCCCGTTTGCAAAAAGTCAGTTTTGGGACCAAAGGACAACGGGGTTCTTGGGCTATTGGTTTTATGTAACACACATTATTTATAATTTTCTTAATTTTATAATTTATAATTAATTTCATGATCTTGTATTATCACCTTAATTTATTTCATAATTTTTGGAGCATATTTATTATTTTAATAAAATCAAAAACCCTAAAATATAGGTAAAAATGAACTGGCTAACTTATACCCTTATTTATTAATATATGTAAATTAATTTATTAAAATCCATAAAAATTCATACAACCCTTATTTATTATTCTAATAATTGAGAAATTATAAAATTAATTTTTAATTATTTATTTATTGAATTAAAAATCCAAAACCTATTTATATATACATAGTTATTAATATAATATTTATATTTTGAATAATATTTATTATTTATAAAAAGTAAATATTCCATAAATTAGATAAATAATTTATTTACATTTATTGTATTTATACCTATTTAAAATAACATTACATACTATTTAATACTGATTTTAGAAGTATTTTACAGTAATTGGCCAACCAGGTGCTGACACTTGTTCGCACCTGGCTCATCTTCCTCAAGAAGTTGTTCAGCCAGTCTGTTCTAACCGGCGACTTTCACCCATTTATCTAGCACGAACCATCACTCCTCCAGGTGATTTAAACCGCCAGATTTAATCTCCTAACAACCATCAAGCTCACCAGCCATTCGATTCTACTTGGAGCCCACGCCATTGTTTTATATAAAGCTCCAAAGATCGCCATTGCCAACTAACCCTCCTGTAATAACTGCAGCTCCAGCTCAGTAGTCGATCCCCATCCTTCCAAGCCTTGCTCAGCCTCGCATTGGTGGTGAGAGCACCTACAAGCGTCTCTGCGTGGAAGAAGAACATCGAAGGAGGAGTTTCAAGGTTCGTCTCAGCCTTGAATCGCAGCTCGCGCCGCGTGCAGCTCCGTCGAATGTCGTCCGTCGAGCGAGTTATCAGAGGTAAATACACCTCTTTCCCCAGACCTATTCCTCCATTCTCTTGAATTTCTTTCTCGATCATCGCGCCACGATTAGCGTGGCTAATCGTGTGATAGTTAGCTTAATCCATTAGCTTAATCGCTAGGTCAAATCCCACTTTCAAATCGTTTCAAATATCTTCAAATTGTGACATCTTGTCATCAACAATTTCATGCAACTGTCAATAATTCTGGAAACTATATTTTTCATCACTTTTTGATCGTGCAAATCTCTAAATTTGTGGCCGATTCTTCGTGAATCGAGCATATAGATTTGTCATTTGCAGGTTCATCTTCAACTTAGAGCCATTCTCCAGCATTTGAAAGCCTCTCTTATCAAGAACTCTAATTACAAAGATGGCGTAACCAACTGATCATTAGACGCCATTACAGCAGACCTCCATCTTCGTCAAGTGATAGCCAACGCCTCACGCTACCTCCGCCAGCCACCTACCACGGGCGAGCTCGAGAGTTAGATCCTCTAACTCTCTGGCCCCGTCGGAGAGCCAAAGCCTTCGTCGGCCGGTCGAGATAAATCAGAGAAGACATGCCCTTCAGCATCTGAGTAACAACTTCAAGAACAAGAAGAACGCCCCAGGCGCACAGGTGTGCGACACGTGGCATCCGTGCAAGCATCAGATCGCACCGATTAGCTTCTAATCTCGGCCGTCGAAAGCGAACCGGTGGAGAATTTGCAACAAAACCCTGAAGGCTTTCAGATTTTAATTCCCGCTCCAGTGGTTTCCATTAATTGCATTTAGGTCCCTCCGCAGGGGCCTAAATGCAAAATACTTTATTTCTTTTTCATTTCAATCCTTGTAAAGGACCTATTTGCAGAACAATTTTGATATTTTTCTTACGCTTACACCCCTGGGCTGTAGAGGATTTTTGGACCTCGTTTGACCTTATTTTTCATCGATTTCTTTAGGGTAGTTACTCAACTACCCCAGCAAGTTGTTATTAAATTTCCGTGCCTTTTTCTCATGTTTTCATCGTGTTTTGATTCTTCGAAAATCGCCTTCGTTTTGTTTTGATTTCGTGTACTTGATCGAGCCCGTTGCTCGACCCATCCACCTACTATATTGTTCATCTACCTATATTTCACATATTATATAATAAATAAATCTTTTGAAAAATAACCCTTTGAAAATTAAATAAAAATTTGAAAATATTAAAATTAAATAAAAAAAATTTAAAAATAAAATTAAATAAAAAGTGTTTCTTTTCTTTGATTACTTTCAGAAGAGATAAAATAAAATCGTGAAAAGTTTCTCCAAAAAAATCAAAGCCCTATATTCTGCCTCCTTGAGTTCGACCCAGGCACACTAACTTGGTAAAATAAATGGTGTAGGTTTTCTTTAGAAAACCGAATTTGTTTGATTCGAGTTAAGATCTGTTTTGCGGCTTTTTCTACATCGACAACGTTATTCTCTAAAAAAAGCCGCGATCTGATTTTTAACGCTTATCAATAGTACGAGGTTAACTTCTGTGTACCTCTGAAGCACACGGTCTAGGCTAGAAAGATAAGAATTAAAATCATCGCCGTAGACCGAGAAATCATCCATTAAGACCTCCAAGATATCTCCCACCATGTCCGCGAATATCGAAAGCATGCACCTTTCGAATGTAGCCAGAGAATTAGATAATCCAAAAGGCATCCGTTTGAAAGCATACGTTCTGAAAGGACAGGTGAATGTAGTATTTTCTTGGTCTTCTGGAGCAATAACCACTTGATTATATCCCGAGTACCTGTCGAGAAAATAATAATGACTCTTCTCGGCTAATCGTTCGATGATCTGATCAATGAACGGTAGTGGGAAGTGATCCTTATTGGTCGCCTGATTTAAATGTTTGTAGTCCACACAGGCGCGCCAAGAAGTCGGTATTCGGGTAGCGATCTCCTCTCCGTCCTCATTGATCACTGTAGTGATACCCGTCTTCGTGGGTACCACATGCAAAGGACTAACTCATTTTGAGTTGGAGATGGGATTAGATAAAATCGGCGCTCCACCACCTGGATATTTCCTTACTAACCACCTCTCAAAGATCCGGGTTCAGCCTGCACTAAAACTCACGAGATGGCTTGGCGTCATCCTCGAGAAAGATGTGGGAACACAGAGCTGTACTAATCCCTTGGAGATCAGCTACTGACCACCCGATTGCCTTGCAGTTCTTTTCAAGAATCTCCATCAAACGGGATTCCCGAACTTCGATCAGATTGGTAGAGATAATGATGGGAAACATTTTCGATTTGCCAGCAAGGAATCGATATTTCATGCTTTGAGGCGACGGTTTAAGGTTAACGAGAGAAGGAACAGGAAGAGCGGGTTTGATAGGGCCTGAGTATAGGCTGCTAGATCGATGTGCGTGAGCTCTGCATGCTCTGACTCAGAAAGATCTGGAGATTGGTGGATATTTTGTTCTAATTTGGTCTCCAAACTAGTTGTAGGCTCTGAAGAAGAAGTCTGAAGTGATAAGAATTCAACGAAGCACTGCCAATCGGCATCTTCGGAATCTGAATGAACTGCGGTTGGCTGACAGTTATGATAATTCACTTCTAACTCGGAGGGATATATAATGTCTGAATGATCTGAAAATTTCTCAGAATCGTCTACATCAAGATTCTCACTATTAGGCTCTAGGATTGTGCTCTCCAATCTCCCATCCTCGGATATCTAAATATCAGCTTCGGCTGAAGGTATGATGAAAGATTGGGTGCTAAGTTCGTCCCAAATGAACTCATCATCGATTTGCACAAAGTCACAATCCTGATGGTTGTCGGGTTCGTCATCAGATGCTCGCTCTGATGCAATTGTTCTTGAATTCTGGTATTGGATCGTCTCTATATGTATACTTTCACACTGGACGCGGAAGTACAATTTCTCAATACCATAGTCGGAAACAACCTTCGTTGTCGCTAGAAAAGGTCGTCTGAATATGATCGAGGTATCGATCATGCATTCAGGGACCGCCATTTCCAACACGACGAAGTCCACAGGGAATTGCAAACTTGAATGGTGACAATAACGTCTTCGATTAAAACCTTAGGCCTCTTGACCGATCTATTAGCAAACTGCAAGACCGTTCGTCTTAGTGGAAGAGGTCCGAACTCGAACTTATCGAGTAAGGAAGAAGGAAGAAGGTTAATCGAAGATCCGCTATCTAATAGAGTCCGATCAAAAGTCTGATCGAGGATTTCACATCTGATATAAGGTGCTCCCGAATCTGATCTCTTGGCTGGGAGTCGATTTTGAATAGCATGATAAGTTTCCTTGGTCAGCAAATGGATCTCAAAACAGTGAGTGCACCACCTCTTCTTTCTGCGGACTGTGGTTCGTTCTTTTAGATCTTTCTGCAGAAGAGGGATGCATGCCAAGGCTTCCGAAGGAGTGAGTTGGATCATGAATTTGTCGAGCATCTCTTTCGTCAGATCATTCATTTGGATCTTTTTGGTGTTTTCTTTTTTAGCACCTTTTCCTTAGCGAAGTGCTTTGGGAAAAGGAATTTGTACATCCTCCAGGTGAGTCTGTACGATTGGAGGATCAGAAGAAGAAGAAGGAAATGTTTTTGTAACTGGGACTTGCTTTTCTCGAATCATTAGGAAGAGAAAGATATTGATCAATAATCTTTTTATTTATTTTTCGAGTTCTTCTCTTTTGTACAGTTTTTTGTCATTTTCCCTCATCATCACTATATACAAAGAATGGTAAAGTAGCTACGTCGTCATTCAGATCGAGCTGCTATTCAGATTTGGTAGCTTCAACACCACCATCTCCATCGTCAAAGGGCGCGGCTTCAGTACCGCCATCAATGTCTTCTACAGGCTCACTTGTGTTATATATTATCAAGCCTAGTAGAGTATTTGTCTACTAGTATCCTACCACTCCTAAGAATGAAATCAGCGTCATCACAGTAAAGATAGTCATCAGAAAATACATGTGATTGGAGGGTGGGCTCGGTCAAACTACCTCCTCTGACTTTTGCTTCAAATTATTCGGTTTTGGCTCAATCTGGGAAGGCAAGGCAGACTTCCCTTTGACCAGAT
Source organism: Ottelia alismoides (assembly GCA_037367405.1). Classification (NCBI taxonomy): domain Eukaryota; kingdom Viridiplantae; phylum Streptophyta; class Magnoliopsida; order Alismatales; family Hydrocharitaceae; genus Ottelia; species Ottelia alismoides. The sequence goes on from JAZKJV010011875.1 coordinate 308,621, forward strand.
CGATGACATGAGTTTTAAACTCATCCATTTCTCGCCTAAAAGATGCTTGCTGGTTAGTGATTAGGTTGGCGAGGTACTCTTGTTGGACATGCGAGCCCACAGTGAGCCATTATGCAATAAATGTTATTGCAAATATCATTCCCTAATCTGAAATGAAGAATACATAATTTGCATAATAGGTCCCTTAGTACAATTAGGGTTATGTACCATGGCCATCTTAATGATCATACAACTGTTGATTCAATTATTGAATCATAGAGGCTGGTTCTTGGATGAATATCTAATGAGTTAGATTGAGGACTCATCAAGCACCGTCAAATGATTGTTAAGAGATGATCTCCAGCCTGAGTAGGAGGTGACAATCCTTTCTCAGTTAGGATGATATCTGACCAACCTCTTGATGCAGGTCCTCTGCATAGGAATAGAGATTCGGAGGTGTCAGATTAGTTAGGTCAAAGAGTTGACTTAACGAGATCAAGATAACCAAAGTCCTATGTCGTATGCTATCACGATATAGGCATGCATCCTCTGGCAAGATACAGATGTGTTACTATATGTCTAAGTATGTACATTTGGCAGACCAATAGGTTGATGACCTAATCAAGGTCTATACACCGGCGTGTTGGTGTGCATATAATGGCATATGAGTAATACGATCTCTCAAAGGGATCATACAGGTTCATTACTAAACTGGAAGACATGAGCTCACTCATGAGATATTGGGAAGAATCAAATTCCGTGCACGGTCGTCTCGCTTTGGAAGCTTGACTGAATTTGTAGGTTTGATATATGCTTTTGTAAAGTATATGATCAACACCTGGGTATGATATATGCTTTTGGAAAGTATATGATCGATACCAACTCCCAATGACTGAATGAGAAACTTAATGATAAATCCCTGAAGTAGACAGTGTAAAATTGATCTTATACTTCGGGATTATTCTGGGTCTTCCAGTGTGCAGGATGTACAGGTATTGGGAATACCTGAGGGTGATGTGATCATAAACGATTGTATAACCATGACGCTTCCATTCCTAGGGAGTGATGAAATGGGTCTGGATTTTAGTGACTCCTCTCAGTAGAGAAGTAATCTAATCTTAGTCTAAATGTTGGACATTGATCTGAATGTGATTCAGATGCAATGAGAAGATTAGATTTACGGTCTTGATTTAATCAAGCATCTATGGGAGGCCCGAGATCTGGATTTGAGATGTGATCTCAATATCCAAGTCACTATATGTAGAACAATACAATCGCCATGTCCTTATCTCCAAGTATTCACGGAGAAAGCACATTATCCTTGAAAGAGTTCAGGATAATTTCATTGTTGATATAAGTATCCGAGCATTGAGAAAATGGATAATTAATTATGATTTAATTATCATAATTAATATGAATTCGATTCATATTATAAAGAGAGTTATCTTAGATAATTAAATGTGATTTGATTATCAAAGATGCAAATAATGTGAATGTGATTCATATTATTTGGGCACAAGAGAAAAGAGATCCAAGATGATTAAATGTTATTTAATTATCATGTATATGAATAATGTGGATAGAAATATCCATACTAATCATATATATATATATTATAAATGTGATTTATAATATATAAGAGAGAGCTATTTGTAATTTACATTTGTTAATTAAATGTTGATGTGAATTGGATTCACATTGGACATTAAATTGAAAATGTAATTTACATTTTATTTTGGGTTGTGAATGTGATTCACAATTTTCCAATGGAAAGATTGCAATATTCACAAAATAATTATGAATTATTTTTGTTGAATAATTTACAACAAGTGTTGTTGTAAATCTTGGAGATTTCCATGGAATAATGTAATCTCATGAGATATCATGAGATTACATGAGATTGCCACCAAATACCATTTTATGGAAGGAGGCAATCTTCATTCCAATAATCTCCATGATTGCATGATTTAATTTGGGATTGATTTATATTGATTTATCAATATAGATTTAATCTAAATTAAATTAATTTTTGTTGGTTTTTACCAACACAAATCTTAGCCATTAAAAGAAACACAATCAATGAGAGCCATTGGATTTGTGTTGCCCATGGATTGAGATACATGGATCCCAAGATATTATAAATAGAAGGGTACCCCTTTGCTCTTTTCTACACACACAAGAGAACATAACTCTCTCTCTCTCTCTCTCTCTTTCTCTCTACACGTCAGCCCTCTCTCTTCCTCTCTCATGGCCGTCCACCATGGATGCCTGATGACTAGTGAAGGATCAAGGGTCTAGATATCTCACAAGGCGAGAGATCCAGTCGCTGAGTCGACCACTTAAAGATCATCAGATCAATCAACAATTAACCCACAATAAATATATGCAATGAATATCCAAAAATGTGGAGTTAAAATTTATTATAACTCTACATGCAAATGTGTATAGGTGTAAGCACAGGTAGAGGTCGAACACTGGGAGGCGAAGGGAATGTATGTTTAATGCATCATTTATTCAATCAATTGTTCATATCCTTTTATTGTTTTTGTGGGTTTTGGATTTTATATATTTTTTATATATTTTTGTTTTTATAATTTTTATTTGGTTTTTATATTTTATATACTTTTTTTTGTATATTTTCTTTTAATATTTTTAATGATATAATATAAATAGATAGATATATGTGTATAAGACATATATATATATAAAGAGATATATATATATAAGAAGAGAGAGAGGAGTACTATAGTCTATAGATATATATATACTTAAAAGATATATATAGATATATTTTTTTGGCTTTTTAATATTTTTCTATTTTTTTTGTTATTTTTCTGAAATATTTCTAATTTTTGTGTATTTTTAAATTCAAAAATGTCCACAATATAGGACTAAATAATTGGCCGAATATAATTTGGGTTTTAAAAAATATAAAATAAACTTCAAAAATTCCCAAATTAATTTTAATACATTAATAATAATATATAGATAATTATAAAAAAGAAAAATATATTTTTTGGGGGTTTTTAAGGATTTTTCTAATTTTTTGTTGGATTTTGGGGCTTTCTGATTTTTTTATTTTTCTTTTTCATATTTTTAGGGTTTTTCAATTTCTGGACTCAATATATATATAATTATACCATATATAATTTTTTTGGAATTTTTCAAAAACATTTTCTAATTTTTTTGTATTTTCTAATTTAGACAGTGCAAAAATGGCTTCTATTTCATTTTTAATAATTAGGAAAAATGCAAAAAATGCAAAATAAAATATGGGCGTGAACAAGCATGGCATGGAGCATCTATCCTAATTTTTGTGAATTTTTAGAAGCCATCTAGGTATTTTTAATAAATGGATAAAAGACACAAAAATAATACTGCCTGACAGGGGTACTTTTGCAAATAAAATAAACTCCAAGGGCATCAGTGCAAAAATACAACAGAAATACACATTTATTTTAATTTTTAGAACTATTTTACAATATACAAAAACCGCCAGGGGTATACATGCAATTTTTCACGCGCCTCACGTGGGACTGCATGTGAGGCGAGGGAGGACCTAAATGTAATTTCAAGAAACGCAGGGGTCCTACTGCAAAATTTACATTTTATTTATAACGTACAAAAATATTTACAGAATTAAAAATTAAATACAAAAAGGCGGGGGCTGGATATGCAAATTACCCCCAATAGGCGCTTTATCCGACGGCTGATCTTCGTTCACTTGACACGTGGCGCCTCCATGTGCGCCGATGACGCTTCGCCGATGAGCGGAGAAGATTAGATCTCGCGTGAGATCTGACGGTTGATGCGGTGCTCCATCGAACGGTGCTGCTTCGATCTGGGCTGGGACCGCGATCGGACGGTGAAGGCGAAGGCACGAAGAACAGGGAAGAACTCCCTATTCCCCGACCTTCGATCCGGTGCTGCTCGCTCGTCCGGCGCTCCCTCGGACATCTGATGGTCCAAGAAGCAACCTGGGGCCCTGCTCTGTCGACTGAAGCGCTCAGGGAAGCCGGAGGCTCACCGGAGTGGTCCAGCGAGGTCGATGAAGGATGAGGGTCCCAGGTACCTGCAGAAGAATCAAATCGACCCCAGCGGGGGTCCTTTGGCCTCCAGCACCTGCAAGGAAGCTCAACACACCAAAAACAAGGGGCTGGGGGCCTTATTTGGTCGAAAGGAGCGAAAGGGGGTACGGGGCGACGATCTCCGGCGAAGGGCGGAGGAGGAGATCTGATCTCCAGATCTGGTGAAGATCTGGGTGAATGGGAGTGCCTGGGACGTAGGGAAATGGAAGGGGAAGGGAATGGAGGCAAGGTGGTGGTCGGACACAGTCGGAAACACGGTGAAAAGCTCGCCGGAGCGAAGCTCCGGCGAACTACGAAATCACAATTCTATGCTAAACTAAAGATCTAAATGCGAAATAAAATGCGAGAATGAAATGCATAAATGAAAGACTACCTAAAAATGATAAAAGCGCAGCTCTTATACCTGGGGGCCGCCAGGGAGCAGGGTGGCCGCCGGAGCGCCACCGCGACAAAATTTCCCACCTCCTTGGGCCGAATCGAGGTGCTGGGAAGCGCCTCCTGTCACGAGGGCTCCGCCAGGAGCTCATTCAAGCTCAAAGAAGGGGATAAAAATGGCCAAATTCGGCCAAGGAAGTGGGAGGAGTTATTTATATACATTCCAAGGGACCCCCAAGGACCGGCGATTATTAAAGAATCGGTGGTATGTACAAGGGATCCAATAGGACGGCGAGAATCTTGGATGATCAGAGAACAAAATCCGTGAAGGATTCGAGGGCGATGGATGAAAGGGACGCCCAGGAAAAAGGCATGAAAATAGGGGAAAAGACAGTTCACGTCAGGTCAGGCGCCTGGGGGCGCAGTTGACCGACCGGTCAACAAACGCCAGGACCTGGTTGGTCCACGTCAACCAGAAATTGACCGATTTATTTAACATAATAAATGAATTAATTAGATTTTTCTTATAAAATAAAAAATGTTTATAAATGAATGTAGTATTTAATTACCATTTTTATTTATTTTTTTGAAGTATTTTATTACGGTTTTATTAAAATATGGTATTTATAAGTATATTTATATACATTTATTTTTATTTTGTGTGTTTTATTTTATTATTCTGGTTTCTTATTTTATAAATTTATAACTTATTTTTGTGAGTATAAATATATTTTTATTTAATTTTTATGAGTTTATTTATATTTTTAAATAAATGTGTTTGTGTATATGTTAGTATACTTATAGGTATTTTACCTATATATTATATACATTATATTTATTTAATGGATTTTATTTGTTTTTATTTTAGCTTTGTATTTTTAATAAGTTATATATAATATATACATTACTATAAAAATATAAAAGAATGAAATAATTAAAGAATGCTTTTCTCTTTTTATTTGCGTACATCCTTCTCATAGGTATTTTGCCTATATATTACATAGACTTATTTTATTTTACAAATTCTTTTTGGTTTTATTCTAAGGCTAATATGTATATGAATTATATACATTATTTACAAGATTCTAAAAAAATTAATTTATAAAAATAATGAATATTGAATAGAATGAATATTTTACTCAGGTATTATGTACAAGAAGGGCTAAAAACCTAACTTTCACAGATGGACTCCAAAAATTATGAAACCAATTTTATAAAATAGTTTATGAAATGCTATATACAATTGAAGGTGAGTTTGGGTGATTTGGAGTTTTTATTTGCAAGATATGGGTCTGTGTAGTTGAGATTTTGGCTTTTTATTTTGTGCATAAAATGTTCATTGTGTATTATTTTTACACAAACTCAATTTTGTATTTTTATTTACATTATTATCTACAACTTTCATGAACAAAGTTTCTTTATTTGATGAATAAATAATCATGTACAAATTAGGTGTCAAAAATGCATAAATGGATGAATAAATAAATGAGGTATTTATTATACTGCTGGCCCTTATCTCCCCCTACTTTATTCCTTGTCGACCAAATCCATGCTGGCCTTGGTCTCGGGGTTAGGGTCATAAAATATTTGCAATATTTTATTCCTTTTTCTTTTCTTCTCTTTATTCTATAATTTTGGCATTAAAAACCTTATTTAATGTACAATAAATACAAGAAACATTGAATGCTATTATATACAAATTAATGCTATTTACATGCATTTGCTGGGGTTTTTAAGGCCAAAATGATAGAATAAAGGTGATGAAATGGAGATTCATCACCCCCCTATACTTGCCTTTGCTAGTCCCTAGCAAATACTTATGCAATAAGTACAAAAGAACAAAGAATAAGAAGAAAAGAAAAAGCAAAAATAAAGAATTTAAAGAATAAATGGAATTGAGCCTAATTATAAAACTTATCTTTACAAAATCAAAGTTTGGAGCTCAGGCTAGACCTTGGGGTGAGAATGTGTGTGGAACCTGGTAGGGACCCAAATTTAAAACACAACAGCCTTCGAGATTCACAGAACTTGGTTCAAATCACCTCAATAGCCAGGTCAGAACTAGCCTACATCATAAGCAAACCCTTATGACTATGAAGCTGACTTGTACGTGTAAGTGATAGTGGCTCTCCCCAACTGAAATGACAAAGAGACTGACTTCTCCGGAATGACAACCCAATGATTCCCTAATCCAATAACTCTTTCCTCGAGGAGCGGGGTATTCCCTTCTAAGTTCAAGTGGCATCCAACTCAAGAGGAGGGGGTAGAGAAAAGAATGGATGGTAGCCAGTGTAGCTACCTATCCTGGGATGCAAGACCAGTGTAGTCAAGTCATCCAGCTGCAGGCTAACAAGGTGTAACTTTGATGCTCAAGCTTGCTTATTTTCTATACAACATATATACATACTCCGGCAGGCATTTTTATTTTTATTTACAAGCCTGTCCACTTTTTTGGAGTTTCTTTTTTTTTCAACATACTATTTACAACAGCATTTACATAAGGAGTTTTTCCTCTTGAGCCAGAAGACTATCCCTCTTTTGAAGCATTATTGCAACCCACACTCTCCTGTCGTTAGACCTCATGGCGATTGGACCAGGTTGGGGTGCACTTCCCTCCCTAGAGGAGGATGAATGTTTCCACCCGTGTGCGTCTCAGACTGGCAAATCCAACCCCTTCACCACTCCAACTGAGTTGAGCCAAGTGAAATGTGCAAGTGTCCAAGTTAGGTCACGGTCGACAAGAGTCATACGTGTGTTTCGAAAAGTTCTAGTTAGTCCACTGAGGTGACTTGAACCCAGCCCTGATTTCTCAAAGAATTAAGTCTGAATAGACCTGAAGTACCTTAAATCCGGTTCCCATAAGGTTCCAGTGCAATTAGGTGCAGTAAGGTCCAACCAAGCTCCAATCTTCGACTTTATTGGACTAGTTCAAACATCAAGCTCAATCAAAGAATGTGAATGCTATGCAAATGCTATTTACAAATATGCAAAGAATAATGCAAATTTTTCAAAGAATCAAAGAGATAAATTTTTACACAAAGAATTTTTTGTCAAGTAAAAGAATTTGGGCACTCAAAATATGTACAACTATTTACACGGGCGTGCCGCTTTATTTTAATGATTTTTAAAGAATTTAGAATTTAGTTTTTATTTACAGGTATATATGTACACTTATTAAAGAATCTTGTTTATTAATATTTTTATTTAAAATAATAATATAGTATTTTAGTTATTTATTATATGCGATTATTCCTCAAATTTATTTGACACAAATTTTTTCAAACAATTTTTGAAAACTATAGTCCAAAATAATTTTTACAAACATTTTTACAAACATGTACACACATTTGAAAATCATTTTGCAAAGGTCTATAGATTTTCAAAATGTTTTTGCAACCCTTTTTTCAAACCATTTGCAAATTATTTTTCAAACATTTTATTTCACACAAAGAAAATAAATTTTACAAACCACACATTTTTACACAGGTTGAAAACATGTAACAAAACGTTTTCAAAACAGTTTTCAATAAATGTTCACAATACTTTTCAAACTATTTTTCAAACATTTTGCAAAAAAATATTTTCACCTGATTTATTAATCAGTATATACAGAAGAATTTGAGGAATAATCCCATCTTTTTATTAAGGGTTTTTAATGAATTTTAAAGAATTATTAGCCATATTATTACAAAAGTACGAGTTATGGCTGAAGTATATACATAGTATATACGACCCCCCTATACTTAGCTTGAGCTATGTCCTCATAGATCGAAAAGAAAAGAGAAGACATAACTCGTACTGAGTATAGACAAGTCGAAAGAATATACGAATAATGGTGGGAATATACAGATGAACAAATCAGGGGTGCACCCCCTATACTTAGGACAAAGTACGTCCTAAGTACACAAAACTGACACAAAGGGGCGACACCCTTTTATTTAGATACAGGAGATAGAAAAGGAAAAGAAGAAAAGAAGAAAAGATAGATATATACAGACAGATGAAAAGACCGAGGAGAATATACACATCACTCCCCCTATATTTAGGGTGAGATATCCCTAAGTATAGGAAAGAAAAGGAGTGACGAAAAATGTGCGAGGAAAGAACAACTCGGTGTGTGCCCCCCTATACTTAGGAAAAGGTACGTCCTAAGTGTAGATACAAAGATATGGCGATAGATCTAGGGCACACATAACATGCGGGAGAAAGAATGAACAAGGCACACATATATACAAATGGTGAAGAACCGGTGAAGTACAGGACGGTATCTGGTAAGCGACAACCGTGCTCTCGTCGTCGTCTCCATGTGAGAACGAGGACGCAGTCAGAAGGTGGAAAGACACCCTGATATACAGTCAAGTGGGTGTCAGCTACCGGGGACAACAGGTCAGAAAGTAAAGATATCCGGTTCGGTAGCATGAAGCAGATGAACGGCTCATATGGTCATCATGGGAGAATATAGCCGATACCGTAAGACCGGGAGGAAGACAGAGCAGTACAGACTCCTCCGGTCAATCAGAGTCTCAGATAGATATGATATAAAGCATATGGGACTGTGTGATGCACGGTGGTGATATAATCTGAAAGTCATAAAAATACACCGAACAACACAATACATGGCTCACTCTTGCGAGGGTCCTCAAGGTGAGTAGAATCAGAGAATAATCAGAGGACTCGGTTCCGTGCTCCATCAGACAGGAGACACCAGAAATGAAGCCGAGTACCTACAAGTTGATGTACCCTCCCGCAGATAACCCTCGGAAGTGGTACATACTAGTCAATGAATAATCAGAACAGAAGCTCACCCTTCCGAGGGTCGTCAAGGAGAGCAGGCTCGAAGGAGCCTAATCCATCAGACGGATCATAGAAATGGTCTTGGTAGGCGACAGATCGGCTACCAGCAGAAGAGACCGTAAAATCAAGAAAGTGTGGCAGCGTCCCGCAAATAACCCTCGGGGAGCGGGCTGCCAACTAGTCATGGGAATAGCAGATACCAGAAGCTCCACCTTGCGAGGATCCTCAAGGTGAGCAGACTCAAAGGAGTCTAATCAGATAGGTCCCACGATCTGCAGATCGGATACACAACTCGAGATGGGACCAAAAATCATGTATTTCAGACGACTCGATCCCGTGCTCCAACAGAAAGGAGACACAGTCAGAAGTGGGAACCAAGCGTAAAGAGAGTGTCGTAGTCTCCCGCAGATAGTCCTCGGAGAGTACTGCGATCTAGGTAAAGAATAGTCAGAATGTGTCTCTACCTTGCGAGGGTCGTCAAGGAGAGCGGGCTCAAAGGAGCCGGATCCATCAGACGGATCCACATAGTGGTCTCAGTAGTCGACAAGGCGGCTACCAACAGAAGAGACCAATCAGATATGAAATATGTCATAGTCTCCCGGAGATAACCCTCGGGGAGCTATGAACTAGGCATGGAATAATCAGAAAAGTGGAGCTCTGCCTTGCGAGGACCATCAAGGAGAGCGGACTCAGCTGAGTCCAGTACATTGGCCGCGTGTACCGACAGGTCAGGCACATAATCACAGGGGTAGGCCAATCAAACATATTATCTGACTCGGTTTCAGGTCCCATCACAATGGCGATCCAAGCAGTGAATGAAACCGCAGTCCTAGAAGTTATCGCATTCTCCCGCAGATAGTCCTCGGAGAGTAATGCGAGCTATATCAATGTAGGTCATGGGAATGCTGGCAAGTCATCTCAGGTCCTCAAAAGCAATAAATCACTCCATCATTTGGAGGGCATAAGATCATGCAAGGGAGAAAATAATCATGTCAGTCACCAAACATCCCTTGGATCAATCCAATCGGCTGAGATGGCACGAAAAATAGTCAGGAATCCTCTAAGTGCCAGGGTGGACTTGAGAGTCAGGAGATCAAGGATGGGTCTAATAGGAAGACGAGAGATCATGCAGGGCTCGCACACCAATATCAGGAAGTCCAAATCAGAATAATCAATCAATACTCAAAATCAAGATGGGTGGAACCTCAAGAAAGATAGATCAATCAATACTTATGAAGTCTTCATCGAATTATCGCATCATACCACATCCTCAATCCGGTGTGCGAGAACTAGAATTCCTCAATAATGCATCACACCTATGCTCTATGCATCAGCAAAAATCCTCAATGAGCTCGTATGCATGTATCAAAGACAAATCACATCAAACTCAGCAACCTCAACATCATAGGCCCGACTTACAAATAATTTGTATAAATAATCCTCGATGCGGGCCTCATCATTATGCACAGCATTCCCGGGTAAAGGGAGAGATGATACGGGGAATACGAGGAAGATGGATAAGAAAGGTACACAATGGGGTGGAGAAGCTGATTGAGCGGGCGTGCCAATATCGTGGGTGTTAGAAGAGTGATACAGAGGGTACGAGGAGGGCGGGTGAGAAGGATCGAGACATAGACAAAATTGGGTGTTCCACACAAGGCGGGAACACCGTCAAAATTGCGGTCCGAAGAGCGGTCTCTCCTCGAACCAGAGAAGATGGTACAATGGATACATAGAAGATGGTGAAGAAGCGTGAAACAAAGGACTTGGCGAAGAATGATTGAGCTCAAGCGCCAATATCATGACTCGATGCAAAATGAAGAGATATATGTATAAGAGAGATAGAGAGACTGAAAGATAGAAAATGCATGACTCACACGGTGGGACCGACTACTCTAGGGCTGAAAGAAAAACACAATGAACTTCAAGTCACAATCAAGACACAAGGCAAACCCCCAATTCACCTACTCAACACAGTGAAGACCATCAGGCGATGGTCATTTATCTTTTTGATTTTAGAGTTAGGTGAGAACCACAAAAATTGTACAATCACATAGGAGGCTTGATAGGATTTGGGCTCTACTCCTTAGTGTGTACGTGAGCATTTAAAACGCATCCAATGAGGGGGTTGCTCTCCCCAAGACAAGGAATCCATTACGTTTTATTTTTAAGTCCAATAGAGTTAGCAGTCCCGATTTTATTTAAGATATCACTTTTTTGGGTATTTTCAATGCACGTGCCTATCGAGGTTCCAATTTCCATTAAGCAACCTAGGTTGGCAAAAACAGAGGGAGAAGATCGGAAAAGCCATGCAAGTCAGAAATCGATGATGCATGCTAAGTAAGAAGACTTACAGTGCCTCCCAGCTCTCTCCATGCGGGATGCAAAACAGAATTTGAAACCTATGCTAAATGCAAATGCAAACCGAAGAAATCGCCCTAGGTTCAGAAATTGCTATTATCGTCAAGCACCACAAGTCGCTCATTCATCTCTAGCCTCAAAAAGTCCGGTCTTGGCTCACCCCTCCTCTGTACTCAACACACTTGAGCTTAGGAGAAAGCGCTTTGCGGGGCTCGCTGTGGCACAAAGGCTAAGAGATTAATGAGCGGCTGTTTAGAGTTTGATCTAGGTCCAAAGCGCACTATAGGTACATGCAAATATATATTAGGGTGTTTGGACTTAACTCTACGAGCAAGCAACTCCTACAGCTAAGGGCTCATTCACACAAAATAATAAAACAAAAATAAAGAAAAGAAAAAGAAAAAGAGTCCAAGTCATCGAGGCCCCCAAGGGAACAATCCCTCGGGCAATGGACCTCGGGAGTCGAAGTGTACCTGTGAGAGTCCTGTATTATTACAAAATTCTAAGAGTCACTCTCTCACATAAATATACATATTAAAATAAAATAAAATGCATGAAAATGGAGACTGTTTTCAAAAATTCTCCTTCCTGTGTCATGGATACTCTCCCCTGTTGGCTTGGCATAGAAAAGCCAACACCGCCTCGCTTGGGTGCATAGGTCCTCCTAGGAGGTCCTCCTTCGCTTGGCGGTCCCTCGCATCAAAGACAAAAAGAAAGAGATGGTCAGAGCAGTCAATCAATAATATCAAATAAAAAATAAAAATAAAAATCACACAAATAAATAAATGAAGGACATGAACAAAGAATCAAATAAATGAACAAATAACCACACAAAATCATACAAAATCCGTTGCCTCCCCGGCAACGACGCCATTTGATGACTAGTGAAGGATCAAGGGTCTAGATATCTCACAAGGCGAGAGATCCAGTCGCTGAGTCGACCACTTAAAGATCCCCAGATCAATCAACAATTAACCCACAATAAATATATGCAATGAATATCCAAAAATGTGGAGTTAAAATTTATTATAACTCTACATGCAAATGTGTATAGGTGTAAGCACAGGTAGAGGTCGAACACTGGGAGGCGAAGGGAATGTATGTTTAATGCATCATTTATTCAATCAATTGTTCATATCCTTTTATTGTTTTTGTGGGTTTTGGATTTTATATATTTTTTTATATATTTTTGTTTTTATAATTTTTATTTGGTTTTTATATTTTATATACTTTTTTTTATATATTTTCTTTTAATATTTTTAATGATATAATATAAATAGATAGATATATGTGTATAAGACATATATATATATAAAGAGATATATATATAAGAAGAGAGAGAGGAGTACTATAGTCTATAGATATATATATATATACTTAAAAGATATATATAGATATAATTTTTTGGCTTTTTAACATTTTTCTAATTTTTTTGTTATTTTTCTGAAATATTTCTAATTTTTGTGTATTTTTAAATTCAAAAATGTCCACAATATAGGACTAAATAATTGGCCGAATATAATTTGGGTTTTAAAAAATATAAAATAAACTTCAAAAATTCCCAAATTAATTTTAATACATTAATAATAATATATAGATAATTATAAAAGAGAAAAATATATTTTTTTGGGGTTTTTAAGGATTTTTCTAATTTTTTGTTGGATTTTGGGGCTTTCTGATTTTTTTATTTTTCTTTTTCGTATTTTTAGGGTTTTTCAATTTCTGGACTCAATATATATAATTATACCATATATAATTTTTTTGGAATTTTTCAAAAACATTTTCTAATTTTTTTGTATTTTCTAATTTAGACAGTGCAAAAATGGCTTCTATTTCATTTTTAATAATTAGGAAAAATGCAAAAAATGCAAAATAAAATATGGGCGTGAACAAGCATGGCATGGAGCATCTATCCTAATTTTTGTGAATTTTTAGAAGCCATCTAGGTATTTTTAATAAATGGATAAAAGACACAAAAATAATACTGCCTGGCAGGGGTACTTTTGCAAATAAAATAAACTCCAAGGGCATCAGTGCAAAAATACAACAGAAATACACATTTATTTTAATTTTTAGAACTATTTTACAATATACAAAAACCGCCAGGGGTATACATGCAATTTTTCACGCGCCTCACGTGGGACTGCACGTGAGGCGAGGGAGGACCTAAATGTAATTTCAAGAAACGTAGGGGTCCTACTGCAAAATTTACATTTTATTTATAACGTACAAAAATATTTACAGAATTAAAAATTAAATACAAAAAGGCGGGGGCTGGATATGCAAATTACCCCCAATAGGCGCTTTATCCGACGGCTGATCTTCGTTCACTTGACACGTGGCGCCTCCATGTGCGCCGATGACGCTTCGCCGATGAGCGGAGAAGATTAGATCTCGCGTGAGATCTGACGGTTGATGCGGTGCTCCATCGAACGGTGCTGCTTCGATCTGGGCTGGGACCGCGATCGGACGGTGAAGGCGAAGGCATGAAGAACAGGGAAGAACTCCCTATTCCCCGACCTTCGATCCGGTGCTGCTCGCTCGTCCGGCGCTCCCTCGGACATCTGATGGTCCAAGAAGCAACCTGGGGCCCTGCTCTGTCGACTGAAGCGCTCAGGGAAGCCGGAGGCTCACCGGAGTGGTCCAGCGAGGTCGATGAAGGATGAGGGTCCCAGGTACCTGTAGAAGAATCAAATCGACCCCAGCGGGGGTCCTTTGGCCTCCAGCACCTGCAAGGAAGCTCAACACACCAAAAACAAGGGGCTGGGGGCCTTATTTGGTCGAAAGGAGCGAAAGGGGGTACGGGGCGACGATCTCCGGCGAAGGGCGGAGGAGGAGATCTGATCTCCAGATCTGGTGAAGATCTGGGTGAATGGGAGTGCCTGGGACGTAGGGAAATGGAAGGGGAAGGGAATGGAGGCGAGGTGGTGGTCGGACACAGTCGAAAACACGGTGAAAAGCTCGCCGGAGCGAAGCTCCGGCGAACTACGAAATCACAATTCTATGCTAAACTAAAGATCTAAATGCGAAATAAAATGCGAGAATGAAATGCATAAATGAAAGACTACCTAAAAATGATAAAAGCGCAGCTCTTATACCTGGGGGCCGCCAGGGAGCAGGGTGGCCGCCGGAGCGCCACCGCGACAAAATTTCCCACCTCCTTGGGCCGGATCGAGGTGCTGGGAAGCGCCTCCTGTCACGAGGGCTCCGCCAGGAGCTCATTCAAGCTCAAAGAAGGGGATGAAAATGGCCAAATTCGGCCAAGGAAGTGGGAGGAGTTATTTATATACATTCCAAGGGACCCCCAAGGACCGGCGATTATTAAAGAATCGGTGGTATGTACAAGGGATCCAATAGGACGGCGAGAATCTTGGATGATCAGAGAACAAAATCCGTGAAGGATTCGAGGGCGATGGATGAAAGGGACGCCCAGGAAAAAGGCATGAAAATAGGGGAAAAGACAGTTCACGTCAGGTCAGGCGCCTGGGGGCGCAGTTGACCGACCGGTCAACAAACGCCAGGACCTGGTTGGTCCACGTCAACCAGAAATTGACCGATTTATTTAACATAATAAATGAATTAATTAGATTTTTCTTATAAAATAAAAAATGTTTATAAATGAATGTAGTATTTAATTACCATTTTTTATTTATTTTTTTGAAGTATTTTATTACGGTTTTATTAAAATATGGTATTTATAAGTATATTTATATACATTTATTTTTATTTTGTGTGTTTTATTTTATTATTTTGGTTTCTTATTTTATAAATTTATAACTTATTTTTGTGAGTATAAATATATTTTTATTTAATTTTTATGAGTTTATTTATATTTTTAAATAAATGTGTTTGTGTATATGTTAGTATACTTATAGGTATTTTACCTATATATTATATACATTATATTTATTTAATGGATTTTATTTGTTTTTATTTTAGCTTTGTATTTTTAATAAGTTATATATAATATATACATTACTATAAAAATATAAAAGAATGAAATAATTAAAGAATGCTTTTCTCTTTTTATTTGCGTACATCCTTCTCATAGGTATTTTGCCTATATATTACATAGACTTATTTTATTTTACAAATTCTTTTTGGTTTTATTCTAAGGCTAATATGTATATGAATTATATACATTATTTAAAAGATTCTAAAAATATTAATTTATAAAAATAATGAATATTGAATAGAATGAATATTTTACTCAGGTATTATGTACAAGAAGGGCCAAAAACCTAACTTTCACAGATGGACTTCAAAAATTATGAAACCAATTTTATAAAATAGTTTATGAAATGCTATATACAATTGAAGGTGAGTTTGGGTGATTTGGAGTTTTTATTTGCAAGATATGGGTCTGTGAAGTTGAGATTTTGGCTTTTTATTTTGTGCATAAAATGTTCACTGTGTATTATTTTTACACAAACTCAATTTTGTATTTTTATTTACATTATTATCTACAACTTTCATGAGCAAAATTTCTTTATTTGATGAACAAATAATCATGTACAAAATAGGTGTCAAAAATGCATAAATGGATGAATAAATAAATGAGGTATTTATTATACTGCTGGCCCTTATCTCCCCCTACTTTATTCCTTGTCGACCAACTCCATGCTGGCCTTGGTCTCGGGGTTAGGGTCATAAAATATTTGCAATATTTTATTCCTTTTTCTTTTCTTCTCTTTATTCTATAATTTTGGCATTAAAAACCTTATTTAATGTACAATAAATACAAGAAACAATGAATGCTATTATATACAAATTAATGCTATTTACATGCATTTGCTGGGGTTTTTAAGGCCAAAATGATAAAATAAAGGTGATGAAATGGAGATTCATCAATGCCCTAGAGAGGTTCTCCATCACCGCATCGTCGTCGTTATGCTGCCCGATCGTTTGCTCGTGGATCTCCATCTCCTTCGATGCACCTCGCTCGTGAAGAATATGTAAGATCTCATGTATCGAGATCAGGAGATCCGCCGCTTGGATCATCAACAAGATTACGAGAAGAACGTGTTTCATCAACACGCTCGCAAGCGTCTCCTCCGTAGGATCGGACTTGAACAGGAGGTCTCTTCGTTTAGAGACTCCATCGCAACCACGCTTCAAGAGGTAATCCTATTACTTGTTTGTGGTTTAGACGAAACGATTCGAGAAGTGTTCTTGGATCATGTGGTTTCGTCGCATGAAAATTTTTTTAATTTCCGCTGCATAGAACAACTAGTCGGACTAGTCGTTCTTCGTCGTATTCGATACGACGCTCACGCTTCCGTGATGAACTTGAGGATCTAACCATATACTTCAACTCTAACACTGGGTTATCATGGAAAGGCCCATGAGATCCGGATGAGTCATCTCGATGATACTGAGGCTGTTGCTGAGCTGGCTGTTGTTGTGGAGGGTAATGTTGCTGATATTGAGTCTGGTATGTGCTCTGCCTCCACTGAGGTTGTTGATATTGACGAGGATCGAAATGTTGCTGCTGCTCTCTACTCTGCCCCATCGGTGCCTGCGGTGGCTGTTGGGAAGAGGCACCTCTTGTTGACCAACGGAAACCAGGGTGATCATGACGGACCCCTGGTTGGTGCGGCTGGTTGTAACATATCCCATTGACCTCGGTCAATGGTTCATGTATCTCAGAGTATGCTGAAGGCATTGATACCAAGGGTTGATCGCTTTGATACACCACCATCTGAGCCTGTCAGATGATGGTACATGCTGGAGTTGCGGGTATGACGAGGGTTGATGGGTCGGCTCAGAATGTACATGGTATTTGTGCTGTGCTAGAGGCCTCGGAAGTATGCATCGATCTCGGCTTCCTGAATCAGCCTGTGATCTCGAAGTCCGGTTGGAATCATCTTGTATTTCTTGAAGGCACATAATCTGTGTCTTCAGATCACTCTGGCATCTCTCAAGCTCATCAATTTTATCGAGCTTGTCTAAGTTCTAGCACTTCTTCTCGATTATTTCCATACGATCCAACTTCTGACAAATGATCCCCATATCAGCTGATGGGGATTCGAGAGGAATTGAAACAACAGAAGATGGATTCCCATCAATTTGTGCCACTCGAGAATGCTAGTGATAAGTAGATGTCTTTGTTTATTTGTAAACCCGAGTTTGGGACATCGTGGTGTAGTTCTCTGTCATTTTCTCATAAATGACCCAGACTCGATCTTCGTGCATCAAAAAATAAGATCCACCACATTCTGTGTTCACCAGTCCCTGTAACCCTGGTGTCAGCCCGCTGAAGAAACTCTGTATAAGAGTTGGTTTTGAAAGTTCATGGTGGGGACACCGATCAACGAGCTCTCTAAATCGGTCCCATGCTTCGTGGAACTGCTCATTCCCGATCATGGTGAAGTTACTAATCATGGCTCTTGCAGCATTTGTTCGACTGAGAGGGTAATATTTATTCAGATATGCGATTCTCAGCTCCTCCCACGTCGAAACATATCTCCCTAAGTGTTTCAGCCAATAGGCTGCTCGATCAACGAGGGAGAAAGGAAAAGCGATCAACTTGATCGTATCCTCGTTCACATGCACATCATGCACCGTGCTATAGATCAACTCGAACTCCTGAAGGTGCAGATGCTGCTTCTCAGTAGAAAGCCCGTGAAAGTTGGGCAGCAGCTAGATTGTCTGAGGACAGAACTCAAAGTTACCGTGAATACTAGGGAGACGGATCCACCGGTGAGTCGTAGTAGCTCCAGGGTTGTAAAGCTGCTGCATTGTACGGTTCGGATCCAGTGGCAATCTCTCTGCTCCATCTGTTTGCTCCTAGTCCTCAAGTATTGGATGATCAGCTCTCGGGTTCTCAACATCAGGATTGTTGCGTTGGGCTCACAGCTGAGTCAGCTCGGCTCTGACATCATTCATTAGTCTACCTTGCTCCCTAATCTGGTTCTGCATTGTCTTAAGGGAAGCAAGTAGACCGTTGTTGATCGTAGCCTGATCAATGACTACAGAAGTGCTCTGCAGTCCTTTACCAGCCATATCATCTAGAAAGGAGAAAGAATCTAAGTCAGGCTTGGCCAGATCAATATGTAACTGTTGATAATTTTCTGTAACTGACGAATCTCTATTTCATCACCTTTATTCTATATTTTGGCCTTGAAAATCCTAGCTAATGCATGTAAATAACATTAATTTGTCTATAATAGCACTCATTATTCATCGCATTTATTATATATAAAATAAGGTTTTAATGCCAAAATTATAGAATAAAGAGAAGAAAAGAAAAAGGAGTAAAATATTACAAATATTTTATGACCCTGACCCCGAGACCAAGTCCAGAATGGAATTGATCGACAAGGAATAAAGTAGGGGGAGATAAGGGCTGAGAATACAGTAAATATTTTATTTATTCCTTCTTGATTTATGCATTTTTGGCACCTATTTTGTATCTAATTATTTATTCATCAAATAAAGAAACTTTGAACATGAAAGTTGTAGATAATAATGTAAATAAAAATACAAATTAAGTTTGTACAAAAATGATACACAGAACACATTTTATACACAGAATAAAAAGCTAGAATCTCAACTTCACAGACTTATATCTTTCAAATAAAAACTCAAAATCCACAAAATCATCTTTAATTGTATATAGCTTTTCAAGAACTATTTAATAAAATTGGTTTCATAATTTTTGGAGTTCATCTGTGAAAGTTAGGTTTTTGGCCCTCATTGTACATAATACCGATTAAAATATTCATTATATTCATTATTCATTATTTTTATAAATTTATATTTTTAGAATTTTGTAAATAATTTATAGAATACATGTACATATGGAAATTAAAAGAAAACTAAAAAGAAAACCTTAAATAAAATAAGTATATGCGATCACATAGGCAAGATACCTATGTATGACTTATATATGAATAAAAAGGGGACTTCATTCTTTTATTCTTTCATATTTTTATTTAATTGTAAATATTTTTTATATTCCATTAAAGATGTAAATCCAAAATAAAACCCAATAAAATTCATGAAATAAATAAAATGTCTATAAAATATAGGTAAAATACCTATAAGTATACCTACATATTATATATACCTATTTATTTAAATATGCAAATAAACTCATAAAAATCAAATAAAAATATATTTATACTTACAAAAATAATTTATAAATATATAAAATATAATAAAATAAAATAATAAAATAAAATACACAAAATAAAAATAAATCATACCAAATACATGTAAATATGCCCATAAATATAATATTAAAATAAACCCATAACAAAATACATCAAAAACATAAATAAAAATCATAAATAAATACTACATTATTTAATAATTTTTTTTATTTTATAAGCAAAAATTAATAAAATCGTTTATTATGTTTAAATAATCGGTCAAATCGACGCTGATGTGGACCAATCAGGTCCTCGCCTTCGTTGACCGCCCGGTCAACTCCTCTACCACCAGCCGCCCGGTGTCAGAGCGTCGTCTCAACCCATTTTCTCCGACTTTCCCCTTCTAGTCCATTGACTTTCAAGCCTCGATTCCTTCATAAAAAAGTTCTGTCGATTCTCCATCCTTCACGCCATCGTTTCAGATCAATCATCTAACCAGCCGATTCTTTGTGGCACCCCGGTCAATAAGGGTGCGTCGCCATGTCCATAAATAAGTCCCTCGACCTCCTTCCCCAGTTTGTTCTCCTTTTGGTCTTCTTCCACCCTCGTTTCCAGTCTCTAGAGCACCCTCGTGACAGGGGGGTCCTCCTGGAAGCGTCAGCTGGTCGGAGGAGTCGAGGGCAGCACCCACGGCGGAGCTCCGGCGTCGCCCTGCTCCCTGGTCGACCACCTGGTATAAGAGTTGTCTTTTTGTTTAATTAGTTAGGTTTTTGTTCCAGTAGTTTAATGATGCTCGTAGGATAGTGGGTAAAGCCAAGATTAGCGTAGGTTTAATCGAGTCGAAGTTCGCCGGAGCTCCGCTCCGACGACGATCTCCTTGCGATCCTTCGATGACCCGACCCCTCCATTCACTACCATCTCATTACCCTCCACGTTCTCCATCTCCCGAACGCTTCAGATCAACCAGAGCCCCACTGGCTCTGCGAATCGAGGTTCCTTTCCTCCGCGTCGCCGAACCTCGCCACCCACTCCATTTTTTTAGCCCTGCAGCCTCAATTTCCGATCGAGGGGAACCCCCTCGAGCCACTCTTTCTTGTGGTGCAGGTCATATGCTAAAAGGAGCCCTTGGGGCTCAGATCAGCCGCCTTCAAGGTTCCCAGGACCCTCCTTCTTCATCGAGCTCACCAGAACTGTCCAAGGGGTCCTGGGACTTCCTGAGCACCTCAAGAGCTGCGGAGCACCTTCCCGGACGTGCAGAGACTACTTCCATCGCCTATGGCCGTCTGGCAGAGGAGGAATCAGCGTTCGAAGGTAGGGACCCCCGGTGTTCTTCCCTGTTCTTCGCGAATAGCATCAAACGTCGGATGGAGGAGGCGGCCCCAGATCTGATCTTGGATGTTCGTTCAAAGCACGCTTCGGCCATTCGATCGAACCTCAGATGTAATATAGACCTTCGATCGGCGAAGCGGTATCGTGATGCCAGATCCCGCCACGTGGATAAGTGGCATGCGGATCGTCGTCCATCAGTGCACCCATAGGGGTAATTTGCACTTGAGCCCCTCACCTTTTTGTATATAGTTTTTAATACTAAAAATTAAATATAGCATTGTAAAATAAATGGGATTTTTGCCTTCTGACCCCTGAACTTTCTGGAATTACAATCTGGTCCCTCCCAGCCTCACGTGTAGTACCACGTGAGGCGCGTAAATTTTGCATGTACCCCTGGCAGTTTTTATATAGTATGAAATGATGCCAGAACATTAAATAAATGTTTTATGCTATGGTGAAATTGCAACTGAGCCCCTGTCTTTATTTTTAATTGAAAAAATGCCCCTGCTAGGCTGTTTTATTTTTATGTGCTTCATGTATTTATTAAAAATACCTAGCTTGCTCCTAAAAATCCACAAAAATTAGGATAAAAGCTTTATGCCTTATAGATTCACGCTACATTTTTGTTTGGCTATTTTGTGCATTTGATCCATTTATTAAAATTGAAATAGGAGCCATTTTTGCACTGTTTAAATTATAAAATACTAAAAAATAGAAAATGTTTTTGAAAAATTCCAAAAAATTATATTTGCTATATTTTACTATTTATTGAGTCCAGGAACCAAAAACTTATAAAAAGAGTAAAAGAAAATTAGAAAATAGAAAAATCCAAAATTAAACAAAAAAATAGAAAAATACAACAAAAAGTCTAAAAATATATTTTTCTATTATAGAATTATGTATATATATTATTATTTATGTATTAAAATTAATTGGGTAATTTTGAGGCTTATTTTATATTTTTAAAACCCAAATTATATTCATCCTATTTAATTAGTCCCATATTAGGGACATTTTTGGAATTAAAAATACATAAAAATTAGTAAAATTCCAGAAAAATAAAAAAAATTAGAAAATATAAAAGCCTTAAAGATATCATATCTACTATATTTTGAGTATATATATCCATATAATATATATCTCTCTCTTCTCTCATATATATCTCTTTATATGTATACCTATATTATATAATTAAAAATAGAAAAAGAAAATATAAAAATATAAAAACAAAATACAAATTATAAATATATATACATCTATCTAAAAAATATAAAATTAAAAAAATATATATATAATTAAAAATCCACAAAAAGAGGATTCATTTAAGGATGACTGGGATGTACATAAATACCTATAGGCTACCCAATTTTCTTGCTCTCTGTGGTCCGACTTCTACATGCTTATACACTATGCATTTTATGGTAGAGTTAATAAATTCTAATTCACATTTTTTGGACTTAATTGACTTATTCTGTATTGTGGGTTAATTGCTGATCAATTGGGGTTTCGTGAGTGGTCACCTCACCGACTTCGTCTCCGCGTTGTGTGAGACGTATTTTGACCCTCGCTGGAAATCCTAGTTATCAGATGGCGCCGTTGCCGGGGAGCAATGGGCGTAGCCTATTGCCTTGTCATTCTTGTATGGAAATTCATTTATTCATCATTTATTCTGTGAATAGCTGTTTATTTGAAATTGCTCAACTATACATGATTCTTTGATTAGTGACATACACATTCATTTATTTCGATTAATTACTTGATTCTTTATTTCATTGATTGGGCTTATATTAATTCTATCTCTTTGTGACCTTGTTGCGAGGGCCCGTTATGCGAGGATGATTTCTTAAGAAGTCAAGGCAGCCGAGCTTGGAGGAGGTTGGTCTTCACTTCAGGACCAACTGGAGAGAGAGCACCAAGGATGCAAAGGGATGCGAATTAGCTAGGCCTTAAATAATTAGGATCATTTTGTAATTTATTGTGTGAGAGAGAATTTTTGGCATGTAATATAACTTGGACTCTACTGTTCTCAACGAGGTCCAGTGCCCGGGTGTCTATTCACCTGGGGGTCTCGTCGCATTTTTTCATGTTTTTCCCGCTTTACTTTCTTTGTTTCCCGCTATTTTGAGTTTTCCACCTTTTCTTCATTTTGTTTTGTATGCATGGAGCCCCTAGACTTAGGCTTGCTTGATCGAGTAAATTAGGTCCAAATATCTTAATATCTTGCATATACCTATAGTACGCTTTGGACTTAGTTTAAAACTTTAAACAGTCGTCTCATCATCTTCAAGCTTTCGTGCTGCGAGCCCACCCTGCCAAGCGCTACTCCTGAACTCGACGTGTCGAGAGGAGGAGGGGTGAGCCTAGACCGGACTCCTAGATTGAAGATCGATGACCGACTTGTGGTGCTTTACGCTAATAGCAGCTAATGTTTAGGACGATTTTGTCGCTTGCATACCGCCATGTAGTTAGGTTTAAAAATTCTGTTTTGCATACCACATGGAGAGAGCTGGGATGCACTGTAAGTCTTCTAACTCAGCATGCATCATTCGGTTCAATGGTGAGATTTCCATCATGGAACCCACTTGTATGACTTTTCCGCTATCTCCCTCTGATTTTCAGCACCTAGGACCTAAATGAAAATCTATCAAAACGTTAGGCGTTGGTATGAAAACAAACTCAAAAAAAAGTGAAAACCCAAAAAACTAAAACAAGGGGACTGCTAAATAAACTTTGACCTTAATTAAAATTCGTAATGGACTAT
Organism: Ottelia alismoides; assembly: GCA_037367405.1. Taxonomy (NCBI): domain Eukaryota; kingdom Viridiplantae; phylum Streptophyta; class Magnoliopsida; order Alismatales; family Hydrocharitaceae; genus Ottelia; species Ottelia alismoides. The sequence goes on from JAZKJV010011875.1 coordinate 332,404, forward strand.
CATTATATTGGGTTCATAAAGCCCTCATTGTCTTCAGGTACTTTCGGAGGGGGACCAAAACCCTACTCCCATGAGCGAGGCACGTTCCATAAGGAATAGAGCCAAAAACCCAGTCTGCAACTGCCTTGTGTATCGCCTGGATTTCCGAAGTAATGGCGCTTCTATCGTACGTGACCGAGTAGGGCCTTGTCAGCGATGGTATTCCCACCTTGTGTGGAACATAGACATGGTCTGAAGTACTGAGCATAGGCCACGCCTTCACGGGGGTGTCTGTCTCATCGGTTTGCGTCCGAGTAGGTTCTTGCACGCTCACGGGTGATTCCGTTGCGAGCGAGAACTGAAGTATTGGTTTCGCCTATCGGCTTCCTCTCTCTCTTTCTTTAGCTGAGTAGGAATCCAGGAAGGGTTATAAGGACCTCAAAAAAGTACAGACTACAGGTTACAAAGGAGGAGGACAAGTACAAGATTCTTTTCTGGTAGTACTCTCTCTCCTATAGGGTTAGCGTGCTAAGGACTTGTTAAAAGATTTGCCTGAAACAACAACTCTAAAACTGAAAAGATAATAAATAGCCGAACCTTCATGGCTTCACATGGCGTGAGTTGATGAACCCAATTTTGTATTGCGTTTGTATGGATCTAGATTAAGGTTCAAAGATCGAGTCCCGCGCCTTTGCGCAAATTTCGTTGTGTCATTCTCCTTTGACCACCCGCTCAGTCGAGCCTTTCTACTATTTTGCACTCCTATTTATTCCTCGTTGACCATTTATCCTTCTTCTAATATCCAATCCTCCGTTTTGCTTCGCAAAGTTGATCCATGGATGGTTTCCGTCGGGACCCTGCCGACACCCACATCGATTCCATTGACTCAACTTCGCCAATAAATTCGAGGCGATTCCTGAGAACCCGACCTGGATTTTACGGATCGATCTCCAGACTCCTCGTATTCTACCTTTCTTCTAACCACCCAAATAAACCGGGATCACTTTTGTCCCACTTTCACCGTTGTGAATGGAAGTCGATCACGATCCACATCTTTTTCTGTTCGCAATATGCTGGGGTTGACTTCAATTCCAGATTCATCATGACAGCTGAATAACATTGCAAGTGGTCTGATTAGGATTCTCTCATTCTGCATATAGAAGACAAATCAAGCCCTGGATTCTAATCCGGAATTTATTTCGTCAGACAAAGACCCTGACATGGCTCCTCAAGGGAAGGGCAAGGGTCAACAGCCACCCCAACCAGAGGGACAGATGCCTGATCAGAATCAGGTTAATGCACAACTGTTGGCATCTATCCAGGCCATCCAACAACAGCTGACAGAGCAGGCCCTAGCACAGACAACTTTTCAAGATATGTTGAATGACGTGATGAACAGAGCCGAGGGAGGAGGAGGAGGCAGAAGAGGCGGTGGACCTCTGGATGACAAGGAAGAGCCAGAAAATGGGAGACCCAAACCTACACTGAAGGAGACTTATAACCCTGGAGACAACCAGATGACCGAGTGGATCCTTATTCCACCGGTGCATGCTCACTTTGAGCTGAAGCCCCAGTTCCTTGCTCTTCTTCCAGCTTTCCATGGGAACACCAATGAAGAACCATACATCCACCTGCAGCAGTTTTCACGCATCGGTCGTACTACCCACTACCCCAATGTCCCTTTAAACATTGTCAAAATGATGGCATTCCCCTTCAGCCTGCAAGACAAGGCCCTTTATTGGGTCAATCATCTGGGGAAGGTTGTGACAACCTGGGAGGAACTGAAGTCAGCTTTCCTGCATAAGTTTTACCCTCTCGGGAGGCTCAACCAGATGCGAGCACGAATCAACAACTTCTCCCAAGGAGCCCACGAATCCATACATGAAGCATGGGAGAGATTCACCGATCTGCAGGAGAAATGTCCCCATCATGAGATCCCGAAGACCAGCTTGGTCCAACACTTCTTTACGGGCCTGAACATTGAGAGCCAAAGGCTCGTTGACGCCGCATGTGGGGGCTCACATTTCAATAAGGATGAAGACGTAGTCTGGCAAATATTTAAAGAAATAGCCGAAGGAGAGGCCGCCCTCTCTTCATCCAAGGCATACCAAAAGCAGCCCCAGATCCTCCAAAAACAAGTACACATGGCAGCGTCCCACGAGGCAGAGAGAGATGAGAGCTCCAATCTCAGCATCATCGGGGGCCATGTCTCGAAGGTTGATATCATTGAGAAGCGATCACAGGACCTTCAAAAACTTGCTGTGATCGAGAAGAGGACTTAAAGTCTTTACAAGCTTGATCAGATCACCAAACAATTAGAACTGTTGGTGGGCACCATCAATTCTTTTCAGTCGGCAGCACCATCTGAAGTTCCAGCTGAGAGGAAGGACGAGCAACCACCGCCACATCAGCCTCAGCCAAGCCAGCAACCACCGACAGTCTAGCACGTATACTACGTGAAGGCGTCCGATCAGGGCTAGCCGTAGCAGCAGATGGTTGTGTACCAACCAGAGTTTGTATCAGGATCCGATCCCATGTTCCCACCACCACCCCTGATTCAAGAAGTCAACGGGGTTTGGAGCAACGAAGCACAGCCGAACCGTCCTATGGGACAACCTCAGGGTCAGCTACCAGCCAACAGGCAATACCACCATCCTCAGGGTGGTCGATTTGGGCAGTCCTCATAGCCTCCCCCATATGCAAATCAATGGAGGCTGAATCAGCAATATCGATAGTCACAATACCGCCATCCACAACCTTTTCATCAGTATGCGGCTGCTCCACCTCAGCAATACCGACAGTATCCCCCTCCCTCTTACCAGCAGCTTCAGCTTCCTGCACCACCCCAGCACCACCAACAACAACCTCAACACCAACACATGCAGCAACAGCGTGGTTTGCAAGCTGAACCTACTGAGGTAACTCCTGTGAACCCGACCATGGATTTCTTGGCCCAACTTGTCAAGGGGCTAGCAGATATGACCAAGAGGCTCGACGACCTAACGGCCACCAAGACTACCATCCTAGCCCAGGTCGGGGCCAACCCCAATAGCTTTAAAAAGAAGTAGCAGGTAGAATGTAATGTCCTGTCTGTGTCTGTAGAGTCAGAAATTGATAATATTGTTTGTTCTAATGCTGTCACTCTCAAGAGTGGTAGGGCCTTCCCTCCACCTGCTATCAAGAACGGGGAGAATAAAAGAACAGGTTGATCGTCATCTTCTGCATCAACCGTGCCAGCTACAGGGGCGGGTGAGGAGGAAGAAGAAGGAGAAGCCATTCCAGCAGTCATGCAACACCAGCACCCTCAGCCAAAAATACAAAAAAATCAGCAAAATCAAAAAACAACAAAAAGAAGTTTGCAGCCGAAGCAAAGCCGAACCGAGAGAGGAGCCGCTAACAGCAGCCGATCTCTCGCCAGCCGACGGAGCAGACGCCCTACTTTTTGCCCGCCCATCAACACCAGCATGTCAGGATCCAGTTTGTACTCCTTTTTGTAGCCCGGATGTACAACAATTTGTGGGCGATAGTTATGATGTAAATAAGAACTCTACTTTGCCTATCAGTGATGTAAATATTCCTTTTCCTAATGCAATTGAAAAATCCAAAAAAAAATTGCAAAAAAAGGTGCATTGTCTGATCCTGGAGTTGTGGAAATAATAGACAACTTAACTGTTGAGATCCCCTTACTGAAGGCCGTGGAATACATGCCAGCTGTCAAGAAAGGATTGAAAGAGGTATGTACCAGCAAGCGTCGTCCAGCACGAAAGAATAGACGCCAACAAGTTGAGAAGCACATCCTCACCTTAAGTTGTTATAATATCCTTGTCCATTTCAAAATATGGTTATGGATACGGAAACAGATACATCACGGATATTTAAAATTGCAAACCATATCCTTAAATACTGATACAGATAGGGAAAACAAGTAATCACGATTCGGATGCAGATATTTTACGAACGGAAATGGATTATCCTGCGGATAAGAAATGCCTTCTAACGCTTATATTTAGTAGGATTGTTTGGTAAAGTTGAAACTGATAGTTAATTAAATCAAAATTAATAAACAAGACAACAAACTACAAAAAGAAACTCTAGTATTATAACAAGTTTAATAACTGTATAATAATTGATTAAATAATATAGAGATGTATATTTTCTTCCCATATTTGAAAATGACTCCAGATTGCAATATATTGCAACCAATCCTATAACATATTTGGAGATACACATACATAAAAGTTGATGTATGTATATACAATATAAATACAGATTCAACAATACAGATATCCATATCCATATCCGTAAAAAAATGTGACCATATCCGTATCCATTTCTTCAAAAAAATTGAAAGCGATATCTGTATCCTTATCCGTATGCGCAAAAAAAATCTTATATCCATATCAGTATCCGTATCCGTTAAAATAAAAAATTCATATCCATATCCAATATAAACAGATATGATGACGGACTGATACATATATATCTGTATCTGGTTGCATCACTATTTGAAAGTATATCTTCGTATCTGAAATGATCTTGCAGATTCTTAACTTTACTTAAAAACATAGTACTTGAATTAGAACTTTTTTATACTATTTTTAATCATAAAAATATGTTATAAATAATAGAAAAAAAGGGAAGTTGTTATGTGTAACAACCAAGTTGGCTGTTACACAGAGTAGTTTCCCCTAATTTTTTTATTTTTTTTCAAAAATTTCATCATGTATTTTTATCTATATATCTCTCCATCTAGAACAAGTAATTTTAACGGTCTCAAATTTGTTGTAATCGACCTGTTCTGGATGGAGGGTATATGAGTATATATTTCTGATGAAATTCGAATGTCATATAGGAGGGATATATATATATGAATATACATGGTAGAATTTTCGAAAAAAATATAAAAATAGGGAAAATTTCTCCGTGTAACAGCAAACTTGGCTGTTACATAGAACAACCTCCCCGTCAGTCACAATGTATTATGGTATATATTTTTGACATATACTGATTCGAAGTGTGATGGTTGTAGCTCGCAAATTTGAGACCTGATTTGAAGGCAGTTTTCACATATAGTTTTGTGTTACAAAACTGGAATGTATTTTTATTATATAAACCGTGATGTAAATATGTATATGCGAGATTAATAATCGTAAATACATATGTTTGCATAGTGCTTTTAAAAAAAATATTCAAATAGGAAATTATTTTTAAGGGAAATTAATAAGATTAAGTTTCAAGTTAGATAGAGTTCCAAACTTAAAAATCATCGTTGCATTCAAACAACATACCTAAGGATTGTTACTCATGGATTCCTCTCTTACATAGTATAATAATAAGAATGAAATCATATACCCATGTATAAGATATAATTGGATAAGATTACATGTCGAATTTAGGATTTCAAAAAGATATTTTTTGGTATTTTTAAATGCAATGAAAAGTGAAAATCAATTTTAGCAAAGTTCAAGGACTAAATTATAATTTTCATTCAAACAATGTCCAAAATATATGAAACCTGGTCAGATGTGAAATATGATGAAATGAGGCTATTGTTATTTTTGGAATTTATGGATTTAATGTAAATATTTTATGAATTAATGAATGCATATAGTGAGATTTTCAATAATTAATTATAATAAATATTAAATTTACTTATTTTAAAGAAATAAAATTATTTAAGATATATCACTATGTGATTTATCCCAAATCGTAAACCCTAAAAATGTTTAATTTAATGTCTATTAAAAATTAATTAGTGAAATACACAAAATGATTTTTATAGAATAAAATATGCATGCACATGAACTTTTTTTGTGCACAATGTAAATCACAAATAATTCTATTATCTGTGATTTTTTGACAATTTTTCAAGCATTTGTTAATTAATTATGAATTTCTGAGTGCCAATTTGGAAAATACGCAATTTTTCACAAGAATATTAATTATAAATTAACTACAAATAATAAAAGTATCACATGTATGCCATAATGTAGAGACCTAATTGTGGAACATAATATCAATTTTTGATAAATAAAAGATGTAAGAATAATATTCAAATCACAAAGGAAAGTCAGGGTTATAAGTGCAATTACAATAAATAAAAAGATGCAGTACACAGACTTAAGTTTAATTACCTATCCCCTGAAGGGGATCAGATGCAAAATTTCAGAGGGGCACATGCATCGCACGTTCCCTCTGGACGATGGGGGTGGCTTGTGAATTATCTAGATCTTCAAGGGGTGTCCTGCAAATCTTCAATCCCACCACGTGCTTAACACGTGAGCGGGGGTCTTCAGTAATAAGGCGTACCACGGGGGGTCTTCAACAAATACTCCAAAGAGGGAAGTCGTTGGTCACATGACCCCTCCTTGGGAGGTGGCGATCTGCAAATGACCCCAACGCCCACGTGCACCTCACATGAGGAGCTTGGGTTACGAGCAACGGGCACGGGGAGACCCTCCTCCTTCGTTCCTTCGAGGCATTGTGAAGACGACAGAGGTGCAGGCATATGGCGAGGCTGAAGATCCTGCCTGAGGCGGTGGAGCGCTTCACGACTGTAGCGCGGTTGGGAGGTGCACGCGTCGAGGTCGGTGACGGTGGAACAGAGCTGGGGCCACTTACGGGAAGGTGATCCGCATGGAGGCACGACGTGTGGAGGTCAGCGAGCAACAAGGTGGCGAGGGTGGTTGAGCGCGGTGATGGGAGGTGTTGCGCGGAGGTGGTGGCGCAGCAGGTCGGTGCTTGCTGGAGAGGGAACGATGATGGTGTTGGAGGATGGATCTCAACAATGGCGGGGGGTGAAGGGTGGAAATGTATCGAGCTATGCAATGGGTTCAAGATCAAAGATGGAGAACACAGAGCATGCAGAATCGATTGGAAGATGGATATGGGAGGAGGAAACATGGGAATTCAAGAAAAATAGAGGAAGAAGGACAAGAGGTTCTGGAAGAAGAAAATGGGTGATGGGTTTTTTGCCTGGGATCGAAGGAAGAAGATTCAACTCGTGGTTCTCGCTTCAACTGCGACGGTGGAGTTGTAGGAAGCTTGAAGGATCACGCTTGGGACTTCTTCGCTCAAAAGGGAGGGGTTGTCACCACCCTTCCTTTGAGCTCTCTCCCTCTCTCTTGTTTATGCAGATAATGGTGGATATGATCCTGAATTGATGCTGGCGGCGGTTTAAATAGGGAGGTGCAGCGATGGAAACATGACAGAGAGGGAGTTCCGAGAGATAGGGGATAGTAGATGGGATCAACGACTGTTGGGAGTCCTGCGAGCAGTGCGAGGAGAGAGAGGGAGGTCATTGCGGGAGGCACGCACGAGTTTGCAGGAGAATGGGGACGATCGAAATTGGGGGAGGAGGAAGATGATCCTCGACCGTCCGATCGGCCGAGATCAGGCCGCTCAGATGATGCCATGTGGTGATTGTTAAAAAAATATTTTTTTTAAAATTAATTAATTTTTTAAAATAAAATAAACAAAAAATAAATACCAAAATTGAGTGACATGTGGCAACTCCAAGAGTGCCATGTGTCAACTCCAGAAAATTCAAGAATAAAAAGAAAAGAAAAATAAAAAATAAATAGAAAATAACCTCGGATCGAAAAATTTTCTTCACAGAAGTTACTCGTATCACCGATATTTACAATTTGATGAAGGGATCAAGAGCAAAAAAGGTTATCTGTGCAAAATGATATTTTTATAGTACTCTATGTACATAGAAACTGTTGTTTTGGGTTTTATTTTTTTTGTGATTTTTAATTAAGAAAAAATCGAGAAAATTATGATAAAATGAAGGCCACATATTTACACAATACTCTATTTTTTTGGATTTTTAAAAAATAAGAAACTAGGATAACAAAATAAAGTGGGAAAACGAGAGATATTTGTACAAACTCACAAGGGACACTCAAACTCGATCATTTTATTTCAGACTTATTTTGGATTTGGATTTTTGTGAATATTATTAAAACTTTCATCAAAGAATAAAAAAATAAATAAAATAAAAAGGGTGAAGTATGTACATAAAATATCAAATCAAAAAATGCTAAAATATACAATGCGCAAAAATGCCCAAACCTCTTTCATATACGTGCTTTGATTTTTATGAAATTGGTCTTGTTTTGAATTATCTTGAATGTATATTACTTTAAAACTGAGTAGACCGAAATCAGACACTGTATGAGGAAGATATGTACATTTTAGTGTGTTTCTCTTGAAATTAGGATTTTGTCTCTCGGGTCAATTATTTGAGTTAGAAAATTTTTTGTACTTTCCTTTAATATTGTTAGTAATATGTACACAATGAAGTTGGTTTCATGTCAAGTGGAGTTAGCATGATTTAATAAAAATGCATGAAGTTAGGTGAAAATGTGAAGATGATTATGAATGCAATTATGAAAGGTAAAATACAGATATCAATTCAAAGTGCATGAATGGTAAAAATGCAAAATAAGTGATGAAATACAGCTAATTACTCAGGAACGAAGCTCTATTTTCATCTTTTAGTGTGATGAATCACTTATTCATTACTCCTTATGCTTGAAACTTTCTCGTCCTCAGCAATTAAAATGAAATGCAAAAGTGAAATGATTTTGGGTTCCATACCAAGGTCAAGATGAAATGGTGAAAGTGGAGTTAGACTCGACCTTTGGATTAATAGTGTGGCGAAACTTTTGTGAGAATTAGGGTTTAAAATCAACAACCCTTGAGTTCTACATATCATTGTAATAGTTCCGGCTCAGAAGTCATCTTAGATCAATCCTTCTCCCAAAGCATATCCTATGAACATTGAGCAACTGTCTCATGTGTGTGAAAGGTTTTAGCTCTTTCCATCAAGAATGACGGACTACCATGCAAACCTCTCCCCCAATAACTCGTCCTTGAGGATTCAGGTATTTTCTTCTATGGTCTGTCACACTATGTTCACAATTGAAAAGAGGGAGAAATTAGAAGAAGGGGAAAAGAACTGGAGGGTGACCAGCGTAGTCACATCTCCTTGTGAAGCCAGCAAGTTTAGCCAAGTCTCGACCAAGATCTGCAGGTTTTCTTGAAGCTTGGACCTTTTTGGTCAAATATTTATTTGGTAGTTTGGCTTCTTTTTTATATGTATTTTTGATAGCTCTACATGGATCTTGTTGTGTCCCCTATGGATATGAAATCTTTTTTCCGTAGATGTTTTGAGGTCTTAGAAAAAATTATGCCCAGCTGCCCATCCCATATCCGAAGCTTTATTTCAACCCGTACTCCAGTCTTTAGATGTCCACACTACTAGAAAGAAGACACACGCATTCTTCCAACACCCCATCTGAGTTGAGGTAGATGCATAGTGTTAGGGGTGCACATGGATCGGATAAAATCCGTAATCCGATCCAATCCATTGTCATTGGATTGGATCGGTTTGGATTTATAGTTTAATGGATCGGATCAGATTGGAATTTTACAAATCCGTTCATTTATGGATTGGATCGGATTATTGTCAAAATCCAATCCGATCCAATCCGTTAATCCGTTAATAAATAATAATAATATATACTACTTTATTTATTCTCAATAAAGCATATTATATATTATATTTTATTTGAAAGCTATGTGTAAGTATCCAAGCTAGTCTCTTTATAACTTAAACCTATTTCAATTCAAGTTTTACTATAACCAACTTGCTCGAAAACCCCTTATCTCACCCTACTAGTTGGTTTAGAAAAAAGTAATACCTCTCCGCAATGTCCTTTAGGCCCTTCCAATTATTCAAACGAAACAAACTTCTAAAAATAATAATACATAAACCTAAATCCACTTGGGACCCACTACAAACAAAACACTCACCTACGCCACACACATCTCCACCCTCGGATACACACATATCTCCGCCGGATGGTATCCTTATCCTAGCTGTGCGCATGCGCAGCCAGGTCTTCCTTACGCATGCGCAGTTATCTAGTTGCAGTTCCTACTTGATATATACAAACTTGCAATTTTATTCAAAGTCAGTATGATTCTTTTATGATTTCTACGGATCACAAGTATGTTATTTTTATTTAGTTATACAATGATCAGTTGTAATAAATTCATAACAAGCATATATGTTTTTGCTTTCAAAAAAATCAAGTCAAAATGCTTTCCAAAATTAACTATTCTTTTCTTTACATTTATCTATAATCTCAAATTTAGAACCATGATTCGAACGTCGAGTTTGACTATGCTACAAACTTAATCATAGATTAGGTGAGCATTAAAAATCCGAACCAATCCGATCCAATCCGTAATCCGGTGGATTGGATTGGATTGGATTTGCATGTTTAATGGATTAGATTGGACTGGAAAAATGAAAAATCCGTTATGTGTGGATTGGACACGGATTAAGCCAAAATCCGATCCAATCCGATCCATGTGCACCCCTACATAGTGTGAGAGTACATATTAATTCCCTATTCAGAAGTCATATCCGGAATCAGGAGACCGGGTTAGACACTAAGAGTCAAAGTATGCACATTATCATGCGGAACTCGAATAATTAAGTCAAAGACCTGAAGCTTCTAAAATTCTCTTTCTCGATGAAGTTCTTTTGAAAATTAGGTAGATGAAGGCCAAGTCAAGACCACTCTCCACTTCTATTCATGACTCTGTTCAAAACCCAATAACTTTCCACGTTGTATATGCTATATATGAAATGAAATGCAGATGTTATTAAATGTATGAGGTGCAAGATGATTTTCTTCTCATCATTTTGTTGTAAGAATGCAAGGATGATATGTAAGAGTAAAGATATTTTTTAACTTTTACCCATCCCATAATTATAGCATAATATATACGAAAATACGTGAAAGTACGAGTTATGGGTAAAGTATGTATGTAATGTATAGATGCCCCCTATACTTAGCACGTATTATGTCCTTAGAGTACAAGAAGCGAGGAAAAGACATAGCTCGTGCTAAGTGTAGGAAAGTGAGAAGTTAAAAAGTGTATAGAAGTCGACCGCCCCCTATACTTAGGCTTTGGTCAGCCTAAGTATAGAAGAAGATCAAAAAGTGGAGCAGTCGAGGTCAAGAGGGGAAGGGATGAATATAAACAGGGTGGGCATTGGTTCTCCCCTATACTTAGGCCTTGGTCGGCCTAAGTATATGATATAAGTGAGTATAAGGGCCAATGAGATCTGGAGAATATATAGAGATAATGGGGGTGGGGTAAGATAAAGATGATGAAAGTGATGTGAATTCATGTGATCCCTAAGATTAGATCATGCGTTCTCCGACAATGACGCCATTTAAAGAACCACGAGAATGCCCTTGCTAATCGTGCGAAATTAACTTTTAAATTTGTCCATTGTAGTCGGGCAAACTCGGATTAATCAAAAACTGCAAATTTAATTATTAGTTCAATTAAAGCAAGCGGTCAACTTTTTTTACATGAGAAGTCCAAGGTCAAACTCAAGGAGTCCATTGTCTCATTAGGTTGATTTAAAGATGATCTATAATTTAGGATTTCAAAGAGGTATTTTTTTGGTATTTTTAAATGCAATAAATGAGCGACAAGAAATTTTAATGAAGTTCAAGGACTAAAATATAATTTTCATTCAAATAATGTCCAAAAATTATGAAACCTGGCTAGAATGTGAAATATGATGAAATTAGGCTACTGTTATTTTTTTTGGAATTTCTGGATGCAAAATAAGTATTTTATGAATTAACGAATGCAGATAGTGAGATTTTCTTAATTAATTATAATAAATATTAAATCTATTTATTTTTAGGAAATAAAATTATCTAAGATATATCACTAGGTGATTTACCTCAAAAAATATTATAGCCTAAAAATATTGAATTTAATATCTATTAAAAAATAATTAGTGAAATACACAAAATGATTTTTATAAAGCAAAATATGCATGCATTAGGCACAATGTAAATCACAATTAATTCTATTATCCGTAAATTTTTGACAATTTTTCGGGCATTGTTAATTGACTATGAATTTCTAAGTGTCAATTGGGCAAAATATGCAATTTTTCACAAGAATATTAATTATAAATTAACCACAGATAATAAAATATCACAAGTACGCCATAATGTAGAGAACTAATTGTCGAACATAATACCAATTTTTGATAAATAGAAGATGCAGGAATAATGTTCAAATCACAAAGGAAAGTCAGGGTTATAAGTGCAATTACAAAAAATAAAAAATGCAGTGCATGTACTTAAGTTTAATTACCTATCCCCTGAAGGGGGTTAGATGCAAAATTTCAGAGGGGCACTTGTGATCCCTCTTGACGGCGGGGGTGGCTTGTGAATTATCTGGATCTTCGAGGGGTCTTCTGCAAAATCTTCAACCCCACTACGTGCTTAACACGTTAGCAGGGGGTCTTCAGTAATAATCCACACCACGTGGGGTATTCAGCAAATACTCCCAAGAGGGGAGTCGTTGGTCACGCGACCCCTCCTTGGGAGGTGGCGACCTGCAAATGACCCCAGGCCCACACGCACCTCACGTGAGGGGCATGGGTTAAGGGCGACGGGCACGAGGAGACCTTCCTCATTCATTCCTCCGAGGTGTCGTGAAGACGATAGAGGTGCGGGCGTATGGTGGGGCTGAAGATCCTGCCTGAGGTGGTGGAGCGCTTCGCCGCTGCAGCGCGGTTGGGAGGTGCGTGCGTCAAGGTCGGTGATGGTGGAGCAGAGCTGGGACCGCTCACGGGAAGGCGATCTACGTGGAGGCACAGTGCGTGGAGGTCGACGGGCGACAAGGTGGAGAGGGTGATGGGAGGCACTGCGCTAAGGTGGTGGTGCAGCAGGTCGGTGTTGGCTGGAGCAGGAATGGTGATGGAGGTGGAGGATGGATCTCAGCGATGGTGGGGGGTGAAGGGTAGAGATGCGTCGAGATGTGCGATGGGTTAGAGGTCAAAGATGGAGATCGCAGAGCGTGCAGAATCGACTGGAGGATGGATATAGAAGGAGGAAACAAGGGAATTTAAGAAAAAACAGAAGAAGAAGGATGATGGGTTCTGGAAGAAGAAAAGGGGTGATGGGTTTTTCGCTTGGGATCGGAGGAAGATTCAACTCTTGGTTCTCGCTTCAACCACGGTGGCAAATTCATGGGAAGCTTGAAGGATCACGCATGGGAATTCTTCGCTCAAGAAGGGAGGGTCTATCAACACCCTTCCTTTGAGCTCTCTCCCTCTCTCATGTATATGCAGATAATGGCGGATATAGTCGCCTATGTAGCGGGATCGTGCAAGCTTCTGGGTGATGCGGAGGGGCGGATCAAGGTTGAGGCGAAGATGGAGCGACGGTTGGAACGAGGGTGAAGCGGTTGTTGAAGGGGAGAAAGAGCAGAGGAGAAAGAAAAAGGAAACATAGGAAAAACGCAAAACAGAGGAAATAGATGGGGAGAAGAAAGTCACGCACGGAGGTCGACGGACGACAAGGTGGCGAGGGTGGTTGAGCGCGGTGGTGGGAGGTGCTGCACTGAGGTGGTGGTGCAGCATATCGGTGCCTGCTGGAGCGGGAACGGTTATGGAAGTGGAGGATGGATCTCAACGATGGCAGGGGGTGAAGGGTTGAGATGCTTCGAGCTGTGCGATGGGTTCGAGGTCAAAATGGAGAACACAAAGCGTGCAGAATCGACTGGAGGATGGATATGGAAAGAGGGCATATGGGAATTTGAGAAAAACAGAGGAAGAAGGACGACGGGTTCTGGAAGAAGAAAAGGGGTGATGGGTTTTGCCTGGATCCGGAGGAAGAAGATTCACTCCTGGTTCTCGCTTTAACCACGACGACGGGGCCATGGAAGCTTGAAGGATCACGCCTGGGACTTCTTCGCTCAAGAAGGGAGGAGTTGTCACCACCCTTCCTTCGAGCCTCTCTCCCTCTCTCATGTGTATGCAGATAATGGCGGATAGGATCCTGAATGGCGGTTGGCGGTGGTTTAAATAGGGAGGTGCAACGATGGAGATAGGATAGAGAGGGAGTTACGAGAGATGGGGGATAGCAGATGCGAGGAGAGAGAGGGAGGTTGTTGCGGGAGGCACACACGAGTTTGCAGGAGAAGGGGGACGATTGAAATTGGGGAGGAGGAAGATGAGCCTCAGCCGTCGATGCCACTGGTGTTTGTTAAAAAAATTAATTAATTTTTTAAATAAAATAAATGAAAAATAAATATCAAAATTGAGTAACACGTGACAGCTCTTCAACTCTAGAAAAATTCAAGAATAAAAAGAAAAAAATAAAAAAGAAATAACAAACGATCTCGGATCGAAAAATTTTCTTCGTGAAAGTTGCTTTTCTCGAAGAGATCTACAACTTCCATGAAGGAATTAAGAACAAAAAGAGTCATCTGTGCAAAATGATATTTTATAGTACTTTATGTACATAAAACACTGTTGTTTTGGGGTTTTGTAATTTTTGTGATTTTAATTAAGAAAAAATTGAGAAAAATTAGGATAAAACGAAGGACACATTATTTACACATTACTCAATTTTTGATAAGAAAATAAGACAAAAAATAAAGTAGGAAAACATGAGATATCTGTACAAACTCAATGGACACTCAGACTCGGTCAGTTTCTTTGATTTCAGTCTTATTTGGATTTGAATTTTGTGAATTTTATTAAAATTTTCATTAAAGAATAACAAACTAAATAAAGAAAAAGGGTGAAGTATGTATATAAAATATCATGTCAAAAATCGCTAAAATATATAATGTGCAAAAAGAGGCACAAACTCAACTTTGACACATGAGTTCGATTTTATGAATTGGTCTTTTTTGAAGGTCTTTGAATGCATATTACTTTAAAAGTGAGTAGACCGAAATCAGACACTGTATGAGGAAGATATGCACGTTTTAGTTTGTATATCTTGAAATTAAGATTTTGTCTCACATGCCAATTATTTGAGTTAGATTTTTTGTATTTTTTCTTTAATCTTGTTAGTAATATGTACATAATGAAGTTGGTTTCATGTCAATTGAAGTTAGCATGATTTAAATTAAAAATGCATGAAGTTAGGTGAAAATATAAAGATGATTATGAATGCAATTATGAGTGCTAAAATGCTGATATTAATTCTAAGTGCATGAATGGTAAAATACAGAATACATGATGAGCCAACTACTTAGGAATGAAGCTCTATTTTCATCTTTTATTGACTTTTTGGACTTTGACTTGGCCTGCTACGTTCCTACTTGCTTCAGTTGCATCACCTTCTTGCATTCATTATTCATCATTTAAAACTCATAAAAAATATATTTATTTTATTCTCAGATATTGCATAGCATTATTTACTGTATTAAAATATTTATCAAATCCATGCATCGTATTTGTTTTAATTAATTATTTCTTATGTATTTAATAATCCATAAAAATATGGAAAATAAAAAAATCCCAAAAATATTTCTCCTGAAAACCTAATTTTCTAGATCATTTGAAAATTAATTATAAACCCTCATATTACCTCCTTGTGTTGACCTTAGAACTTACCCAAGTAAAATAAATATCTGACCGCATCGAGATTTAATCTTCCGTATTATCTCTCAGTGTGGTCATCATTTTTGATAGACCTTGAATTACCCGACTACAACAACATCAACACGAATTAATTAGGGTGATATGTGTTTCCTCAGACAATCACAGAGCTGATGAAACCAAATAGTTAGATTACATGAGTTTGTATGGTTGATCTAAGGAGTTTGATTGAAGACACAATTAATATAGTATAATGATGTCCAAAGAGGATCTCTGGTCAAAGAGAGATGTCAATTTTCTCTAAAGACTAATGTTTGGTTGATACTCATGATGCAAGACCTCTACATAGGAATGGAATCTGGAGTTGTCGAACTAGTCAAGTTCTTAAGAAGAAGAAAGACTGGTCGAGGATGGGTCATAATCGATAGAGGATGGAGAGGGATTATGTCATTTCCAAGTATGCACGCGCATGCTGGAGGGGTTGTAATCGTGGTTGAGGGGCGGTGCTGTGGGGGGAGGGGGTATGCAAAAAGGGGAGAAGCCCGATCTAACAAGAATTATGGAATTTGGAAGGGCAAAGCTCAAATACTTTTAGCTGAGGGAAGCAATTCTCTCCCTACTCCTTCACTAGAGCATCCATATATGGATGAGGCCACTCCTTCGCGTACATGTCATTGCATGGATGTAGTTAGACCTCTATCGAGACCTTACTCCATAGTTTATCTTCCATTCCTACTTCTTGCATCCAATATGAGGTATACTATTTCAAAAAAAGTAATTTTAATCTATATTATATATACAATAAAATTTATATAAATTATTTCATTTTATATGGAATTTATAACAACCAGAGGGTGATTTCTTATCATCGTTGTTGTATTCCTTTTGCAGGTAGAAGAGGATTTTCAATCAACATTACTAATATTTAGTTAGATGATATAAATATTCTTTCATAAATTATAGAGTAGGTTTCACCATTATTATTGCCATCCTTTCACTCATTCTGTGAATAAGAGAATGAACACCATCTTTCATAAAGCAAGGAAGGAGTCATATAAGAAGACTAGAAGGAAGGAGATAGATTTTGAGGAGATGAAAATGTTTACTCCTACCTGATATACTCTATTCATGAAACAGAAATATTATTACGATAAAATTCAAATTAAATATTTTACTACTAATAATGAGTTATTGCAGGTGTGATCTTTTTATGTTTTGTTTGCTTCATAGGAATTCGAGAGGAGATAGGCGACAAGTACGATAAACCGCTTAAAACACAAATAAGGTCGAGCAATGATTCAAAAAGTCACAATCAGGTTTGAGCAAAGCTTATAAGTTTTCTAACTTTTGAATATTATTAAGAAATGTTGGATATTATTACTTTTAATATGTAAATATTTTTATATAGGTCGCTAAGCTGAATAGGAATCAACTGTGATGAAGAAGTCATTAATGATCTATGCGTGGGAATGTGGTATACTCACGAGAGGATGAAGTTCTAGTAAGTTATTTATATTTTGTCTATACTAATAATAATTTATAATATATTTAATATCTTTAATATTTTTTTGACTTCTTATATAACAGAATTGACATTTAAACTTTTTGAGGAGAAATATGCTGACACGCTAGAGAATATCTAGTCTCAACTTGATTAGGTCTAATGAAAACAAGTGTTTAGTTAATTTATTTATTCATTTTATTTCATATAGTTGTGTATGATATTACTGAATTTAATTTAAATATATGTACTAGATGAGAGGAGAGCGGTGGATGAGAGGAGAGCGGAGGTCGTGTCGAAGAAGCAATGGCTAGCTTGATGGTCTTCCTCCATGTTACATGGAGTTTGTTAAATCTTGATCAAACTCATGTGCAACCCCTCGAACCTCGTATTTTCAACCTTCTAACCCATCTGGTCATGGTTATTCATCTTCGAATTCCCCAGATGTCCACACTATGAGTTATGATAAATGTAAAACTTTGCATTTTTAAATCTAGAGTGTTGTCAATTTTTAAATGGTGAAAATGACAAGTCCACTGCATAGGGCTCATCTAGACCTTTCCCATGACAAGCCTACTTGGGAGCTCAAGTTATGGCCATTTTAGTGTGACCGGGTTGGGTTCCATTTTAGGTCCGAACCAAGATCTAGATCTGGAATTCTATCACATAAAAACAACTTTTCGCTACCCCTGAAATCCTATCCCTTAGGGTAGCCATCTCCCACTCCCTCCCCTCACCAGAAACCTCGTCAGAGCACCCCGAAGCTCGTTGGAGTGCGTCGAATCGACAATCTGAAGCCACCACCGTGTAAAGGAGGTCAAGATCATCCTCCTGTGCGTGTGCTCATTGTCAACAGTGCATTGTACATGCTATTTCTAAACAAACAGGAGTACCAAGGAAGCAAGTTTTGAGTTAGCGATGTTTATCCTTCCTCTTGTTGTTGGATTCATATGTTTTAATTGTCCTTATATACATGCTTGTTCTTAAACCAAAAGATCCAGGTTACATGTTGTATGTCTCAAAATATTTTCATGCCATCTTTTGAAAAGAGAATATATGATGTAGAATGCTTGGAGCATGTGTGTTGTGATGCACTTATCAAGTGGTTGGATGCATGCTACCATATGATTGTTTGAGGATTTTAACATATTTTCCAATAAGCCCCATGCTACTATTTTTGGGAGTAGAATATCTCATTAGATAGACCCCCCAACAAGCTTCCTACACATCTAAGAACCTTTCAATCAGAGTTGTGTAGCTTTCAATATCAATCTTGAAAGTAGGGTCAAAACCACAATATTGTAGTGCACATAACATGAACATAATAGAACATGTAGTAAGTAACCTCACAATAAAGTGGAACACCATAGCAAGTCAACCCATAGACCATAGCAGGTTGCCTCATAGCACACAACAGATCAACCACAGCATCTCACCTTATGCCAGGTCATCCATGGTAGGTTGCACCATAGCAGATCACTCCATAGCCCATAGAAGGTCAGCCACAACAAATCATCTTATGCCAGGTCACCCATGGCCGGTCACCTCATAGCAGGTGGTCCCATGACAAGTGGTCCCATAACAGGTCATCCCATGGTAGGTGATCCCATAGCAGGTCGTTCCATTGCTACCTTATAGACATGTTGTTAACATTGCTAACATTATGGGATAATGTTAGTAGCATTCAATCACGTATAGCAGGACGCTTTATAGACGTGTTGTTAACATTACTAACGTTACAGGATGAGTATGCAAAGTAGTAAATCCTTGTTTCATGGGGATCTAAGATCGAAATTATGAGAGTACCATAGATTCAAACTCCTAACATATCATGAGATGCTCATATCAAAAATGATTGTGGCTATGATCAGTGTTATATCTTATTTGGCGAGATTTCATGATGACAATGTAATGTAGAGCTAGGCACGTCAAGGGATGGACATGTACCCTTGGACCTTGTGTAGAAACGTAGATGGTCGTGTTCCACATGAACCAAGACCACAGACTATCTACGACGCTGATGTCACAAGGACAATGATTTAGGATCTGTATTTTCTGGTCAGTTAAGGTGTGTGTTGGGATTTATACAGTTACGTAATTTTGTACATTCTGGCTTCTAGTGTTCCTCTTTAGTTGTTTAGCATCATACTGGGAAACTTTGCTCATGATATACCTATTTCCGTGAATCTGGTAGGTTTTCAGGAGCAGCCGCGATGTTGAGTGGCTTGATTCAGTTCTTTTGGTATGTACACATTTTGTGGTATATTTTTGTTGTCTTGTACCATTTTGGGAGATAATGTATGCATATGTGTATAAACATTTTAGGTGCACATGTATATTATATTTTGTGGACATGATTGCATGATGTATGTTAAGAGGAAATACTATTGCATTTTCTATAGTCTTTTGTGCTATGGTTCTATCTTGGTTCTGTGCTACAAATGTGGGATTGTATAAGTGGATTGGATTGTATCTGGATCCTGAGTGTGTCACAACAACCGACATGGCATCTCATGGAAATCAAGTAAGGTTACAAACTAACTTTGAACTTCTCATCGAAGTTTACAGAAGATTGCATTTAACTTAATTTTTTAGATCACAAAAGGAGCCAATAGATCATAAAGTGAAGAAGAATAAGAAGATCATAAAAGTGAAGAAGAAGAAGGTGAGGAGAGCAATGAAGAGGATAAAGGAATGATAGCACACTTTCAGAAGGAGTTTGAGAAGAAATCTTCGACTTATTTCATTAGCAAGCTCTTTCAATCAAAGAAGAAGTGTTGTTCATTGGAATTACATTAGTTGAAAATTTTAGATATATGAACATGATTTATAATTGCAGAGGGCTGATCCTATGAGATGGGATTTTGGTGAGATGATGAGATGGGAGATTCTGGATCACAAGTTTCAACCAGGAGAGAGACAGCCAGGAGAGAGAAGACAGAAATTAGTGGTTCAGAATCTCCCATCTCACCATCTCACAAAATCTCATCTCATAGATCACTCCTCTATAATTGCAATTATTATATGTACGTCATTATTGTTGTACTTTTTGTCATCTCTACTTTTCAGTTATGTATGTACATGTTTATGCGTTTTGTTATCTTCATTCTATTTGCAAATATATTTGTTTAGTGTGTATATTTTCATTTTTGAAGCAGCTCGTATAGTCGGACAAGGTGAGTATGTATTCCTCTTCATGTAAATTATATGTTTGTTTCTCTTTACAATACATTTCAGTTGTACTTGATAGATTTCAATACAATTAATGGATTCTTACTAGCTTGGTTTAGCGATGAGCTAGTTAACGAGGCTGACCTAGTTACCAAATATGTCCTCGTCAAGTTCCTTTGTATGGGCACTGTGATGTTGTTGCAAGGACATCATTCCTTGCGATATACCGAAGTTGTGGTAGTGTATACATATGTTAAATGTATTAATTTTAATAATTACATGAAAAAAATCTACAATTGTATTTATATATGAAAATGATATATATATATATATATATATATATCTGTGTGTGGATGTCGAAATGATAACCATACTCTTATCTATTTTAAAATATATACATATACAGATGTTAAAATCTTTGTATTAATAAATAAAAAATATATCCACACCAATTTGCATATCCTTCAGCATATCAGTCAAAGGCGAAAGTAAAATAGAAGGTAGGCGAAAAATGATGAATTTGACGCCCTTTCAAGAATTTCTTTAATTCTAACTTTTTAAAAATTCCTGTAAATATTAAAAGCCTCCTTCAAGTTGTAATTAGCTGCCATATTACTATTATATTTTTATATAAATGATAATGGTATTAATTTGCATAGGGTCCATATAATTCTTTTTTTTAACAAGAGAGGCAAACACGCACATGTGCGACCCCACGATTCAATCTTTTGAGTGTGTGCACTGTCATCAGACCATCAAATTTTTGATATCACATGCATTTCCTATTTATATCATGTTACAAAGGCCTCCATGTATGTAATTAAAATATCTTATAACATTTTTCATATTATAATATACATGGATATTAGAATAAAAAATTGGTATTACACATTCATAAGTTTATCATTAGATGCTACTATAAATATTCCTCATCACATACATATAATATCCTCATGTACATATAATATTTCCATAAGTGAGCATGTAAATATAATTACATGATATTTTTTACATAAATGATCATGTAATATTTCGTACCATGTATACCATTAAGAATCTTGATATTCTTCACTTAGCAAACTTGATGTTTTGACACAGAGCTCCAGGAATTTATATATTTAATAAATATATGTGAGTACTATAACATAAATATTCCACATTACCAAGTATTGCTTAAATGCAACTCAGATGCTCACTCCTCTGCTCTGGAGAAGAGTTATAAAAATTCAAAATGCCCCTCTAATTAGGGGGTTTATATGTATTCTCTTAATATACTAACAGATAAACGTGAATTTTATCTAATGCCTCCCTTGCAATTTTACCTGAACGCTTCAGCTAATAATTTATTTATTAGATAAATTTTTTAAACAAATTGGTCCCCGCGGTAGTAACAGATCGACGTGAATTTTATGTAAATGCCCCCTTGCAATTTACCTGAACGCCCTCAGCAGATATTTTATTTATTAGATATTTTTTAAAACAAATTGGACCCGGCGGGGCTCGAACCGCGACCTTCGGCTCATAAGACCAACGCTCTAACCAACTGAGCTACGGGACCATTTGTTGTTAATTTAGAAGTTTATATATATACAATATGAACAGTATATATTTTTACGCCGCATAGAAATTGCCATTTTTTCTTGAGAAAAACGCACGACCTTCCAATAAAATACTATATATCTTTTTTTGGCTAAAAGTAAAGGTAGATTTATACTTGTAAGATAACGCTTAATTAAAATATGTAAAAATGTTCAAGAAAGTAAGATTGCTTCACCTTTCAACAGTTTAATTATTTCGAGAAAATGGAAAGCTTGCTATCAAAAGTATTTTAATTAAATCAGCAAATTTCAAGGATTAGCACTTTATTCAAAAAATGAAGTTGCAAATTTGATGTTTTCCCATTAGATTTTCGCCTCCCCTTGATGTCAAAAAATTTGAATGATAGAAGGAGCCTTAAAACGCACCATTGGTGTGATTGATGATGAGACGAACCATCACAACCAAGCCCAATCGCCGAGGCGAGTTCCGACCTATACTTACCTTACATCGATGATTCCGCTTTAACCGTCGATATAACCGTGAGTTAGGCGTTGTCTCTCCGATTTCCCCCCAACTATTAGTTCGTGACATTTGGCTTTTGAGTTTCAGCAATTAGACCAATACTCAATCAAATGAAAATTTAGTCAAAATTTATGTTTGTTGATATTTTCATTATATTTATAATGAAGTTTAGCTGAAAATGATCTTGATTAGAAGTTAGTCAATTCTATGTCCTCGAGTTTTAATAGAATTTTCATTGATTGCTTGATAAAGTTTTATCAGAATACTACTGATATTAGTGTAACCTAAAGTGGGGGAAAATTAAAAGTTACATAATTACATAAAAAGTCTATAAGAAATAATCATAAATGTTTAGATTTATTACTTAATCATGATAGAGAATTGTATCTATTAAGAGTCTGTTGGAAGTAACTACTATTTTAAGAAGTTTTAGGAAGATTTTAATGTATAGAAGTCATTATAATAATATAAGACAAATATGCAAGTTTATTAGAAAATATCGATAACAACGTTTTTTAAAAATTCTAAATTTTATTTAGTTTATAAAATATTTTAAATAGAGCACATCAAAATGTAAATATTTTAAAAAGTAAAACTAATTTAGAAATCGATAGGTAGGAATTTTAGTGTTATAGATCGCCTTGCCGCTCGATCCTTACAAAACCAATGCATGATTTCATAAAAAATGTCAAACCTTCTCCTACTTCAAGTAGATGGGCTACATGGATTGTTGCTTAAATCGATGTTGAAAGATTCGACTATATTTTACGATGGTGTCGACTACCTATCGCAACCACCCATAAGGGAAGATTTGAACCGTGCTCTTTTGGGAGGTAGGCACACTGCACTACCGCTAGACCATTTAAATAGGTACCAATGATTACATAAATAGATAAATTTGATAGAGAACTTGAGATTGCAATGACTTATTTCAAGGTGTAAAACCCTAAATGAACACATATTCTTAGGGTTTCATCATTAGTTAGGTTGCCCTCTTTGTTTATGTTCAATGCGTTCTTGGTTAACAACTGTATAAAACAATATAGTCAAGGCTCTTTGGCTAATATAAGCCCTAGCTACTTTAGGTTTTGCATCAATTATGATTGGCTTTTTTGGTATGTTATTTTGCCTAACTTCATCCCTAGACACATGCTCATTTCACGATCAGATAAGGCATTATGTTCTTTGGAATTGCAATTTTTGTGTTCTAGATTTGTTGTTTTTCTAAAACATGCTGCCACCATTTATATTATCTCCTTATTGTCATAAAATCTTCAAATATTAATTTTCCATACCTAGATCGATCCAATTTCAACAAAGAAACATGACATTATTTAGTAAGTTGCATCATATTTTCTTGTTGGTTAACATGTGGAGAGAAACAAATGACTTGATTAATAACAAGACCATATGTTCTATTATATAAGACGAGAATCATGTTTGGGAAAATTATATAATAGAGATAGAAAGAAAAGAAAATCGACAAAAATATGAAAGGATAAATAATATCTCAACACTCCCCCTCAAGATGGAGCACAGATATCAATCATGTTCAGCTTGGAACAACATCTTTAGAATGGATTCTGGCTGCGACCGTGGATCAACACATCTGTTGTTTGTTCCCTTGAGCTGACGTGAGAGGTGGAGATAAAGACCTTTGGAATCATGTCACGAGTGTAGTAGCAATCAACCTTGATATGCATTGTCCTATCATGAAATGTAGGATCGTTGGCAATGAAAAAGAGCATCTTGATTGTCGTGCTAGAGATGAAGGGGAGGAGGCACATCAATAGCTAGGTCACTCATAACAGATCATACCCACATCATCTCCGTACTCCCATGTTTCATAGCTATCTACTCTGACTCTGCAGTCGATCTGCCACCACCATCTGCTTCTTGCTCTTCCCATGATAAGGAGCTCCTATGAACATTATAAAACCTGAGGTAGACTTTCTATGCTTTGGGACATCTCGCATAATATGCATATGCATGCTATAATCGTAGGGGATGTTCTTTTGCTAGATAAAAGTCTACTACCAGGAGAAGTCCTCAAGTACATAAGAATCATATGGACTGCATCCATGTGTGCTTATTTAGGCTGTTCCATGAACTTTCTATTTTTTACTCACTATAAAGGATATGTCTAGCTGATGATGGTCACATATAGGAGCTTCCTAACGAGCTCCATGTTCCTCCTTTTGTCTACCTCATATGTGTCATCTTCATATAACTTCAAGCTCGTATTCTCAGAGTAAGGTAGACCTACAATCTACCATGCATGTCTCATTCCTTTGGGCCATAACGTGGCCTTGAAGGATATGGGGAATCCTCAAGCGTGCCACGGAAGCATGATGATCGCATCTTATGCTGATCGAAGCAACTAGTCGCACTAGTCGCTAGATGCAGCGGAATTTAAAAATTTAATTCATATGATGAAACCACATGTCACAAGAATGTTTCTTGGATCGTTTCATCTAACCACAAAGTATTAGAAATACCTCTCGAAGCGTGGTTTGTGATAACTAGATCTCTAAAATAAAAGATTCTCCTGACTCAAGTTTGATCTACGAAGATGGCACTTGCTGGGCGCGATGATAAGACACGTGCTTCCCGCAATCCTCGATGAAGATCCAAGCCTATGAATCTCCTAATTTCGTCCAACGAAATCAGATGTCTCCTTCTAGAGCAAGAAAGCTCTAAAGAAGATGGATATCCACGAGCAATCGACGCGACAACATGATGGCGTTAACTGCGACTGCTATACCCTCAAGGTCACAGGTGGTTGGCCACCTTTAGAGAGAGGGAGATGGGCGATAATGAGAGTTGAGAGAGAGAGAGAGTAGACATGTACAATGTGTTCTCTGAAAGGGCCAGGATTGCCCTCTTTATATACTATTTGGGAGTCATGGATCACAATCCATGGCATACACAAAATCAATGGTTGGGATGATATGTGTATTTAATCAATGGTCAGATCATTGTTATTTAAAACAACAATTTATTAATTTTATATTAAATCAAATATATATTGCATTATCATCAACATAACTTAATTCAATAAAAATCAACTATCATAAGATAATGAGATAATAATCAAAAGGATAATTAATCCTATCCAAAAATATGGGGGCGTCACCCATGACCAAGTCATGGGTGACGCCACCTCATATTTTGGTGGATTGTCTCCTCCTTTATTTTATATCATTATCTATTAATTATTTGCAATAATATTTATTGCAAAAATATCCACTAAATTAATTCCAAATTAATTAGTGAATTTTTCAATCATGCCATTGAAAAAATATGTGAATCATATTCACAATCCAAACAAATTATAAATTACATTTCCAATTAATTGCTTTATGTGAATACAATCCACATTAACAATTAATAAATGACATTTACAAAAAAGTGCTCTCTCTCTAATATATTATAAATCATATTTATAATATATATAGATATTTATGGATAGCACTATCCACAATCTGCATTTCCTTGATAATTAAATATTATTTAATTATTTGGATAATCATTTTCACAAGATGAATCTTATTCATATTATACTTGATAATTATTCTCATTTTAATTATCAACATCCTATTGCTTGGATACATAATTCATCAGATGAATTATTCTTGAACTCCTTCAAGAATAATGTGCTTTCTCCGCAGATACTTAGAGATAGAGGACATGACGATTGTATTGTTCCACGTATAGTGACTTGGATGTTGAGATCTCATCTCAAATCCAGATCTCACGGGCCTCCATAGATGCTTGATTAAATCAAGTCCGTATACTTAATCTTCTCATTGCATCTGAATCTCATTCAGATCAATGTCCAACACTTGGACTAAGATCAAGTTACTTCTCTACTGAGAGGAGTCACTAAAATCCAGAACTATTTCATCACTCCCTCGGAATGGAAGCGTCATGGTTATATAATCGTTTATGATCACATCACCCTCAGGTATTCCCAATACCTGCACATCCTACATACCGGAAGACCTATGATCATCCTGAAGATATAGATCAATTTTACACTGTCATCTTCAGGGTTTGATCACCAAGTTTCTCAATCTTGGTCATTGGGAATTGGTATAGATCATATGCTTTCCCAAAGCATATATTTTACCTTCAATTCATGTCATTCTTCCAAAGCACGACGACCGTGCATGGAATTTGATCGGTCCCCAATACCTCATGAGTGAGCTCATGTCTCCCGGATCATATGTGAACCTGTTATGATTCCTTTGAGAGATCGTATTATTCATATGCCCTTACATGCACACCAGCTCATCGGTGTATAGACCTTGTTTAGGTCATCAACCTATTGGTCTGCCAAATGTACACACTCAGACATATAGTAACGCATCCGTCTCTAGTCAGAGGATGTGTGTTTTATGTTGTGACAGTATTCAACATAGGTCTTTGGTTATCTCGATCTCGTTAAGTCAACCCTTTGACTCAACTAATCTGACACCTCAGAATCTCTATTCCTATGTAGAGGACATGCATCAGAGAAGTTGGTCGGATATCAACCTAAATGAGAAAGGATTGACATCTCCTACTCAGGCCGGAGATCATCTCTCAACAATCATTTGACGGTGCTTGATGAGTCCTCATCTAACTCTTTAGATGTTCATGAAGCACCAGCCTCTATGATTCAATATTTGAATCAACAGTTGTATGATCATCAAGATGGCCATGATACATAACCCTAATTGTACTAAGGGACCTATTATGCAAAATTAGTTATTCTTCATTTCAGATCAGGGAATGATATTTGCAATAACATTTATTGCATAATGGTTCGCCGTGGGCTCGCTTGTCCAACAATCTCCCACTAGCCCAAAGAGCCATTAATGGGCTAATCATTTAAACCCGCACTCACGTAACAATCATAGGCTATTTAAATAGCTAGGTAAGCTGATCAATCACTCTGATCCCGAGCGACTACGCCATGTTCTTTTACGACACTTGCATATCCCCTAGGAACAGTTCTCGCATCCAATACGAATGTTGCATCTTATGCAACCAATATTCAATCTTGTCAATTATATGTCCTTGACACTATAGCTTAACAATTATTATAACCAGTATTCCCATAATCCTTATCAGCACTCCCTTATTCCTGGAGATCTCTATCTCCTAAGGTATCCATAATTAAGACCTTTTAGATCACTATCTATAAAGTCTTAAGTTCTTTGAAGATAAGACTTTGAGATCACCATCTCAGAAATCTTTCCATCTTTGAAGATATTGTTATTACTGCAATTAAGTATTTTATCTCCTTAGTAGGATTAGTAATACTTACTACTCCCCCTGCATGGCAGGATATTTAACTTTTGTACACATCTAGCATTCACTCGGCTTCTTGTAACTAATGCACAAGAGCAAGTAGTTCTAGCATTCTCTCTTCCTCAACTCTTTGAGGTGTTATCCCGTTAGATAGGTTAGTACATATCTTAAGGGAAGGAAGCCTTTCTTGGGAATTTTTCAGGAAAATGGAACATGTCCAAGGTGTACTTCTAATGTGATGGTTCCAATGGCCCCTCTTCTTTTTCTTCTGAACACTTTCAGAACTAAGATCTAAGAGGTATCTTTGAGATCATATCTCAAAGATATGGAACAACCAGTTATAAAACACTTATCAATATCCATATATAATTAAATGATTAGGATATTATCTACATTTAGAACGATGAACACAATGGCACTCCCACTAAGCTTCACATGGTTCATCAAGATTCTATCTGAAATCATAACATTTATAATTTCATTAAATCTTATGTTCCAACTATAGGAAGCTTATATGAGTCCATCGATGGAATTCCTAAGCTTGCACACCTTGCTTTCCTCATCCATGAAGCCATGGGAATACTTCATGTGAATATCCTAAAAGAGGTATTCATAGAGGAATACAATCTTGACTCACATATTGAAAATGCTATAGTCAAGTTGTGTAGCTAGGGTTAACTATATTCTGATGGATTTAAGCATGGTCATTGAAGAGCAAGTCTCATCGCAAGCGATGTCTTCTCTTTGGTGTGTAGCTCATGGCTACGAACCGTGCTTTGAAGGTCTCTACCTTCTCATCAGATTCCCTCTTTCTCCTGAAGATCCATTTACACCTTAATGGGCTTTACCCATATAGGTGGATCCTCGAGGGTCCATATACAACACTTGTATATGAAGTCTACATTAGACTTTTATTTCTAACAGCCATCTTTCCATATCATGATCCTCAGGAGCTTCATCACATGGAAGTCCGATCATTATTCGGTCTTAGCTGACACATGGAATACATCCTCAACTTATTTGAAGAAGTATTAGTGTTTCATCTTCAATTATTCTTCTAGTTTCCGATTTCAGGAACCTCATTATCTTTTCAAGATTAAATGAATTCCTTTACTTCATCCTTCATCTTGATTCTCAAGAGAATCATCATCTAAGAATCACATTCTCAGATATGAGATCTTTTAAGAATCTCAAGGTCATAAAGTAGGTATCCAATACCATCATTTATTTTCATAATGAAGTAGCACTCTCCAGTGCCAGATTCCAGATTACTTGCATGGAACCTTTTAAGGATATATATTGTAGTCTCTACTATATATATACCTTGGAAACTAATAGGTAATTATGCTAATATTCATCATTGATCATATCATGTCACACATGATCCAATTGTATCTCCCTACAACTCTTATTGAGTTTAGGTTTATCAGGAGGAGTGAGACAAAAATGATATTCATATCTCTATAAGGTATTCTATGAATTCATCTAATAGGTATTGACTACCTAGATTAGATCAAATTTTAATCTTCCTTCAAACTTTGGTTCTAAACAAAAATTGTGAAATCTATGAACATTTCAAAGGTTTCTAAGTGAAGAGAAGAAATCTCATATCACAAATAATCATCAATAGATATCACATATCCACAATGTTTATTATGATATAGATGATTCACATACATCAATATGTATGAGATCTTCAATACCTTGACATCTTACACCATTCAAAGGAAGGGTGTATTGGACATTTTTACTTTTGAATACAACATTCACAAGTATGTAAGATTTGAATCTTTAGGCAATCTAAAGTTTCATCTCTTATTAGTCTATTGATCACATTAACAGACAAATGTCCAAGGCTTTGATGCCAGATCATGTCAAATGATCTTCATTCTCCTATTGATCTTTTAAGGTTTAATTTCAGTATTAGAAATATTAATGAACCATTCATTAATTTTCTAATTTAGTAGAGTCCACTAGATTTTAGATAACTATCTGAAATATCTTCATCATAACTCTTTATGATAGATCTATTACAGAATTCATGTTTACTTCCAACATTTAGAAATAAACAATGATTGTACTCTGATATCTAGGTCATAGAGACATTCTCTAAGACTAAGGGCTCTCCCACTGAAAATAACAAGTCCATCTATCCAATAGAGATTGTTGCAACAATTGCACCGATGTCCATCTGGATGACTACTAACCTTAAAATCAAATTTTATAGTCTTCTAATACATATGCAACTAATTGCAAGTGTCATTAGAAGAATGAGATACAATTATTAGACTTTTATCTTATCCAATAAGAAAGGTCAATTTCAATGATTAAATGTAGATTATTCCGATGCACTATCCGAGTCCTTCTCTAAGGATCTAGATATACTTGATAGTCATTACTATCTATACGTCAGCTTATTGCAGTATCAGCATTCATCCAACAATTTGGATGTCATATGGAAGTCACAAAAGTGCGGTCAATTTTTTGACTTTCTTTCTTACTTGGTTCCAACCCATGCTTCCACTGCGCTCCCTTTATCGATAAACAACCATTGCTTTAGATGAAGGATCTCTTATGCTGAATTCAAAAGATTTCAATATAAGAGCATTTCAACATTTGTACATGCTTCATTCAATTCATACAATATGAATATTCTGAAGCTTCATGAATGACTAGAGTATAGATACTAGAATGATGACACTCATCGTATCTACATCAATCTAAACTCTAAAAAAAATTGGTTCAGGTAAGTACTTAAACAATTTTGAATACATCATCTCTTATAGAGATACCATTCTGCATGATGCAGAGAACCATGTCATTCATGATTAAATGTCGAGAGCACATATGTATGCCAGAACATCTTCTTAGAATTTTATAAGGATTATTTGACAATTACGATCATCATCGACATGTCACTTTCAAAGTACATTCGATGAGAGATCAAGACTATAGAGACATACAAACCCTAGGGTTGTAGTCCTATTGTTTATTTAATTGTCACTCCTCATTATTATGAGAGAACTTGCCCATCGCAACCACATACATTATGTGTCCAATGCAAGTACACTATCTTAATCATGGATCCAATCTATGATATTTTACTGGTTATTATTGAGTATAATATTGAGTGGGTTTAATGAAGAAATATCTGAAATAAGAAATTTGCATAAGTGTATATATTTATATATATATATACATACTTTACTTCGATTTAGGAATTTTTATATCAAAAGTTGTCTTGCCTTGTCAACAATGAAAGTTCATTCCTTTAATTACTTTCAATGTAAGAGATATACTTACCAATATATCTCAAGCAAGATCTGGGATCTCCTTCCTTATCTTTGTCACATCCCAATAATATGAGAACTTGTGACTTGAATAAAGAGAAGCGGGAACACATTCTGCCTTACAAGTCCAACTTGCATTTCCCAATTCAGTCTTTAACACCCGGGCCCACCACCCCTTAGATGATGTTGACCCGTCGTTAATTGAACCAACCGTCAACATGCGTAATACTCGCTATACGCAATCCAATATCGCCCCAATAATATGAGGACTCGACATTGGGGTCACTACGTATACAGCCTTACTCTTTCAAGAAGCAAAGAACCCGATCCAAATAAATCGTATACATGATATGTCACTTCGGACAGGCATCTCCTGTATACAACATCTAGTGACGGAATCCTTTGCCTTGATGGGAGATCATGGATGTCACTTATGTGATCCTCCACCTCATATTCAAATTATAATTAATTAATTATCGTGAATCATATTCACATAATTAATTCTTCCAAGGGAAATACACATATATTTCATAATAGAGTGTTTTTAATAGGATTATAATCAATTTAATCACATTAAATTAATTATGAATCCAATTTTCAATCAACAAACTTGATTATTTCTTGAATGGTAGGTATAATCTCAAAGTACGTATTATTCGGATTTTAATAATTAGAAAATACACTTTGATTTCTCTAGCATTATCGAATCCCTATCCGCTGTCATGGCCACTACCGACGGAAGTGGGACAGACCGCAATCGGTGCGACCCGCTACCCCAATGCTCCCCAACTAGACACCATATCCACCTCAGAAAAGGATAATGCCAGATAGATCATTGTGTACTTTGAGATGCTCATCAGTTTTTCAACCGAAATTATACCATATAATATTCATCAAAATCATTTTGATAATATTATGAGGAGTTTTGCTAAACAAATCCCCAATCCTATTCAAGCAAGAGGGTTTTGCATGAAAAATAATGTTTGTTGATGATTTCATATCAATGTCAATTCAAGGAAATGATTATCATCTTTAAATATTTCACAAATACTTATCAATAATCATTTCAGAATATTAACAATTAATTTTTATCAATTTATTTGAATGACTATTACAAGGTTCATGATCAAGTTTATCAATTTCCAGCAGTGACTCCTACTCACTAAAATCAACTTATCTTGATCAATTAAATTCAAATTTCGCAAATCAGTTTCCTAAGATTGTTAATTTGATTTATGACAGAAGCCAAGGGTATTTTATGCATTACTAGATGCATAAAAACAGTGATTAACTCATTAATCATGTTTAGATTTGCAGTTCCCGCAACAGCGAATACATGTTTATTCAAAGGGCCATATCTTGAGCAAATGGAATCCAAATTATATAAACTCAGATCCTATGGTTTCCTTATTTAATGAGGAACAAAAACAATTGAATATTTCATGTTTAAACAATTTAAACAGTGCCGAAAAAATTCAATTAATCAGAGGTACGAAAATTGAAATGTGATAAAACTTTCGCAACCCTTTAAAACCCAAGTCGTCCTAGGTTTATGGATCGTATCCAAAATATTTTCCGACCTAAAGCTCTGATGCCACTTGAAGGATATGGGGGAATCCTCAAGCGCATCAGGAAGCGTGATGATCGCATCTTATGCGATCGAAGCAACTAGTCGCACTAGTCGCTAGATGCAGCGGAATTTAAAAATTTAAATCATATGATGAAACCACATGATCATAAGAACGTTTCTTGGATCGTTTCATCTAACCACAAAGTATTAGAAATACCTCTCGAAGCGTGGTTGCGATCACTAGATCTCTAAAGCAAGAGATCCTCCTAACTCAAGTCCGATCTACGAAGATGGCACTTGCGGGCGCGATAATGAGACGCGTGCTTCCCGCAATCCTCGATGAGATCCAAGCCTTGAATGTCCTGATTTCGTCCAACGATATCCGATTCTCCTTCTAGAGAAAGAAGCTCTAAAGAAGATGGAGATCCACGAGCAATCGAAACGACAACACGATGGTGTTAACTGCGACTGCTATTCCCTCAAGGTCACAAGGTGGTCGGCTACCTTTAGAGAGAGAGGGAGATGGACGAGAATGAGAGTTGAGAGAGAGAGAGATTAGACGTGTATAACATGTTCTCTCAAAGGGACAGGGTTGCCCTCTTTATATACTAGTTTGGGAGTTCATGGATCACAATCCATGGCATACACAAAATCAATGGTTGGATTGATATGTGTATTTAATCAATGGTCATGATCATTGTTGTTTAAAACAATAATTTAATAATTTATATTAAATCAAATATATGTTGCATTATCATCAACATAATTTAATTCAATAAAAATCAATTATCATACGATAATAAGATAATAATCAAAAGGATAATTAATCCATCCAAAAATATGGGGTGTCACCTATGACCAAGTCATGGGTGACGCCACCTCATATTTCGGTGGATTATCTCCTCCTTTTATTTTATATCATTATCTCTTAATTATTTGCAATAACATTTATTGCAAAATTATCCACTAAATTAATTCCAAATTAATTAGTGAATTTTTCAATCATGCCATTGAAAAAATATGTGAATCATATTCACAATCCAAATTAAATTGTAAATTACATTTCCAATTAATTACTTTATGTGAATCCAATCCACATTAACAATTAATAAATGGAATTTAAAAAAAGTGCTCTCTCTAATATATTATAAATCATATTTATTAGTATACATAGATATTATGGATAACACTATCCACAATATGCATTTCCTTGATAATTAAATCTCATTAATTTTCTTGGATAATCATTCTCACAATATAAATCTTATTCATATTATACTTGATAATTAAATCTCATTTAATTATCAACATCTTGTTTCTTGGATACATAATTCATCAGATGAATTATTCTTGAACTCCTTCAAGAATAATGTGCTTTCTTCACAGATACTTGGAGATAAGGAAAGGGCGATTGTATTGTTCTACGTATAGTGACTTGGATGTTGAGTCTCATCTCAAATCAGATCTCATGGACCTCACATAGATGCTTGATTAAATCAAGTCAGTATACTTAATCTTCTCATTGCATCTGAATCTCATTCAGCTCAATGTCCAACACTTGGATTAAGATCAAGTTACTTCTCTACTGAGAGGAGTCACTAAAAATCCAGACCTATTTCATTACTCCCTCAGAATGGAAGCGTCATGGTTATACAATCGTTTATGATCACAATCATCCTAAGGTATACCCAATACCTGCACATCTGTATATTGGAAGACCTATGATCATCCGAAGATATAGATCAATTTTACACTGTCGCCTTCAGGGTTTGATCACCAAGTTTCTCAATCTTGATCATTGGGAATTTGGTATAGATCACATGCTTTCCCAAAGTATATATCTTACCTTCAAATTCATGTCATGCTTCGAAAGCACGACGACCATGCATGGAATTTGATCGGTCCAATACCTCATGAGTGAGCTCATGTCTCCCGGATCACATGTGAACCTATATGATCTCTTTGAGAGATCGCATTACTCATATGCCCCTACATGCACACCAGCTCACCGGTGTATAGACCTTAGTTAGGTCATCAACCTATTGGTCTGCCAAATGTACACACTCAGACATATAGTAACACACCTGTCTTTAGTCAGAGGATGTGTGCCTATGTTGTGACAATATTCAACATAGGTCTTTGGTTATCTCGATCTCGTTAAGTCTACCCTTTGACTCAATTAATCTGACACCTCCGAATCTCTATTCCCATGCAGAGGACCTGCATCAAGAGGTCGGTCAGATATCAGCCTAAATGAGAAAGGATTGCCATCTCCTACTCAGTCTGGAGATCATCTCTCAACAATTATTTGAAGGTGCTTGATGAGTCCTCAATCTAACTCTTTAGATGTTCATCAAGCACTAATCTCTATGATTCAATATTTGAATCAACAGCTGTATGATCATCAAGATGGCCATGGTACATAACCCTAATTGTACTAAGGGACCTATTATGAAAATTAGTTATTCTTCATTTCAGATCAAGGAATGATATTTGCAATAACATTTATTGCATAATGGCTCGTCGTGGGCTCGCATGTCCAACATCTCCATTGGTTCTTGACAAACTCAAATCCAAGGAAGTAACATAAATGACCAAGATCCTTGGCTACAAACTGCTGACCAAGGAACTCCTTAGCTGCACGAATGCCCTACACATCATCTTTTGTAACAATGATATCATCAACGTAGAACAATATAGATTTCATTCGACCTCATGAACCCATTGTGATCTATCAAGTCTGAGAGATTCTGAAAACATGTTCTGGGAATCTGCTTAAAGCCATACATAGCCTTATGAAGTCTACACACTATATGACACTCCCCCTCAGCGACGAACCCTAGCGGCTGCTGCATGTAGACTTCCTCGTCATAAAGCAACACATTCTTCACATAAGGCTAATATAGGGACCAATCCCATGTCATTGCAACTGAGATAGCTCCGCAATGTAGAATGTTAAGCCATAGGAGATAAAGTATCATAATAGTCTACCCCATACATCTAGATGAACTCACGAGCCACAAGCCTACCCTTGTAGTGATCCACGCTGCCATCTGCTCGGTGCTTCACTATGAACACCCACTTGCATCTCACAACAGATGCCCTTGTAAGAGATGTAACAATACTGCACATCCCATGTGACTATAATACAATCATCTCCTCTTGCATGTCAAGATACCACTGATTGTCCTGCATTGCCTCTGGATATGTTTGTGGTATCTCCACAGCTAACGGTCCCATGATAAACCTCCTGAAATCCTATGAGAGATGCTTCAAAGAGACATGTGTCGCAAGAGGATGTGTGTCACATGTACGTCTTTGCTTCTGCATTGCAATGGGCACATCAAGATCACATGCATCCTCCTCAACCTGTAAACTAGCCTCCTGGGAGGGCACCTGCTCATCCTATAAGGTAGTCTGCTACATGGATAAATTTACTAGTGCCATCAGTATAAATAATGTGCTCAGAATATACCTGGGTCGTGATAGATGAAGGGGAAGGTCCGTGGGCAGGGAGGAAATTTGGATGCTTGCGAATGTGGAAACGTGATAACAACTGAGCCAGATACTGGGTGACGATGGTGAGGAGCCACAAGAGTAGGGGCGATAGTAGAGGTTATGGAGGTGATGGAGATGGTGAGTGTGGCGATGGTGCTTGTGGTACATGAGGTGGTGGTTCCATAGGAATAGGAGCCATGCATACCTCCTCTGTAGAGTTAGACAAAGTCAGCCTATCACATGCAAGAGAGAAATACATGACATACTAAAAAACTCATATCAGTACCCTTTCTAAGTATGAAAGTGGCTATAAAGACACACTTAGCAGCTATAGGAGAGAGCTTGTTAGGGCCATGGAGTCAGGTGGTACCAAATGCCACAGAGCCAAACACACGAGGTTTAAGGGAGAACATTTCCTTCTTCAGAAATGCAATCGATAATGAACCTTCTCTCCTAAAATAATGGACATCATACAATTCACCAAGTAACAGGCAGTGAGCACCGCATCACCCAAAAGAGTGTGCAGTAGGACTTCGAATTAGAATGGTCTTGTCAAAAATCAAGTAAGTGACGGTGTTATCGTTCAACAACATCGTTTTGCTAAGAAGTGTAAGCAACATGAGGTCTGGTGTGTGATGCCAAGAGACTTGAAGAACGTAGAAAGTTGTATTGTGCATAACACTACGGCATCATCAAAGCAGAAGAGAAAAATATTCTTTATTTCAATAATGAATGATTTAAAGATAGACCAAACCTCAGACTTGTTTTCAAAAGAAAAACCCCAAGATTGTATTGAAAAGTCATCCACAACTCCCCCTCCTCCCCCACCCTATTTTAACCATATATATGGGTAAAATCGGGCTGCCCACCTCTCCTACCCTATTTTCTCCATATTTTTTTATTTTTTTGAAAATTACTTCCGTGGATTTCATATTATATCCCTATATTAAGTCAAATTTCGTATGAAAACAGAGCTCATACGACCTCCATCTAGACGAGGTCAATTTCAATAGTTCTGCGACCGTTAAAAAATGATTGTCTAGATGGGATGTAGGAGTCTCTGCTTCTAACGAAACATGAATGACATAATATAGGGATATAGTGATGATTTCCCATGGAAGTAATTTAAAAAATAATGGGAAAATAGGATGAGGGGAGCCAAGTTAGCTCCCTCTGGAGGTAGCCCCATTTTCCCTATATGGGTTAAATTGAGCTGCCCCCGCCCCCATTTTCGGGTGTTTTTAAAAAAAATTGAAAAATATCACAATGTATATTCATATATATATATATAATGAATTTACACGGTTTTATTTTCAAAAATAAAAAATATGCGAAAAATAGGGTAGGGGAGCTAAGTTAGCTCCCCCTAGGGGGCATATACATTTTACCCATATATATATATCCCTCAGTCATATATGTCATTCAAATTTCGTCAGAAACATAGACTCCTATGTCATCCATCTAGAACATGTCGATTACAACAATGTTTAGACCATTAAAATTACTTGTTCTAGATGGAGGACATAGGAGTATCTGTTTCTGATGAAATTGAAATGACACATAGAAGGGATACACATATGAATATACATGGTGATAGTTTGTAAAAAAATGCGAAAAAATGGGGTGCGGACAGCCATATTTTTTCCAAATATATAGATAAAGTTCAATGGGGCCCCCCAACATGTTTGCACAATTTTTTTTATTTTTTTTTTGCAAAATATCAGCATGTATATTCATCTATATATCCCTCCAATATGTCATTCGAATTTCGTCAGAAATAGAGACTCATATGCCCTCCATCTACAAAAAGTCGATTACAGCAATGTTTAGACCGTTAAAATTACTTGTTCTAGATGGAGGGCATAAGAGTCTCTGTTTCTGACGAAATGCTACATTGGAGGGTATATATTGTGTTTCAAAAAAATTAAAAAATTACTGAAAAATAGGGATGAAAGAAGCCCCATTTTTTCCACATATATACACATATATTAGTGCATGTGTGTATGTGTGGGGAGGAAGTAAGTATGATATGTACCCGTCAAATATACGTGTTTAATTTATCGATAATAATATCAAATAAATAAAAATAGGTAGGACATAACATAGTGTCATATATAATTTCTAGGTTTTTGTGAACATAGTAATATTTCAATAGAGAAAATCAATTTCTTACTACGAAAATTTGAAAGCCATCACTACATTCAATGCCAATTATATTAACAATAAATATTATCTGCCGTAAAATTATTTGAAATTTGCTACAAATAACATATATATCCATTGCTATATCACTGCCAATTTTCTGTGCTTAGCCGACCGTTTTTCTTCTAATTGAAACATATATTGTGGACTAATTGCCCACCCGAGTTCGTTACCTTAGTACAGTATAACTCGACTCGTATACATAACTTAGCCTTTTAGAGCGTGAAACACTAGTTCTCAATTCATATTCTTTGACATTAACCACTTTCGCAGCTTGATTCTTACAACCTAAGGAAAGGATGTTTGAAACATAACATAACAAATATAGAGGAGATAGATAATTGGGATCTTAGAAGTTCGGAAAAGAAGATCCAGGTCTTGACTGCGCAAAATTTCTTCAATTTCTACTTCTTAAATAATGATAGCAATGGTTATTCATTATTTTTTTTCTCGTGATTTTCTACTCTAAACCATGCTAAAAGAATGAAGACTAGTATACATAATTTGAAAGAGAAAGATAACAAACAGTTGGTTGCTATAAGAATCGTTGCTAGTGATATGTAGCAAAGATAATATCATTCTTTGCAAGCTTCAAGTACAAAAGTTGAGCAATGAATAGCATTCTTTGTTATATATATATGACATAACAACATTTTCCAAAATATATACTATTGCACCCTTTTGGTTGTTTTGAAGAAAAAATGAATAAATGCTCTCGGTTTAGATGAATATTCGATAGCATGC
This sequence comes from Ottelia alismoides, assembly GCA_037367405.1. Lineage (NCBI taxonomy): Eukaryota > Viridiplantae > Streptophyta > Magnoliopsida > Alismatales > Hydrocharitaceae > Ottelia > Ottelia alismoides. The sequence continues at coordinate 371,172 of JAZKJV010011875.1, forward strand.
GTATTTATGAAATAGTTGTTATGAAGTAAATATATTTAGTATATGTGTTTCATCCATCATTTTTAAATATTTAGTTATGTGTCTCATCCAATACATGTATAGTTAAGCTAATCTATAAAGCATTTGTGCTATTATCTTTATCAACATATATTTCTTGTATATCTACATCCTCAATCAAGTAAATCATAACATATATTTCTGTCAATTTCTCTAAATATATTTAGAACGGCATGATAACTCTTACATATGTATCCGTGTCCATTACCCTTAACTTTGTATCCATAGTTGAGTAAAAATGGTTTAAAGGGTTATATTATGAAAGAAAACCCTTATTCTACCTTATACAATATTATATAAAAGGGAATATTTACACCCATAACCCTGAGTAACTTCGTAATTACCCTGGATATCCTCTATAGTCAGAATTACACAGGACCCTGAATAGTTCTCCGTTTTACACCCATAACCTTTCATTAGTTTAAGTTCATTAACTCAACCATATAAGTGAGTTAATCTAACCAATATCAGATCTAACAGTTACAATTAATCAAAATAAAAAAAGAAAAAGTTTTTTTCTTACGGACGGTTAGGGGCTTGCAGGCGATTGCGACGGCCATGCACGGAGGGGGCTTCGATGATTGGATGGAGGCGGTGGGTCGACGGTTTGGGGTGGGGGGCTTGCATGGAGGTGGGCTTCGACGATTGGGGTGGAGGCATCGTTGGTTTGGGGGAGGGGTGGGGCTTGCAGGTCATGTTGTCTTGGGCTTGGAGGACGAGGTTGGAGGCGGTGGAGGTTTGGTGGGGAAGGGGGGACCTGGGATTGCGAGCAGAGGATGGGGGAGGAGGCGGGCACCTGGGCTTGTAGGTCGGGGGTTGACGGCAGCGGGGCGAGGGGAGAGGGAGGCTTGCAGGCGGAGGTTTGGGGTGGAGGGAGGATTTGGGCTTGCAGGTCGAGGCTGGATGGGGCGGGTGCCGGAGGGGGGGCGTGCAGGTCGAGGTTGGAGGAAGCGGGTGCGTCAGGGGGGTGCTTGTTGGTCGGGTTAGGAGGCAGTAGGTCGGCGGTGGAGGCTGCCTAAGGAGGAGGTGGTCGACGGGGGAAGGGGATGGGGTGGTGGTCGGCGGAGGACATAGACGGAGGGAGGGAGTTGCCTGGCTGGAGGAGGAGGAGGTCAGCGGGGGCTTGGCTGGTTGGAGGAGGAAGGGGTGCCATTCGTAGATAATGTAAACTTAAAGGGTATAAAATGCAAAATACTTGACGAATACCGTTATAGTTAACAAAAAAATTTGATGAAAGTTAACAAGGGGTTATGAGTGTAAGAGTTAAGTACTATTCAAGGTCTTGAGTGTAATTCGTGATTATAAAGGGTATCCGGGATAATTACAAAGTTACTCAGGGGTTATGGGTGTAAAATATTCCTATAGAAAATCTCTTCCCTTTTTATTCACCTATTTCTACTGTCACAACTGATTATTTGCAAGAATATTGTAGCAAAAAGCCCCTATATTTCTACTTGAAATTATTTTTATCGAAGGAAAAGGGTTTTTACACGTATGTCCCTCTAGGATTCTGTGATTACAACTATATCCCTACTTTTTCAATAACACACGTGCCCTTATATTCTTATGGAACTCACAATTCTATCTTTCCGTCAAGGTAAAATAGGACCACAAGTGTAATAACAGAAGTTGCTAAAGTTGCTTGATAATGATTCTTTTAATTTCTATTTTCCATTTTCTACGTATTTTATGGTCTCATGCTGCTTCTTATACATAGTGTAGAGATGCAAACATAAATAGATATATTTGTAGATGCTGCATCATTTTATGCAAATTTTAAACATTTCTATCAATACCCATTTAAAATGGATTTATATATGGATATAACTTCGATATATGCATTAAAAACATAAATTCGATTGTAGATTTAATTATAACTGTATGAAATACATTTATATATCAGTTAATTAATCTGCAGAGTTTTCTACTATTCTATGCATTTGATTCACATCCATTTTATATACATACAATATGGGTCAAATGAGGCTACTCCCTAGGAGTAGCCAATTGGCTACTCCCACCCTATTTTCATGTATTTTTATTTTTTTGGAAATAAAAAATATGTATTTCATCACTATATCCCCCTAACATGCCATTCCAATTTCGTCAGAAACAGAGACTCCTATGCCCTTCATCTGAAGGGGTTCAATTTCAACAATTCTGAGACCGTTAAAATTTGACAGTATTGATGGAGGGGATTGAAGTCTCGAATTAAGTTGAATTTTGAATGACACCATGGTGACATATTGTGATCTAAATTCCAATATGTTTCATTTCAGAAAAATAAAAAAAATACAGGGGAAAGGGGTGGGAGCATGTAAGTTGGCTACAACCAGGGAGCATACTCCCTTTTCCCTACATATATGGGGTTGATGGGGCTGCCCCCCCCATTTTTGGGCAAATTTTTTTATTTTTTGAAAAATATCGCCATGTATATTCACTCTATATCCCTCCTATATGCCATTCGAATTTTTGTCAGAAACAGAGACTCCTACGACCTCCATCCAAACAGGGTCGATTGAAAAAATCTTGCGACCGTTAAAAAATGACGTCTGGATGGAGACCGTAGGAGTCTCTGTTTCTGACGAAATTGGAATGACATATAGGAGGGATATAGGGATGAATATACATGGTGATATTTTTCCAAAAAAAAATTTGCGAAAAATGGGGTGGGGGCAGCCCCATTTTCCCCTATATATATATATATATATATATATATATATATATATATATAAGTATATATGGTAATACACGATTCATATATCCACATCCATATTCTATAACTATATGTAAAGGAATTCATATTTAATAAGTAGGATAAGCTCAGAGGATAAACAAATCTACATATTACACAAAAATAAAGTATACTGGACCAAACAGTTTCAAGCCAAATCCAAACTGTTAAGCAATCCCTCGATCAGGTTTTTCACATGACATGGACTGAAGATATACAAAATAAAGAAGTGAGAATTCACTAAATACAGCTGAAGTTCGGTTGATCACTCTAACAAAAATTGCATCCCATGTTCATGTTTGATCAGTTGATCATCTCGGCGGACTATATTAGCGCAGACATGGAAACTGACCGTGAAACTCCCGTCTCTGAGGATTTCGACTTGGAGGGTGAACTGTCGCGCTTAGAACCTGCACGCCAGCTTCCAAATTTCGCAAATGAGTGCAAGGACCCATATGAGTGATCTTCCATTAACCGGCTGCTGCTTGTTGCACTGCTTACTGAGTCATCTGCGCCAACTCGAGTCTTCCTTTTCCTGCGAGCACTGGATCCCCACTCATGAACCATTTCTCTAACCTTCGGAGGTACCAGTGCTGCCTTGTATTTGGATCCCATCTGATACCATTGTTAAGCAAAACAAGACAAAGGAAATGACCATTTTAAGATTAAAAAAATCCATAATATGCAAAATTGAAGTTCAGTGGCCTCTAATCCTGTTACTGAAATAAGAGCATAATGTCAAATCTTAACAATAAGACCCACAACATGGTATAACGGCTCTGCTACAAGCTACACATCAAAATCATCCAACTGGAATTTTCGGTTAGGCACTTTAGTTATCTATTAATTCATACTTTTAGTTAGATGTGAATCAAATCAAGTCGCCAGCTTTTTAGGTATGAATCTCTTCGCCTTAGTTTCACCTAATTGTCATTTCATTGGTCAATCTTACTTTAGTTTGCAAGGGGAACCCTTTATTTAAATCTGACGCTCTTATGTCCAAGGAAGATGATACCACGTTAAATGATGTTACTATTGAGACTGAACTCTTTAGCGGTAAAGCTCTGCTCCCAAGGTACCCAACAAAAACAATAAAGCCTTTTCCCACATTAAGTAGGGTCTACATGGATTCTTTGCCTCCATTCAGATCTATCTAGGGTCATTCTCGGGCTTAGATCCAAAAGGCTAAGATCCCTTCGTATAGTCTCATTCCAACACTTTTTGGGCCTTTTTCGTCCTCTTAGCCGGCTCAACATCCCAAGACTGGCATCTCATAATTGGTGCATCAGCTGACCTTTGCAAAATTGAACTGCATTGCTACTGATGAACCTGTCGTTGTTTTGAACAGAAATTCCGGTATTACTTTGCTAGTTACTATTGCAAATAGCTCTATTGTTCCTCCTTGTGATGAGGCAAATGCAACTACATTAGCTCCTGACGAAATTACAAATGTCTCGGTTTCCTGACCCTAAAGTGGCTTCTGCTATTCAAGAGATCTTTGCTGTCTCTCAGGCGGTCCTGGAAGATCTTATCAGTATCTTACATAACTCTTGGATAACCTGAGACCAGAAGATGCAACCGCAACCATGGTTCTATTGTGGATGATCTTATTGTGGATCTCGATACAACTACTCTTGATTTGGTGGCTGTTGCTGTGACTCATACTGTCACTGTGGATAACATGGCTGCTGGTTTGGTTCTTGTTGTGAGTAGCGGAAGCAAACACCAAGAAACACGATCAATCAAGCAAAATATTGTTAGAATCGAAGAGATGAAGCACATGCAAAGTTGAAGACAATGATTTACGTGGAAAACCCTACGGAGAGGGAAAAACCACATGGGCGCACAATCCCTAGTCTCCCTCTCTAGAGATTAGGGCTCTCTTCACTAAGATGAATTCCAATGAGGGATGCGTACAATATATAGAAAAGGATGGGTAAATGACCCCTCATCCAAAGATCTATTTACCCATATAAGCACAATAACTCAACAATCGTCCTCAAGTTGGGCATACATCAATCGTCCTCAAGTTGGGCATACATGTCCACCATGCCCAACTTTCCTACATTCAAATTGTACCGTGGGCAGCATCTTTGTGAAGAGATCAACAACTCGATCGATAGACTTCAGGTAAGGAAGACACAATAATCTAGCATTAATCTTCTCATGGATGAAGTGTGTCTGTCAATCTCCAAATGCTTCGTTCTGTCATGCATTACAGGATTATTGGACAAGTTTATTACAACCTTGTTGTCACAAAATATCTTCATGGCAATCTAACTTTCATGCCCAAGTCATGCAACATAATATAGCCATAAAATTTATGTAGAGGTATTTGTATGAGCACGATATTCAGCTTCTGCACTTGATCTTGAAATCACATTCTGATTCTTAGTTCTCCAAATAACCAGATGTTTATATAAATATACCGCACAACCTAAGGTGGATCTTCTGTCATTAACAGAGCCAACCCAGTCAGCAGAACGACTTGGGAAAGAGCTTTATGGTGCTTCTCAAGTTGACAAGCTTCACATTGGAATGATGTTGACACAGGAATTTGAAATAGGATTCCTCTTAATTTCGATAGAGGCAAATGACCAAGATGCAAGTGCCAAGTGTAGACAGACTCCCCAGTAGATGTAGATACATGACCTGCAAAAGGAGACTGCGTCAAGTGGTACATACCCTCTTCTTCACGACCACAACCAATCACCTGGTCCAACAACATATCTTGAAAGGCAAGAGATACTAGATCAAAAATGGCTCGAAAATTAAGCTCCTTAGCAATTCTGTATACAGATAAAAGACTCGTAGGAAATTCTGGAGCAAGTAGGGGAAGTCATAGCTAGTAGCGCATGTGTCAGGGGAATTTTCCCGGGAGTGAGGAATCTTGAGTTCGTCGGAGGATTCAGATTGAGTCTACGGTTACACACCGTCGGAAGAAGTTCAATCAGTCAACCCCAGCTAAGAAGATGGTCTGCCTTAGCCTGGTCGATCCACATTTCATCAGATATTGCTTGCCTACCCCCCTATAAGATAATGTTGACCTTTCTTGCATTCATTCTCCGCGAATTATTTAGCCGAATATTTGGAACCACTTGAACCTCTCCTTGTCACGCGATAGGCAATAATTTGCCATCTGCCATGATAATTGTGCAACCTAGTGCAACCTCTCGGAGTGCAGTGAACTGATTTTTGTTTCCACTAATGTGTCATGATGCATCAGAATCTACCAACGAATCAGAAGAAGTAGATACACTCCTACATGTATAACACAAAGTAAGTATACCTGAAGTGTCAATGAAGGCTGCTATATCAGTAGTAGTAGTAGTAGTAGTAGTGCCAATGGTAGCTCATACCCCTAATGACGATGGTTGTGATGCAATGGCATGTTGGCTCAGTCATTGCGCCAAATCCTCATACTCTGCTCGGGATATTCCTGACGAATTGTAATCATGCACTGGGAAGGCCTAATGAGCCATTGAAGGTCTACCATGTTCCCCCAACAACGATCTTCAGTGTGGCCCATGAGGCCACAAAAGGTACATGGGGGCTTTCCTCATCCGAAATCACGACAACATCCCCTATCTCGAAAGAAGGTCCCTCGGCTTCTGCCTGAGGGTACGACCATGGCTGAGGTGGTCTCAACTCGAGTCTCTGCTGGAATGGATATAGACAACCTGATAAGCCTACTCAAGGCTTCTTCCATAGATGGAATCTCAGAGACCGTGATCATATGCGCTCGAGCGCTTCATATGTAGGGTCCAATCCTCCAAGGAAGAGTCCAACCATCAATTGGTACCTGAAGAAAATCTGTATTGGACACGTGCATATGGGTATATAGGAATTAAGCCTCTGGAATCCTGAGTTTAATGCTGAGTAGAATTAAGCAAAGGGGCGACCATTTTGCTTTAATTGAGACATATCCGCATATGTCTGAAGGATTTTGGCATAATTCTTTTCTTCGGAGTACATCTTGCGGAGATTGTCCCATATGCAGTTAGTTGTCTTGTAATACACAATATCATTCATAATGCATGAGATATAACTACTCATAATTCACGCCTTGATTATAGCATTATCCTTCTTCCATGTTGCATTCATGCCAGTTTTCTCGCTCGGTTCCTCTTTCGTGATGATGTGCTCCTTGTCATGCCCTTCTTTTACATTCAGAAGGGACTGAGACCATAACACATAGTTTCCACCATCTAACTTGACAATGGTACCAAAAAAGGGGTTCTCCATCTCCCCTTCATGAGTAGAAGAGTCTACTACCTTCATACATGATTTACGACACTTAGAATCAACCAAACCCTCACAGCAGTAGCAACAAGGATAAACTGGCACTAAAAAACAGATCGTGCGCCCTAAAGTATGATGGACCTTCTCTTTTTCAATAGCATATCTGAACGCCAATCTCAACAAGAAAAAAAATTGCAAGATACCACAGCTAGGGCAAACTATACCAAGAGACTTGATCCAGAGATGTTGAGCATGAGATGGCTCGTCGTAGGGAGCAAACAGGTTGTTGGACTGCTTCTAGAGGTGCAATGGCGACGATACAGGGTGCTGGAGAGGTCCAGCAAGGTGGCGACAGGAACTTGGGTGCTGGCGAGATGTCCAGAAGCAACTTCGGGTGCTAAGGTCCAACAATAGCTTCGGGCGAGAGGTCCAACAGTATCTTCGGGTCTAGGCGGAGGGCGCAGGAGATGGTGATAGACCTCGATGACGAGGGAGCTTTGGAGGGCACAATAGGAGGCGATGGAGCTCGATGGCCCTTTCATTACATAATAATAAATATACACCTAAATATCTCAATAGTTCCGATAGAGGATAAGATGAGAGAAAATCGTTTAAGATGGTTTGATCATTTGCAAAGGAGATCGATTTATGCACCGATTAGATGATGCGAGATTTGGGATGTTGAGGGGGTTAAGATAGGGAGAGGAAGGTCTGATAAGTGTTGGAATGAGACCATCCAAAGGAAGCTTAATTAATTGGATTTAAGCATGAGAATGACCCAAAATAGATCTGAATGGATGTAGAAAACACATGTAGTCGACCCTACTTAATTGTGAGAAAAGGTTTTGTTGTTGTTGTTTAGTATGTAATTTGCCCACCAAGAGTACTCTTCTCAATATAAGAGAACCCTAGGGCCTCATGAATAGATATGTCATTATTTTCTTTCCACACTACAAAGCATACAACACAAAGAGATGTTACATAAATACTCCCAAAGAAGTATGCATCAAATTCTAACACTTCATGTATATCTTTATCTTCTAGATAAGAAAAACATCCATGTTCCTTGGTAAATATAATCCTTCATATTTCATCTAAACCAAAATTGATTCCATTTGTGAAGATACGTGAAGAGAAAAACTTAAAGGATGTCCTTTCTGCAATTTTGATCCAGATGATGATGTCAGCACTTAATAATGCCTCAGGAGAGCGCAATCTTCACATTTTGAATCTAAGTGCAATCTTCATGATCTTTCGATATTTTTTTCCAACAATGGGTCATGTGCGAGCGGAGGGCTCCTTCGGCGACCCTAGTAGTCATGGGGGTTGGGTGGTTCACGCGAGAAGGGTTGCACGCCGCAGTCCGGTCCTGAGGGTTGATCGCCAGCAGCCATTCATAAACCCATTCGGCAGGGGCTACAATCGTTGTAGCTCGTCGGGGCACTGGGTTCAACAGTACCGCAAACAGGTGTTGTGCTTCTGCTGTCGTCGCTTCTCGCACACTAACAAAACGTGTCCGACGATGTAGAGGGGAGAGCAAGGCTTCATGATGCCGAGCGAGGAGGGAAGAGGGCTGGGGTCTGATGTGGGGGTCGGTCTTCGCGGCGGGTGGTGGAACGCCTGTGGGGGACCGGCGAGTGGTGGCAGGGGCCTACAGGGTGGAGGGCAAGAGAGCTGTTGCGTGGTCTAGGGAGGGATCGTCTCTACGGTGGCATTGGGTACGGGGCACAAGATGGAAGGATGGAATCAAAACCTTTGGACCGGATTCGTGTTACATGCCTCCCCTTCGTTGCGAGGGGGTTGTCAAAGGTTCGGGAGCTGCTTTTCGGGATTGCAGAGGTGGTTCGGGTTGAGAGCGCGGGCTACCGCCCGGGCGAACGGACCCCATCCTCCATGTCCGGGGGCTTGGCCCCGACAAGCTGGGGTGCTGGGATGTCTTCTCTGAGGGGAGAAGGATGATCTTGGAGCTCTCCACGACGGGTCACGCCTCCCAGGCTCGTGGCTCGGTGCTTTCAGGTGATGGGGTGATGGTATGCCCGGCGGCAGAGGCCGGTGAGTCGTGACGGGCGGCACAACGGTTGAAGGATGGCTCGGCGAGCTTTCTGGAGATGATCCCTCGTCTTCCTCAAGACACTCGATTCGACATGATCTTCATGGACCAATCCTCGAGGTCTGTGGCGGTTGATATCCATGTTGTCGTTTCGGATACGGGAGGCTTGGGAAATGTGCATGTCGAGGCGTCGGTCCAGAAAGGTGGCGCTCTCGTACCCTTTTGTTCGGAGGATCCGAATACCCAAGCGGACCTGCTACCGGACCCAACTGGGTCTCCGATCGGGCAGATCTACCCGTGGGTCCATAATTCGTTGTTGGGTCCTGTCGGGTCTACCGCATTGAACCCTAGGTCCTATTTGTTGGGCAGTTCTGCAATTGCGATCAACCCATAGCTACCTTGCAAGCTTGGTGGTGGCGATCTCACTTGCTCCAAGGCGATTCCCGTTGGACGGGTTGACCCTTCTGGTGTTGTTCGCGGGACATCGTCGCATGTTGGAGGGGAGGGTGTTGGGGTCCTCATGGGGCCTGGGCCTTCCGCAGGAGGCGATGACAAGGGTAGGTGGCACAGTGGTAAAGTCGGTGGTGGTGGGGTCTACGCCGGAGGCTCCTTTGGTTTTGGTGGGGACTCCCGGTGCCTCGATGGAGACTTCTGCGGGGAATATGGCGTTGGGCTTGTCTCCACAGATGGGGGTAGGGGAAGTAGTCATCTGGGCAGAGGAGCTAGGCGAAGGATCTCTGGAGATGTTGTTGGGAGTAGCTCCTGATTTGCTTCCCCGGAGCTCTGGTAAGGGGAGCCCGAGATACGAGGCCCGTTACATGAGGAAAGACACCCTCAGGTCTGCGAGGAAGAGAAGGGTGTCATTGTTCAGCTCGACGACTCGCGAGGGCTAACTGCTTCGGGCGTCAGCTCGTCTCACCCCAATGCTGATCCCATAGAACCGCTTCAGGGTTTTGGACAGGAGTGTGGCCAAGCGCCTGGATGTGGTCCCGCCTAAAAGGTTGGGCCCGATAGTTACTTAATGAAGTTGTTATCTTGGAATGTCAAGGGACTGGGCCGTCCCGAAAAGCGGTTGGGTGTGCGAAACCTGGTAATGGAGGCTAGTGCGAACGTTTTTCTTCTTCAGGAAACGAAGTTGTCAAGTTGCGTGGACGCGATCAGGCGGGGGTTGGATGGGGGGAGATCGATTAGAATTGGCTGAGTTGGAGTCCCAAGGTGCTTCAAGTGGGTTACTCACGGGCTAGAAGCAAGACATCTATGAACTATTGTCGGCTTCGAGATCTTTATTTTGCTTGTTTGTGGAGCAGAGAAGGAGAGTGGATGGTCTGTGCATCCGTATCATGAACGTTTACGGTCCTACGGGATCTAAGAGGGGCTCTTTGGCAGCGGAGTTGGAGCAGTTGGGTTCAGCAGATGCAGCGGGGGTCTGGATCATAGGCAGTGACTTGAATGTGACCTTGCTCCCTGACGGTCATCCTCAACGAAGTGGTGGTAGAGATCCTGGATCGGAGGAGTTCCGAAGAGTGGCCCATTCCTTGGGCATGTCCATTATTGATGTGGTTGGTTGTTCCTTTACTTGGCGGAATGTCAGATCTCGGTCCAGACTGGATATATTCTTCCTGTCGTCGGATGGGATCGAGAGGTTTCCCTTTGTAACATCCGGATTTCAACAAACCCGAACTCGATCCGAATAAGGTCCGAATAACCTAATAAAGTTGTTGGTTAATACCAAACAACCTAAAATGATAAATTGATCGAGAATCAAAAGTCGTTCGGGCGAAATCGACCAAAAATCAGTCGCATCATAATGCGTGCCGTGAAAAGCTGCGGCGCAAATTCGGAAACCGTGAAACGAACCGAAACTGTCATTAGATCCGATTCGACAAAACAAGACTAACGGAATCGACCGTTCGTCAATCGGAGGTCGTTTGATATTTTAAAATCACAAAATTTAACCTTAAATGAAAACTGTATCCGAAAATTTCGGGTATTCAAAACCCGGTCGGAAGTATACCGATATTATACTCATTTTGATCGTCTTTCAAAGACGATCAAATCAAGATATTGTGCGTCGAAATCCGACACCCGAGGTATAAATACGATCCAATTTTGTATAAGGAAAAAATTAATTAATTAACAAAATTTTAAAAGTTCTGCTACTGTAGCAGACTCGGTAAATGAAAAAAAAAATATAAATAAATTAAAAAGACTGTCTGCGGTAGCAGACGTTAACAACTACAAACAGCTGTTGTAGTTCTTATCCACTTGGCCATATATTCTCCAAATGGTCCTATCTTAATCCACGTGGCCTAACTTTCCCTTACACATGGCTGGATTTAAGACCTCTCCTTTTTCTATATAATACCCAACACACTTCCTATTTCTTCCAACAATTCCCAGCCGAGAGAAGAAGAGAGCCTCTGCTCTCACTCTCACCAATTTGCAAATACTAACCCTTGTTGGAAGACCTTCATCGTTGCTGACCAAACAGTTGGGAAAGCAACAGCTGCAGCACAAAGCTGTGTCCAAAAGCTCACCAAGGTACCTTCCTATGTCCCTTCTATTGCTTCCAGGCATGATATTCACCTTGATTTCCTGTTGTTGCTACTAGATTTGAGTTCCATTAAGGTTTCTCGCAATTGAATTGCATGACTTGAGTAATCAAATTCTGATTTAAAGTTGAATCATCTACAATACTTTTTATCGAATGAAAGAACTGCACAGTTCTTCTTTTCCCTCTTTACTGCTTGACATGTATAATCCAAATTCTCCTCATTTTCTTTAAACTTGTATATCTATAACTATTTTCAATCCAATGTTGGGTTTTATGTCTCACACAAATTCTGGTCAAGTTAGATATGCACGGATGAGCTCAATTTCATGAAACCTAGGAATCCTACCTATAGCTTTATTAAATAGAATAAAAGTTGAAGATGTGTGAAATGTTACAAGAAATCCCTTTAGAAATGCTGTAGAGGGCTACTGTGACGAGGGATTCGATGAACAGAATTATATGGTGCTGCTTCAAGAGTAATTCATAATTTCACCAGCATAGCCTTTCCTGGAATTTCCAGTTCGTAACCTCAGACTTATGTTGTCTACAAATATCAGAATTTAATAAATAAACTTTTGACAGAACAATAGCTTAGCACCTCAAGAGATTTAAGACCACTTGGTATATAATAGAAATAGTTACAAGTAATATGTTTGGAGTATTACACAGGACACAGGTGGGTTAAATTGTAGGTGTATGCATCAGATTTTCTTCTCTTTTGCCTGACAAGTACATTTCCATTGAATATTATGATCTATAAAATTGGGTTAGCATGATTTTTGTTTATGGAAATAAGAACACTTATACTTTAGATATTATGAAGAGCAGTCTGTTATTCTAACTTTAAAAATCAATTTAATGTTCCACATTATTTCTTTCTATATATGATAAAATTCCAGCTTAAATTTTCCTCAATCTAATATGCTTTCTTTACATTCTATATTGTCCTAAATAAACTTTCAGTTAATAATATGTTGTATCCTAAGTTAAATATTTAAAGATAAACAACACAACACACCAAAATCTCTTCATAAGGAAAAAGAAAAGAAAAGAAAAGAAAAGCTTCTTCCACTTTCGGATTTCAATAACCACTAACATAAGGACATGTCTCTTCCATCAAAACTTACAAACATCTCCTTGAATATAACACATCGCTTCTTGATAGCAGAAGTTGTGTATACAATTATACCTCATAACTACATCAAAATTTATGAGGTGAATATAATGACATATCAACTCCCTCCACATTCCCATTTATGTAGCAATTGATGTGAGAAAGCACCAAATCCCTATTACAGATGACCAACTCATGAAAACAAGCCATGTTAAGTGTTTAAGAAATTATATCTGGGTTTTTGACTATCAGGTATTATGTTGATATAGTTCACCTTGGTAGTTAGCTCAAGAGAAGATAACTCAAATATATATATAGGAAGTGCATAAATAATTATATGTATTTTAGAGTTATCATTAACTAATAATGTCGGTCATGGTGACTCTTACACCTGATCGTGCGAGAGCGCGGTGACTCTCAACTGGGCAGAGGAAAGGAAGCCCAGTTAGGGCAGCGGCCGCCAAGTGCGCGGGTCTACGATCCCAGTCCCTTTTCGGTTTTTACGCGAGCTCGCAGTGTTTTTACGCCTCATTGGGATCCCGACTTTAGACCATTCCGCTGACTCTTTGTTTTAGAGAACCCAGGCGGGGGATCCTCGGTTTTCAGTTTTCGTACGAGCTCGGTTGCCCGTTACCGGTCGGGCTGTTTTTCTAGAGTGACTTTTCCGGGAAGTCTCTCTCACCCGTCTCAGTGGCGTAGTTGGGGAGTAGACCTATCCCTCTATTGGACCGTCCTTCCAACTAGAGGGCGAGACGGAAGAGCCGTTTGTAGGCTTCTTCACCGCTTGAGTTTTCTTTCGCCAACAGACTTGGCGATTCTACATCCAGATCATCCATATCTACATCTATATCTACATCATTGAGAGTTACATCTGAGAGAATTACTGTAAAGGTTTGGAGAAATTACAATTGAAAATTGAGATGATTGGGAGTGACTATAATCTGTTTCGAAATCCCTATAAAGATCACAATTTAAGTTGAGTAAATGGAAGTGACTATAATCTGAATTCGAAATCTTAATAAGCTAGTGGACGTGTTGGGAACTTAGTTAGGATGCATTATACTACACCGCATGCCTACCGAGACACCCCAACCCTAAGACTTTCCTCAAGTCTTAGAGTCATAGCGTGAGGTTTCACACGAACCAAGACCACATACTATCCACTAGACTTAAGAATTTAATAAATCATTATATCTTCTTATCTCATCTTTCCCATCATCAAAATCCACAAATATGATCTCTAAGTAATATGAGAATAAAAGATACATACTTATGATCAATTAGTTACCATAGAAATATGCTTATGTGGGAAATAAAATATACTTACTTATGATCAATTAGTTACAATATAAATATGCGTATGTGGGAATTGTTGGGTTAATGGCTAATCATGAGAGGTGCTTACCAAAAAAATTGGAAACCTTTTACATTTGCAAGTAGAAATAAAATTAAATTGAGTTGTTCCACCTTTCTACTTGTTACTTTTGAACATATTAAATCCTTGTTTATGTTTATAAGTTTTTGTGAGGTACCAGCGCCTGCTGACGCCTCTTCTTTCTTAACATGTTTGGCAGGCAAACAGTCTGCTGTTTAGTAGCTATACAAGGTTCCAAGAGACAGGGTATACACCAAACGGTATGGTTTATTTTGTCTCAGTTTTTGTTCGGTTGATTTTGTATAATGCTTCTCTTCTGTTTATTCAGATTATTTTGGGATATTGTATGTACTAGCAGACATTGTACATGTTGTAAAATTATATGGAAATTAATGAAAATAATTTCTGGTGCCATCGGTCTCTATTATCTTGTGGTTGTGAATGTGAATGTCTCATATAGCTTCAAAAAAAATTCCCTATTTTTCTATAAATTATGCGATCTCTAGTGAATGGAAAGCCACGAAGGTTGCGTAAACAGGTACCCGGATCCTAAGGGGTTTCATACCCTTGTCCCACGCTTGGGCGTTGTTGCGGGCCCTTTCAGATCGCACACCAATTCTTTGGTCGTCCGGTGAGGAGAGGACAAGGAGGTTCTTCCGTTTCGAGCGGAGTTGGCTCTTGGAGGAGGGGTTTAGGGAGGTTGTTGTTGAGCGGTGGAGAAGTTGGGAATCTACGGGTACGACCATCTCTTGGTTGGCGGGGAAGACGAGATTGCTGAAGCTCTTTCTTACTGAGTTCGAGAGGGAGGTAAAGGCTAGGCAGAGGGTTAGGAGAGGAGAGGTTCAGGCTGGTGTGGTGCATTTGGATGGGTTGGATGATAAGAGGAGGCTGGACCAGGCGGAGAGGCTTGGTCTCCTAGAAGAATTGCTGCTAGAGGATAGAAAGGAAAAGGTTGAGTGGAGGCAAAGATCTAGGCAAATGTGGCTGAAAGAGGGTGACGCCAGATTTGAAGTACTTCCATTCGATGGCTTCTGGGAGGAGGAGGAGAAATTACTTGCATGAGCTAGAGATTGGAGGAGTAAGAATCTCGAGGGAAGCACAGTTAGGATGCACGTTGCATGGCCACTTCGTTGAGGCATCGCGAAGGAGAAGGGGGGACGGATGGGGGTGATTGGGAAGAGAGGTGGGTTTAGGGTTTAGGGTTGCAATAGTCCGTCGACTATCCCGAATAGTCGGTCCAACTATGCGGTGCGGGGGGGGGGGGTCCCCGACTGAACAGACCTTCAGTCGATCAATAGTCGGCCCGACCGAATAGTCGGCCGACTATTCGGCAGACTGGCCCAACTATTAGGCCGACTGGAGTTTGACTTTGGCATTTTTATTTATTTTTATTTTCAATTTTCGATTTTTATGGGTTACATTTTACCACGGTATCGCAACAAATGTCAAATTCTATATATCTATTATATAGATTGGTACTTTTATCTTGGATTCATGTTAACTAATGACCATATATGTATAAAAATATAAGAATATATGTATTATAAATATTTTTTATCCTAAAAAATACAAAATCGAATAATTCCGAATAGTCGTCCGAATACCGATTATTCTCTATTCAGTGACCCCTCTGACTGAAAACCGAATACCGTCTTCTGCAACACTGGCTCTCTCCAACGCTATTCATCTAATTGTGGCTAAGATTCTAGCGAACAGACTCAAAGTAGTGATGGATTTCGTGGTGTCGCAGGGGCAATCGACGTTCATCCTAGGACGTAGTATGGCGAATGGTTTGGTGATGGCATCAAAAATCCGCCTTGATTGGAAGCGCTCGAAGAAGGGAATTCTTTGAAAGACTGATTACGTCAAGGTATATGATTGTGTTGACGGGAGATTCCTATGGTCGTCCTTGTGGCGGGGAGGCTTTCCCGAGGTCTGGGTTGATTGGATGAAGAGATGTGTCACTACCTCTTCGTACTCGATTCTGGTGAATGGCAAATTGGAGGGTGGTTTCTTTCAGCCTCAGCGGGGTGTCCGTCAGAGGTGCCCACTGTCCCCTATGCTTTTTGTTCTGGTGGTGGATGCGTTGACGGTACTTCTCAGACGTGCGGTGGAGGCAGGGTAGTGTGGGGGCTTTCGGTTGGGGGATATCTCTATTTCGTTGCTTCAGTATGCTGACGATACGGTCTTATTCCTTGGTGGCACTAAGGACTAGATTTGCAACGTGGCTCACCTGGTGGACATTTTTAGCAGCCTTTCTGATCTCGTTGTCAACAGACACAAGTCGGTGGTAATTTCATTTGGGATGGAGGACTTGGAACGCGTTAGATTTGCGGAGATGGCGGGATGTCCCCTGGGAGAGCTCCCTATCTACTACCTGGGGCTACCGTTGGTGGCTGGATGGTTGAAGAAGTATGAGTGGGACAGTGTTGTGCATAGAATGGAACAGAGATTGGCTGGTTGGAAGGCGATCACCTTATCTCGAAGGGGGGAGGAGGACGGGTTGATTCTTTTGAAGCATGTGTTCTCGGCCACTCCTACCTTCTTCTTCTCCACCCGATTGATGCCAGTGGGGGTAAGGAAGAAGATAGAGTCTTTGATGAGGAGGTTCTTCTAATCCAATGGTAAGCAGCAGATATCCGATTTGCATCTGGTGAGTTGGGACGAGGTGACGAAGGGGCGTGGTGAGGGCGGTCTAGGGGTTCGTGATGTGGAATTCACGAACAAGGTGTTCATTGCTAAGTGAGTGATCCAGACTTGGGGCTCTTCGACCTCACTAGCGGCCAGGCTGGTGAGGACTATCTATGGTGTCAAGGGGGAGGTGGTGGCTGGGAGAATAAGGTTTGAATCACCTTTATGGGTTGAGATCCGTGAGGTTCTCCCTTCAGTAGCATTGAAACTTCGGTCAAAGGTAGGAGATGGTCACTTATTCAGATTATGGATGGATAACTGGACAGGGGAGGGTTCTCTTGATGGAAGATTCCCAAGGCTTTTTGCTCTGGCGGTGTCGAAGAGACCCTTCTCTCGCAGGTGGCTGACTCGGGTATGCGGTCGTCGGTATTCGTGTCAGACCTCTCGAAGCAGCGCTTGGAGGAGTAAATTAGGTTGCGGGTGGAGATCCCTTCGTCGGGGACATCTCGCATGAGCCTGATCATTTTAAATGGCAGGGTGGTAAGGTCTCAGTTAAAAAAGCGTATGAGGAGATGAGGAGATCGACGCAGGTGCTGAATGTTGAACTTACTCGGGATATGAAGGTGGTTTGGGCGGCCAAAATTCCTTGCATGGTTAAGATCTTCCTATGGTGTCTGAGACAAGATCGGTTATGCGATAAAGCTATGAGTGGGAGGATGTTTGGACTGGCGGACGCGGGTTGCGATAGGTGTGAGGGGATGGCTGAATATTCGAACCACTTCTTTTTTGAGTGTCCGACCTTGGTGAGGGTTTGGAGGTAGGTTGGGATCCCATGGGTAGAGGCCGGCAGGGCAGCGGAGTTCTGGAGATCGATTTGAGCAGTGGACGGCAATTCCACGGATGATTATTTCAAGCCGTTTGTCGTTCGTTGGGCCATCTGGAAAGGGCGAAATGACTTGATCTTCAATAATCAGACTTTTTACTCAGAAAATGTTGTGTCTCATTGTAATGCGCTTTTTAATTTTTGGGCATCCAGGTAATGTATTGTAAACCTTTTCTAATGAAATATATGCTGCGGTGACTCCCACCTTGGGAGCTCACCCTTGTTTTAATAAAAAAGTGCAATCTTCACATTTTGAATCTAAGGGGCTAACTAGAATCTATCTTTTTGTTTCCCTTAATGACTCATTTTGTCTAATACTAAATGGATGTTTTTCCAAGAACCATTTAATCCGTCAATATTAAATCTAGTTCTGCTCGCAGCTAAACAAACAGAAAAAATCTAGAGTTCAACCCTCGGAGACAACCATTGAGCAAGCAAATAGAAACACAAGTATATATCACAAGATCAAATCCAGATGGAGGATATTTCCATATACACCCCACTTCAACAAGCAGACAGCTTATCACAACATTACAACTAAATGAGTAGATGCAACGTTACGTACCTGGGTGACCAGCACATACTGTGGCAACGTGCTATAGCTGCAGAGAAATAGACCTGCAAACCTGCCCAGTGACAAAATATATTTATATAGAATAAATAAACAACTGAAACAAACACTAGCAATAAAAATAAATACCCTAAAATGAGACGGGTATACACCATCCAACGATTTATCTCTATGCATGAATCATATCCGAATTGCCACTGTGAACAAGAATAAAGGTCCCCTATCAGTATAAGAAATCCAAACGATTTAGACTAAATTCAAGGGAGAAAGAGTATATATTTTGCAAAACCAAAACAAAATGCATCTATGACATTGAAAGTACCAAGAACCAGAAGAAGTATGCCAATTCAAATGCATTCTGCAAGAAAGAAAGTGCGCCAATATTAAAATACTTGTAAAGGATAACATTTAACTTCAACTTCATTGATACATAAGCCCTCAGTTGAACCTGGAAAAGGACAAAATGTATCAATGTTAATACTAGCTCTGGCTTCTTAAACCAGAAAAGTTCATCTCGAGGCCTGAGTCTGGCTTCAGTAAAACATCCATTTATGGCTGCATTCTCCAGAGTCAAGGTGGCAATTATATGTTGGAGCTTGGTGCCAACTAGCAAAACAAGCTTCAAAAGCAAGAAAAAAATGTGAAAAGCATCCCGGGTGTGAATTTCAAAAATGCCTAGAGAGAACATACAATTACTGGAATAACTGCAGCCCAGAAGTACAGACCCGAACCTGCATTACAATTAATTTCATGACGGATGCGCATGAGTATCGAAGCATACACGTCCACAAAGATAGTTGATCTATGAATAATAAACTATGATCTTAGAGGAAGGAAATATCCTCACCGTTTATATCAAAAAACATGAAGGCAATCACGAATCCCCAGAGTGGCACACTGAAAGAAACTCAAATTAAAAGATATGTTGCAGAAGTCACCCGTCGATATTAACTAAATGACTATTAGATGAAACTGACTGCATTAAGATGGATAGACTTTTATATCTTTAATTGATAACTGCAAGCACACTCAATTCATTAATATCTGCTCCATAGGGATAAAACAAAAGTTTAAACAGAAATGGATGTGAATTCCATTCTGTCCTGTTAGGTGAGTGACAAGAAGATGAGAGAAATAAATACCATTTATTGGTCTTGAAACTCGAAAGGAGAATTTTGTTGTTATTATTAAAAAGCAAGGAGGCTTAACTTATTTTTATATAACATAAAGGTGCATTCGAATGAAAACAAACTAAGAATGAAGATAGCAATCAAGAAAAAAATAGACCAACTCCATATTCCAATCTACCAACAAGAACAATAACAAAACCTTTTCCCACATTAAGTAGGGTCAGCTACAAGGATTCTTTGCCTCTATTCAGATCTATCTTTGATCATTCTCGGACTTGGATCCAAAAAACTAAGATCCCTTCGGAGAGCCTCATTCCAACACTTCTTGGGTCTTCCTCGCCCTCTCTTAGCCAGTTCAACATCCCAAAACTCGCGTCTTCTAACTGTTGCATTAGCCGACCTCCTTTGCAAATGACCAAACCACTTTAAGTGGTTTTCTCTCATCTTATCCTCGATCAAAGCTACACCAACTTTGCTTCTAATTGCATCATTCCAAATCCGATTTTTATGTGTATATTCACACATCCACCTTAGCATTTTCATTTCTATTAATTCCCATTCTCTGCACATGTCTATGGTTCATGTAGAGATAATTATGTAGCCGGTGTATCTTTTATGTTATTTTTAGTTTCTCGGTTCCATCATATGTAATTTACCCATGGGCTTTCTCTATATAAGAGAGCCTAGGGTTCTTTGGAATAGTAAGATAACTCTTTCCAACAACATGGTATCAAAGCCAAAACCCTAAAACCCTAAACCCCTTCCCCTCCCACCACCGCCGCCGCCCCTTCTTCTCCCCGACAGGGCCGCCGCCGCCTCTTCTTCTCCCCGGTGCTGCCGCCCCTCTCTCTCTTCTCCGCCACCTCCCCGGTCCCACCCTGCAGCCTCCCCGACCCCATCCCGCCTCCTCGCCGACCCCTCCCTCGTCGGCCCCACCCGTTGGCCCCTGCCCTCGCCGGCCTCTGCCATCTAAATGGGTTTGAGTGTGTAAAGTCTACATATGCACTCAAATCCTACGAAGTTTATGTAGACACTCGTCTTTTGGTCTACAAATCCTAGTCCTTCGTCTCCGGCGATATGTCAAAAAACAAGGTCGATATGCCCTCCATAGGCGCTTCAAAGGTCCTGCGTCAATAGTCAAGATGGATGGGACGAACTATGAGCTCTGGGCGATGCAGTTCACGAGCCTCATGAAGTCTAACGGTAAGAAGCACATCCTTACCGAGGAAGAGCCGGCAGAGAAGACTGGGATTTATGCCTCCTGAGAGGCTGATGATTCATACACCAAGGTCTAGCTTTCAGGCACGTTGTCGATTGAGAATGCTAATGATGTTCTCCATCAGCCCACTGCTAAGGCGATGTGGGACATACTGGCAGCAACATGTTCACAGGTGCGAAATGAGACCAAGATGTTACAGCTCCAGCACGACATATTCACAATGAAGCATAATGGGTGGCCACTTCACTCCTTGTATACATCCCTACGAGGGATGTTTGAGAAACTCTACAGTATTATTCTTCTCATGGCCACACCTGAGCAGCAGAAGATATTTCAGAATGCTACCATGGTTGGGGTCCTGCTTGCGGCTCTTGATCCTGAATATGATGCTGCTCGATCACAGATTCTTACCGATGCTACCATTCCTCCTATGGAGGAAATCTACTGGATGCTTAGCCGCATCTTTGTCTCCTCTAGTGCTTCTACTCCACCACCCTCAGTGATGGTTGCTTCCAGAGGGAGAGGTGGTCCTTCTTCATTCCGTGGTCGTAGGCCTCGTAGTAGAGGCGGTCGTTTTTGCCAGCCATGTACCTTTTGTCATCGCACAAGCCATGCTGAGGATACATGCTATTTTAAGCATGGATATCCAGCCTCGACGCAAGTAGCCGAGCATGTTGCATCTCAGTCGGCATCCACTTCAGATCAGAGGTTCGAGGAGTTTGTTACGAGATTGCGAGATATTATGCCTCCCGTATCTACAGATTCTCCAGGAGGACTTTCGGACATTGTTGCTTCAATGTCTGCCAGTACTTCTGCCTCTGCTAGCACCTCAGGTAGTGCTTGTGCTTTTCCATCATGTTATAGTTCTGATGTCTTATATTGGATTATGGACTCTGGTGCAACACACCATCTTTGCCGCGACAGAGAGAGACTTACGTCATACAGGGAGATTCCACCAGGGAGGTCAGTGGTAATAGCTGATGGGACTCATTCACCCATTGTTGGACAGGGGGAGATTACTTTGTCGCCTTCCATGTATCTGCAGAATGTTTTACATGCCCCTGATTTTTCGATGAACTTACTTTCTATTAGTCAGATTACCAAAGATTTACACTGTCGTGCTATATTTGACCCATCGTCTCTTATATTTCAAGACATCCTAACGGGCAGGGTGATTGGCTGTGGTTCTGAGCAGGATGGTCTTTATCGTCTGGTCCGGAATTCCTATGCTGGAGTCTCCTCTCATACAGCTGGATCAATCTCTCCGTTTACATGGCATCTACGGTTTAGTCACCTCCCGCTTCAGAAGATGTGTCATCTCTTGCCTCAGATTTCTCCAAGTTCTTCATTCTGGTGTGAAGTCTGTCAGTTGGGAAAGCATCATCGTGCTAGCTTCCCTAGTCGTCGGTGTCGGAGCAGTAGCTCCCCGTTTGAATTACTTCATGTTGACATTTGGGGTCCGAGTCGTGTTCCTGATCACCAGGGACACATGTTTCATCTTGTAGTCGTTGATGATTTCTCTCGTTTGTCATGGGTCTTTCTCTTAAAGAATAAATCTGAAGCAGGGGACGTTATTAGAAATCTTATAAATGAAGTGCAAAATGTTTTTCCCTCTCACGTGAAATATGTTCGTACAGATAATGCTTTGGAATTTTGCACTCGTTCTCTCTCACATCTCTTTTCGTCAAGAGGTATTATTTATCAAACCACATGTGCATACACATCTCAACAAAATGGTGTCGCAGAGAGAAAACATCGTCATCTTCTTGATATTACTCGAACCCTGCTTATCCAGAGTTGTGCACATATTTTTTGGGGGGAGATGCAGTCCTTACAGCTTGTTACCTTGTGAATCGTATGTCGTCCTCGGTACTTGGTAAGAAAATTCATCTTTCTGTTGTTTTTCCCGACAAGGAATTATTCTCACTTACCCCTTGGGTTTTTGGTGTTGTTGCTTTTGTTCATCAGTTATCTCCTGGACTTGAGAAGCTCTTGCCTAGGGTTGTCAAGTGTGTCTTTGTGGGTTAGTCTCGGACTCAGAAGGGATACCGTTGCTATGACCCTGTAAACAGAAAATACTTTGTCAGTGCTGATGTTACATTATTTGAATCTGTTATGTACTTCTCATCTGCAGGTGACAGGTTGGCCCCATCCACATTCAATGACGAGGTCTATGTTCCTCCTATTTTGAGTCCTCCAACGTCGATTCCTGTTCCTGTGGTCACGCCAACACCACCACCGCCGCCGCCGCCGCCACCGCCGCCACCGCCACCAAAACCACCTGTCTCGCCATTACCTAAATATTATACCCGTTGGTCGAGTCATGCCCATGTTGCACGTCAATCATCCAGCATGCCTCGGGTATGTCCAGATGTTATTACTAATGATGGGTCGGATAGTGTGCATGTGCAAGGTTCATCATTGCAGGAGGAATGTAAACCGACGAGTATTGTGGTTGATGATCTGGATGTACCTATTGCTATACGGGAGCAGAAACACACTTGTGCTTCATATCCTCTTGCCTCCCAGGTTTCCTTTCATCGTCTCACAGGGGACTTTCAGAGGTTTGCAGTGGTTGTCTTCCGTGGAGATACCACGGAATTATCAGGATGCCTTGAAGATTGATTGTTGGTGTTCTGCTATGGAGGAGGAAATGGTTGCTCTACAGTCAAGGGGCACATGGAACTTGATCCCGCTCCCTCAGGAGCATCTGTCATTAGCTGCAGATGGGTATTCACTGCCAAGTATCATGCATATGGTAGTCTTGACCGTTACAAGGCAAGGCTAGTGGCGCGAGGTTTTACTCAGACATATGGCGTGGATTATATGGATACCTTCTCTTCAGTTGCCCGTCATTCCACTCTTCATATTCTTCTGTCAGTTGTTGTGGTACGTGATTGGCCCTTGTTTCAACTTGATGTTAAGAATGCATTCTTGTATGACGATCTGCAGGAAGAAGTCTACATGCAGTAGCCCCCCAGGGTTCGCTACTGAGGTATAGAATCATATGGTGTGTAGACTTCACAAGGCAATATATGGCCTTAAACAAAGCCCAAGGGCATGGTTTCAGAAGCTTTCCCATCTAATTGAACAACAAGGATTCAAGAGATCAAATGCGGATCACTCGTTGTTCATTCAGAAGAGTCCTAGAGGTACGGTTGTCATCATGGTGTATGTTGATGATATTTTGGTTACAAGAGATGATACTCAAAGGATAAAGATGGCAAAAGCGTTTTTGGGCCGTCAGTTTATTACAAAGGATCTTGGTACTCTACGATATTTTCTGGGGTTAGAGTTTGCCAGGAATGCACAGGGTCATGTGATGACCCAAAGGAAATAAATTACAGATATGCTTGTCGAGATGGGCATGGTTGGGTGTAGACCCTCAACTACTCCTATGGACCCCAGCATGAAATTATATGATAATAATACAGAGGAAGTTGACAGGAGAAGGTATAGAGAAATGGTGGGTAAGCTTCTTTACATCACTATAACTCGACCTGATATTGCCTTTGCAGTCAATCGGGTAAGCCAATTCATGGAACAACCGAGACAGGTACATATGAATGCCATATATATGATACTTAGGTACCTAAAGTCATCTCCAGGAACAGGGTTATTGTTTAGAAAGGAAACAAATTTATCTATCTCGGCACGTGCGGATGCTGATTATACAGGATGCCCTAAGGATCGTAAGTCTACTTCGGGCTTTGCAGTATTTGTGGGCAGCTCTCTAGTTTCTTGGAAAAGCAAGAAACAAACAGTTGTGGCTAGATCGAGTGTTGAATCTGAATATAGGGCCATGGCACAAGCAAGTACGGAGATGATGTGGGTTCGAGCTGTACTAGAATACTTGCATATTGATGTACCTCTACCCATGCAGCTACAGTGTGATAATCAAGCCGCATTGCCAATAATCCTGCCTTTATGAAAGAACTAAACGTATTGAGGTAGATTGTCACTACACAAGAGATATCAAGGTTCAGGAAAGCGGTATGCGTATGCGTTCGGACAGGTCACTGAATAGCGCTTAAGCGATATGCGGGGGCATATGCGGGGTATATGCGGTTCTACGCGGTTTCCTAATTTTTTATTTAAAAATAAATAAATATATACAAAAGTGACTACAACATAACTAAATTTATGTATAATTGTGGTCCAACAGAAGATCTAAGAAAAATAACTTTCATAGAGTTCAAAATAATCTCTATCAATCAAATATCAATACTTCAATAGAACGGTTAGCACACAAAATAATTGACAACAATCAACAAAATAAAAAAGTTAGCGCACAAAATGCCTCTATTGTTGAATATAATGTCATTTATCTATGTCGTTATATTTATAATTGATCCTCCATCAAAAGTACCGAACTTTACATATAATATATTACATTCATAATAACTATTAGTTGACTAAATTAGTTTCGTAAATTATTAGTATATTATTCTTTTTCTTTCTTGCGTGTTTAATCCAATCTCACAGTACAACTACTTTGACGATGGATATAAATGGTCATGGAATGCTTGGTTGGCATACATGCAAAAGGAAAACATGGCACAGATAACACAACAAAACATGACACAAATTAAAAAAATAAAAAATAAATAAATAATGGGTATGCGGCCGCACAGACCGCATATGCGGCCGCATAGCCCGCATATGCGGCCCGCATAAGCGCACAGGGCGCATAATGCGGGGTTTCAGGAAAGCGGTGCGCTGAGGGCGCCGCATACGCTTATGCGGCCGCATATGCGGCCGCTCGGACCGCTTTCGTGAACACTGAGAGATATGATCCAGAAGGGCCTGATTTCTACTTCACACGTCAGTTCAGGGGAGCAGACGGCTGCCATCTTCACCAAGCCATTTCTCAGAGGACCATTCCAGAAGTGTACTTCCATGCTGAGCATGATTGATATATGTGCTCCATCTTGAGGGGGAGTGTAGAGATAATTATGTAGTCGGTGTATAATTTATGTTATTTTTAGTTTCTCGGTTCCATCATATGTAATTTACCCATGGGCTTTCTCTATATAAGAGAGCCTAGGGTTCTTTGGAATAATAAGATAACTCTTTTCACCAACATTTCACAGGCTAACATTCAAATTCATAGGGAATAGCAGGTCTCACGACTGCTTAAAACTTTCCATTGATTTTCAAAGGAATATTGTTATCACATAGAACAGTAGAGACGCCTCTCCACTTTAGCCAACCTGTATTTATTGTATGAGTAACATTTCCATCACTCTCCCCATCATGTTGCAAAATTTATCATAAATATCTAAAATAATCTTCATTCTGAATGTTGTCGTTACCAATCTTCACCTTGGTTCCTTAACCATTGCTTCCATCAAAAGGCACCCCATATATTCAGTCTTAACCCTACTTATACGAAGTCCTTTAGTCTCTAATGTATGTCTCTAAACCTCAAGCTTCTTATTTACTCCATCTCTAATCTCATCAATCAACACAATATCATCAGTGAATAACATACACCAAGGTATCTCATCATGAATGTCACTAGTCAACTCATCTATAATCAAAGTAAAAAGGAATGGACTCAAAGCTGAACCTTGATCGAGAATCCAATCTACCATTCGAAAAAAAAATCCTAACCCCCAGCTAGAGAATGTAAAGAAGCAAGAAGTCTCCTATCTCCACAAATTTGTTGGTGAATCTTAAAAAAGGTTTGTTCGTGGAAGTAGTAGGCATCTAGAAAGAGCATGGTTATTAAGGCGGCAAGGCGACAAGGCGTTAGACCTGGGCGCCTGGACGCCTAGGCGCGCCTAGGCGTTTTCCAAAGTGTGTCCTACGTATCGCATTTGAGACATGCGACATATAGTTATTTAAAGCAAATGGATGTCGCATGTCTCAAATGCGACATCATTTTTTATTTTTTTATATGTATATCGCATTTCAAAAATGCGACATGTATATTGCATTTTTACAATGTGTTATGTATATCGCATTTTGTAAATGCGCTATGTATATCGCATTTTTAAAATGCGATATATGTGTAGAATACATAAAAAAACAGTCGTCTAGGCGTCCAGGCGCGCCAAGGCGCCTAGGCGACCCAAGGCGTAGACCCAAGGCGCGCCATTTTCAATAAAACTAAGGCGCTCTTTCTAGGCGCAAGACTTGGGGCGCCTAGGCGCGCGCCTTGACATCTATGAGAAAGAGTAGGGATCTCTAAGAGGGCAAGAGGATTGTGAATGACCTTCATGTGGGTTAGAGAGTGAAAAAAATTATTAAAGTGTATTTTGATATAGCATCAAATATTTCTGTTAAAGAACATGAGCCAATCCTACTGTAGAAATAGACATTTCCATTGTAGCCGATAGAACTGAAAACAATCTGTTGTTAGATCTCTGGAGTTTGAAAAGTAGTGAAGTATCCATCACCAAGTAGGCCTCTCCCACATGGGAACCTCAAGCAAATTGGGCTTTCCTTCTTGGAAATCTCAAAGAAGTAGCTTTTCCTTTATAGGATTACCTCAACAAGGAGCAACAAGGACTAAAGAGAAAATATCTAAAACACGTGCAATCCCCGCTTAAAGTAGAGAACCCAATTGGGTTCTTAAAAAAAGTGAACACAGAATGTGTGATCGATGTTGAATATGGTGGAGTCACCATGATAATATGGAAATTACACAACAAGCATCAAAACAATAGTTTACATGCTTCAACTTCAAAACATGTTAGGATGACTGCCCTACTCAACTGGAGAAGCAACCTAATACTTGGATTTCTTATTAAACTTTCTCGTTGAAACTTATAGTACATGATCCTATTTACGGGTCCCAGTAACACCCAACTCTCTCAATAGAAATGTGGGACAATATTCAAGACCACGTACTACATAATAGAAGAATCTCGATATTATCAAATTATCTATTTAACCCAACCCTTTGTTTCTCTCAATACTCCTCATCAAGATGGAATACACAATGCTCAGCTATACAAAATAAACTTTCAAATTCACTTACTACATACATGACAAAGACTACCTCAACGCTTACTTTTGTTGTTAATGACAACAACATTGTGAGTAGAAATAAGGCTTTCATGTTATAGATAAATACCAATCACTACCACTAGCACTGCAACAAGAATTCAATATCATATAGACAAATATGTGTGGTCCACTGTCTCCTCGGTGGAAGATGTTTCCATCTCTCACAAGGGCTAAAACAAAAATGGTCATCTCCCAAATGTAGATCTTGAACATAAGTCTCACCTTTACGAAAAGATGGAGACAAGTCTCTCATATAGGGACCTCAAAAAGTTCATTCCTATATGAACACTTCAAAATGCTCTCATATAGAGACCTCATATAACAAATTCTCTTATATAGGAATGTCAAAGAAAGGATTTAATGCCGAAGACCACGAACAATGGACAATGGAGCTAAATTGAGCATCTTTTCCTTTTAGAATAAATATAGGTTTATAAATAGATCTCAAGCATAGGTAGAGCTACATTCAACTCTCACATTGGCCCTTTCTTTTATAATAGTCGGAATCATAGAAATAGCTAACCAAATTCTGAGAAGAAATACAAGCAGAATAAAAGATCTTTGTTTTTCCTCTTTTCTCCCCGCTTCTTTTCCTGGATTTTTAGTAGTTTCTCTATATTATTACTTTTCTCTTTTCTTTTTCTTCCCCTTTCTTTTTTCCTAGATTAGGGCCTTTTAGGCCCATAAAAAATAATAAAAAATGAAGAATTGTAAAGAAAATGGGCCTAAAGATAATTCAGACTTTTAAATGATCATGGGATTTATATCCACTCTTTCTTTCTATATATTAGAATGTGTTTGGATATAGAGTTAAAGTAGCAGGGGTGTAAGTAGTTTTTGGTAGGGTAAGCTCGTGAGAAAGTGTTCATTTTTTTATTTAGTTGGAAGGTTTGTGTTAGAGTAATTTTATCTTCTATTTTATTTGAGTCATGTAATCCTTCGGGGTCATATATGTATTTTCTCTGTTTTGCTCTCTACGGTTTCTATGTAAGAGACCCTAGATTCATGGAATAAACAACGATCCATTCTCTTCTCCAAAGTTTGTATTAGTAACTTAGATTTCAATGATGACAGTTGTTTTGTATATTTGTTTTTGTAACTAACTCCTTAGGTAGAGGAGAGTCGATGGAAAAACCTAAGAAAAAAGCAATAAAGTCGAAGCTAATCAAGGCGAAGAAGCACCATCTTAAAAGCACCAATATCTAAGCTCAAGATTCACCGCTCAAAAACACAAATGGACAAAATAAAGTAAAGTCAATGAAACTTAAGAACAGGAGAACAGACCAAGGCCTTTTTGCAAGCTATGAGAATTCGAAATGTTCTATTTTTTTTGGAAAAAAAGTCTTAACCCTGTAAAGGTTGTTCCCACAGTAAAATAACAGTGCATTAGTGTTTATCTCTTTAGGGTTCCCACAGTTAAATAGCAGTGCATTAGCATTTATATTTTTATAATGTCATATTTGTAAATGAAAATATATATGGATATTTTTATATGGTCGTTAATTGTGATAACTGCAATTCATTCTCCTCTAGGAATATCTCAATACTATAGTTTTTCTCATAGGCCCATAGCCTACCTAATGGCATCACCAATGACCACATCGCGGAAACATCACATCCCACCTAGACCATGATGACTCCAATGAAGAGCCTTCCTTGTGTGCACAGCCCCGTCCCCAACTAGAAAAAATCAATAGCTATTTAACTTTGCTTTCATTGGCCCCTGATTAAGTCTATAAATTGCATTATGAAGTCAACCTACCTTATGAAACTCCCCCTCAGCAGCAAACCCATTTGATTGTTGCATATAGACATCGTCTTACAAGTCTCCGTACAAGAAAGACTCTTGATATCAAGCTAAGAAAGTGATCAATCTCGTATCATTGCAACCGAAAGGAGAATTCGGAGTGTAGAATGACTTGCTATGGGGGAAAATGTGTCATGATAGTCCACCCCATATATTTGGGTGAACTCATGTGCCACGAGTCTATCTAGCCTTATAGAGATCAGCACTATCATATGTTATATGCTTCACTGCAAAGATCCATTTGCAACCACCCATAGAAGCTCCTTCTAGGGTTGTAACCAAACTCCATGTGCCACGTGACTGGAGTGCAACCATCTTGTAGCACCCCAAATATAGTACCACAACTAGTAATCACAAAGTGTGGTAGTAGAATATAAGCAGTCAGGGCTACTACTAGACAACCTGGGCTTAAACATCTTGGGTTGTGGTCAAGGACTCTAGTTAGGCCCAAACCCAACAGGTTGTCTGGGCCAATATTCCCTAATAATGGAACGAGCCTATGGCCCGAGACATTACAGATGGTATCAAAGCATATTCCCTCTAATAGTGGAAAGGGTTACCCGAGAAGTAGAGCCAACTCTACTATAGAGTTAGGAGGAAAGGGTTATCCAAGAGGTGACGCCACCAATGCTACTGGGAATCGAGCATGGACCATGGCATCATGAGGACGTTGCGAATATAAGTAGGGTGATTGTAGCACCCCAAACGTAGTACCACATCTAGTAATTGCAAAGTATGGTAGTAGCTTATAAGTAGTAGGGGCTCCTACGAGTCAACCTGGTCTTAAGCATTTTAGGATGTGGTCAAGGGCTCTAGTTGGACCCAAGCCCAATAGGTTGTCTAGGACAGTATTCCCTAATAACGGACAGAGAGATAAGGACATTATACATCTCCTCCTCCATAGCAAGATGCTAATGATTATCTTGCACAACCTCCTAATATGTGCATGGGATCTCTACGGCTGACAGTGCTATCACAAACCTTATGAAATCATCTAAGAGATGCCCCAAAGAAACATGAGCTACAAGAGGATACAAAGCACACGTACACCTCCAATTCTGAAGAGCAATGAGTTAGTCAAGATCCTATAGATGATATGTGTCCTATAGAGTAGCCTTCTGAGGAGCTACATGCTCAGCTTGTAAAGCCCCCTGCTATACAGACAGATCACCAGTGTTTAGAGTTTACTTGGGGCATGTTGGATGATGTGGAAGGTACATGAGCATGGGGTACAGTAGGCAGCCTGCGAATGTAGTATCTATGGAAAGTCTGAGCCACAAGAGGAGCCACATGAGTAGGAACCATGGGAGCAAAAGGTGGAGGTGATAACAGTGGTGGTGGTGGTGCTGCTGATGGAGTAACCAAAGGAGGATATGGGATGTAAACCTCATCACAAGACTTAGACATGGTCATCTTATCACCTATAGGAGAAAAGTACATGAGAGACTCAAAGAAAGTGATGTCAGCACTAACATAGTACTTTTGTCTAATAGGATCAAAGCACATGAATCCCTTCTGGGTCCAAGAGTAGCCCCCAAAGACACTTCACAGTACTAGGAGAGAGCTTTTCACAATCAGGAATCAAGTGATGAACAAACACCACAGAGCCAAAGACCCGAGTTGTTAGAGACGAGAGGTCCTTATCGGGAAACGTAATAAAAAATGAACCTTTTCTCCAAACATGGAGAATGCAAAATGGTTGACCAGGTAGCAAGCAGTGAGGATTATGTTACCCCAGAAAGAGTGGGGAGCATGACTTTGGATAAGAAGAATCTTGTTAACATCAAAAAGACGATGGTGTTTACGACTGTTCTGCTGAGAAGTGTAAACACAGGAGGTCTGAGGTATAATACTAAGGAACCTGAAGAACTGAGCAAGCTGATGGTACAAAACTCCAAGGCATTGTTAGAGCAGACATATACAAAACGCCAAGGCATTGTTAGATCAGACATACTTAACAATAGCAGAAAAATATTCTTTATTTCATTAATAAAAGTTTAAATGCCAGACCCAGCCTGAGACTTGTTTTTCAGAAGAAAAACCCAAGAATGTCAAGCATAATCATCAATAAAACATGTGCCCCTAGTGGTCAGGATCACAACTGGGACTCCCAATATCAAAATGAATTAACTCGAATAAAGAATGCTACTATGAATATGATGACTAGAAAAATTGGAGTGGTGATGCTTCCCAAGTAAGTAAGACTCGTACTGAAAAGTAGACTGAGATGGGATCTATGTGAGGACTCTACATACACTTATACAAAGGAAGGTGGCTAAACAAAAAATGCAACATGTACGAAGAGACATTCAATGGGAATGGAAGAAGTGCCAGCATAAGAAGACTGGACCAATCTGTAGAGCCCCCTGCTCACGGGCCCACAACTACACCCAATCACCATACACCTAAGTATATCCTGAAACACAAGAGAAGAGGGGTCGAATAAGGCACAATAATGAAAATCATTAGTAATATGACTAATAGATAACAAGTTCATAGAGAAGTCAGGTGCATGAAACACATTCTACATAGACATAGATGAGGACAAACGAATCTCCCCTTGTCCAGTAATAGTGGAATGCGTCCTGTGGAAAGATGTCAAATGAAAAGTTGTATTCCTCGTAGCCCTACTGCTCTCTTATATAGGAGAAAAGCTGTAAGGGAAAATTACATAAAGAAGACTGGAGAAATAGAAAAACATAAATAAAGACAAGGAGATATAAGTATCTCAACACTCCTACTCAAGCTGGAGCATATATATATATATATATATATATATCATGCTCAGCTTGGAACAACAACGGTGAAAAGGATCCCTTGCAAGAGCTTTGGTAAACATGTCTGCAATCTGATCGCCTGATGCAGCATGAGATGTGAATAAGCCCCTTTTGGATCAAATCACGAGTGTAATGACAATCTACTTCAATGTGCTTTGTTCTCTCATGGAAGGCTGGATTATTAGCTATGAACAGAGCTGCTTGATTATCACATTTGAGGTGCATAGGAAGAGGCATCTCAATAATTAGGTCAGTCAGGACGGACTTGACCCATATCATTTTCGTGCTCCCTTGGTCCATAGCCCTATATTCTGATTCATCGCTGGATCGAGCAACAACTATTTGTTTCTCACTCTTCTATGAAACCAACGAGCTACCAACGAACACAGTGAAGCCTGAAGTGGACTTCCTGTCCTTGGGGCACCCAACATAATCCGCATATGCACATCCAGTAAAAGTGAGAGACGTATCTCTTCTGAAAAGAAGGCCTGCACCTAGAGAAGACTTCAAATATCTCAAGATCATGCAAACTGCATCCATGTGAGCTTATCTGGGTTGCTCCATAAATGGGCTGACTTTGCTCACAACAAATGATATATCAGACCTGGTAATAGTAATATATAACAACTTCCCTACTAGCTCTCTGTATTACCTCTTATCCACCTCCTCAAACTCATCATCATAGAGCCTAGCATTGGGATCCCATTGGTGTAGTGGCAGGTCTGCATCTTGTCATGCTTGTCCCAGATAGAAGATCAATAGCATACTTCCTTTGCGTCATAACCATCCCATGTTGATTTCATGCAAACTTCAAAGTAACGAGGTAACGTAGCTTGCAAAGGTCCTTGGTCACAAACTGTCGTCCAAGGAAATCCTTAGCTGCTTGAATGACATGTTCATCGCTACCAGTAACAATGATGTCATCAACATAAACCAGAACACCAACTGTACCTCTCTGAGTTCTCTTAACAAAAAGAGAATGATCTGCAGTAGATCTGACAAACCCCTTCTGTTCAGTCAACTCTGAGAGCTTCTGAAACCAAGCCCTCGGACTCTGCTTAAGGCCATATATGGCCTTATGAAGCCGGCACACCATACCGGACTCCCCCTCAGCAGCAAACCCTGGTGGATGTTGCATGTATACTTCCTCCTGCAGATCTCTATACAAGAATGCATTCTTGACATCTAATTGGAAAAGCGGCCAGTCACGTACCACAGCAACAACAATAAGAATCTGTGGCGTAGAGTGACACGCAACGGAAGAAAAAGTATCCTGGTATTCCACCCCATAGGTTTGGGTGAATCCACGAGCAATCAAGCTGGCCTTATATCTGTCTACAATACCATCAGCTCAGTGTTTCACAGTAAACACCCACCTGCTGCCAACAATAGATGCACCTGGAGGAGCATGTATAACACTCCACGTATCACGAGACTGTAAAGCTGTCATCTCCTCCTCCATCATCAGACGCCACTGACTACTCTACAACGCCTCCTGACAGGACCGTGGTATTTCCACGGCTGACAGTCCCACAACAAACCTCTAAAAATCCTTCGAGAGTCGTGCCAGAGAAACACGGGAGGCAAGAGGATGCGTAGTGCATGCATGCCTCTGCTTCCGAAGATCAATCGACACATCCGGGTCCTCAAAGGGTGCATCCTCCAAGACATCATGTACCTCAAACTGCATACGCAAATCATCATTGCCATTAGAAGAACTCAAATTCTCAAAACATACCTTGAGTGTGCTGGACGGAGTAGGCATATGAGCACAAGGCCAGCATTGGTAAACATGCGGAAAGAAAATAAGCGTGGCAAGTGGCGGAGGAGGTAGTGATGGTGGTGGTGGTGGAAGTGGTGGTGGTAGTGGAGGTGGAGGTGGTAGTGGTGATGGTGGAGACGAAATCGGAGGTAGAGGCATATAGACCTCTTCCCCATTCTCTGAAGGAATAAGCTTGACACATGTATTAGAGAAATGCATAATGGACTCAAAGAAGGTGACATCTACACTAACATAGTACCTTCGTCGAACAAGATCAAAGCAACGATATCCCTTTTGGGTCTTGGAATACCCAACAAACACACACTTGACAGCTCTAGGAGAGAGCTTATTAAGCCCTGGAGACATCTGATGAAAAAAGGCAACAAATCCGAAACACGAGGGGTAAGAGAGAAAATATTAGTCTTGGGAAACGCAATCGAGAACGAGATCTTCTCCCCCAATACCGATGAGGGCATACAATTCACCAAATAATAAGCAGTTAGAACCGCATCCCCCTAGTATGAATGAGGAGCACGGCTCTGGATCAAAAGAGTCCTGATAACATCCAAAAGATGACAAAGTTTTCATTCAACCACCCCATTCTGTTGAGAAGTATACGCACAAGTAAGTCTGATGCACAATACCAAAGGATCTAAGAAATTGAGATAGTTGAGTACTGCAAAATTCTAGCGCAGTATTTGAGCGTATAACCTTGACATTCGCAGAAAAAATATTGCTTATTTCATTAATAAAGGATTGAATAACATGACTAGTTTTCTTACGAAGAAAAACCAAGACAACCTTGAAAACTCAGCGACAACAACAAGATAAAATCTATGCCCCTGATGATACCAAACATCAAAATGAATTAACTCAAAAAGACTATGATTACTTCGACCCTGATGACTCTGAAAATTGGACCGATGATGCTTCCCAAGCTGGCATGCCTCGCACTGAAAAGTAGAGCAAGGGGAAATCTGTGGAAGAACGTGACACAACTTTTGCAGAAGAAGATGACCAAATCGGAGATGCCACACATAGGGAGAAACGGATCCAGTGTGAAGAGAAGAAGCACCTGTATAAGGAGATTGTACCAGTCTGTAGAGACATCCTTGCTCACGGCCAGATCCAATCACTCTGCCCATAAGAATGTCCTGAAACACAAGAGCAGAAGGATAAAATATGGCACGACAATGTAAATCCTTGGTGATTTTACTAATGGATAGTAAATTCATAGAAAATTCAGGAGCAAAGAGAACATTCCGAAGCCGTATTGCAGGAGTTAACTACACCTCTCCCTGTCTAGTAATGGGGGAGTGTGTCCCATAAGCTATCACAATAGATCTCCCTGATTGAGTCAGACTAAAATTACTAAACTGTCCTTTGTCACCATAGAGACGATGGGATGCTCCTGAATCCATAATCCACTCTGACAAATTCGCCCTGTAACAAATAGTAAAGGCATATGCTATACCCGATGTGGACGTTGATGCAGAGGCAGCTACCTTTGATGATCCTGAAGGAGATCCGGTTGATTCAAAAGCATGCATAATCTCCCTGAACCGCGCTACAAGTTCATCAAATCTATGATCAGATACGGATGATGAACTCCCAACCTGCTGAGTCTGCTCTGCAACGCGTGCTGAAGCTGGAAACCCATGCTTTGAATAGCATGTTTCCTCAGAATGACATGTCATGTGGCAGAAGATGCACGGCTGACAGGGTTGCCTACCCCCTCCCCTACCATGGTTCGAGCTCCACCTGCCACGATACTGTGTAGGGCTCCCTGTACCACGAGATGCAACCATAACTGAAGAAGTCTGCGACTGCAGGATACCATCAGAGGATATAGAGAGCATGTTCAATCGTTGATATGCCTCCTCCATTGGAGGTATCGTGGCATCAATGAGAATCTAGGCACGAGCAACATCATACTCAGGATCAAGAGCTGCTAGGAAGACTCCAGTCATGACAGAGTCTATGTACGCCTTGAGCTGCTTAAACGTAGCAGTCAAGGGAATGTAACCATGGAACTTCTCAAACGTACCCCTCATAGAAGTATAGAGGGTATGGAGGGGACAACCATTCTGCTTCGATGAGAAGATATCGTACTAGAGTTGCAGTATCTTCGACTCATTTTTTGTAGGAGAGTATGGTGGAAAGAATGTCCCACATAGCCTTTGTAGTAGGTTAACTCAGTATATCATTAGATATCTCTGTTGACACAGTCCCAGATAGCCATACTCGTGCATAAGCATCCTCTGTCTCCCAGGAGACATTTACCCCAGTATTGTCGCTCGGCTCCTCATTCATGAGGATATGCTTCTTACCATTGCATTGCATTAAACTCATGAATTGTATGGCCTACAGTTCATAGTTTGTTCCATTTATCTTGGCGATGGGTTCTGGACCTTTGAAGGCACCTAGGGATGAAACATCAACTTTGTTGTCTGACACGATGACAACTATCTCCAAGACTGGGACTGCAACAAGAAAGACCTACGTCTACACTGACATATGGGAAGATGGTTGGGGTATAGTCTCATACTACAATCTCTTCCATTCGATAGAGGCTCCTTTGAGAAACTAGGATGTTTTAGATGATCACGTCACACCCTAGAAACCCAAAAGTGGGCTTAACCAGCAAGCGGGACGGACGACAGCGGCGGGGTTGGCCGACAGTGGCAGCTGGAGCATCGCCGGGCAGTGGTGCTGGAGCGGCGGTGGGCTAGACCGACGGTGGGTTGGCAGATGGCAGCCGAGAGATAGGCGGTGGCGGCGCCTGTTGCTGCTGAGAGAAGGACGACATCGACTGCGGCCGAAAGTGGGCGGCAGCGGCGGCTGCGCATGTATAGCGCTAGGATTTGGTGGGGCGGGGCTCTAGGGCACAAGCTCCGGTCTAGGAACGTTGCTCTGATACCACGGAAAGATGTGAAACGAAAAGTTGTATTCCTTGTAGCTCTAGAGCTCTCTTATATAAGAGAAAAGCTCTAAGGGAAAATTACATAAAGAAGACTGGATAAATAGAAAAATATAAATAAAGACAAGGAGATATAAGTATCTCAACATGTCTCATCTGCAATGACAACTGATCTGACTGGATACACTAATCCTTAGGAAGAGAACTGTGCTCTGTCTCTGCAGAGATGATGAGATGTACCAGAGTCTGTAATCCACTTTGAAACGCCTGCCCTATAACAACTAGTAAGGACATAAGCTATAAGAAGAGTCAGAGGCAACGATATCAGAGTACCCAAAGGAGCACTATTAGGGGTAACATCAGCAGTCATAATCTCCCTCAGATGGGAAGGTCGTCAAAGTTCTTGTAGAGAAATTATATGTTTCCATATTGTTTATTTGTTTTCTATCTCTTTTGTCCACAGTATTTAATTTACCCATTGGAACTCTCCTCTATATAAGGGAGCCCTATGGTCTCAAGAATCAATAGATTGTTATTTTCCACCAACATGGCATCAGAGCGATGGACCTAGACCAAAGTTCTCATATCCAAAACCCTAGCCCCACCGCCCAACCTATATATTCCCCCCCCCCCATCCGACGATCCCACCCAGTCCTCCACACCATCTCCCACCATCGTCGTTGTTGCTGTCACCCATCACCACTGTCGTTGCTTGGACAGTTGGACCCGACACCACTCGGTCTTAGCGCCACTCAGTCCCCTCCCGTATCTCCTCAACGGCACCACTACCACTGTTCTTCCTCTCATACGTGTGGTATTGCTCCTATCTCAGCTAGGGTTGTGTCATTGCATCACCGTGTATTCTAAGGCATAGAATCGGTGATCGAGTGATCATGTACGGTCTGTTCTGAGGTTTCCATGGTGATCCCCCTCTTTCCCTAGGACACACCTCTTATTGATGGGAATGGTTATAGTTTAAGTCTACACCTACAATCAATTCCCCTTATGTCCGTGTAGATACGTTTTCCTTGATTTACAAGTCACAGTCTTTAGATTCGGCATCATGTCAAAAAACAAGGTTGATATTTCCTCCACATGTGCCTTTCGAGGTCCGACGCCAATATTCAAGATAGATGGAATGAACTACGAAATATGGGCCATGCAGTTTATGAGCCTAATGTAGTCTACTGGTTAGAAGCATATTCTTACCAACAAGGAGCCGATTGACAAGACTATGATAAATGCCTCATATAAGGTCGATGACGCGTATGCACACGTCCGGTTGACTAGTACATTGATGATAGAGATCTCCCATGATGTTCTGCATTAGCCCACTGCGAAGGCAATATAGGATATTCTTGCTGCTACCTATTCACAGGCAAAAAATAAGATGAAGATTTTGTAGTTATAACATGACATATTCATTGTCAAAAAGAATAGGCGACCCCTGTATTCTTTATATGCCTCTCTCTGAGGCATGTTCGAGAAGCTTCATAACTTCATGCCTCTTGCAGCTACACCTGAGTAGCAGGAGTGCAGGAATGCCACTATGGTTGGAGTTTTCTTAGCAGATCTTGATCCAGAATACAAAGCTACTCGATCACATATCCTTACGGATGCTACTATTCCTCCTATGGAAGAGACATACCGTCGGCTTAGCAGAAGCATCGTTCTGTCGTCCAATTCATTACAAACCTCCTCTGTGATGGTTGCATCCCACAGTAGAGAAGGTACTTCACAATACAGAGGCCGATGGTTTCATGGTCGAGGAGGAGGTCAGGACTCGTGGTCCTCGACATCCTGGCCACTCTATAGATACATGCTACTCCATCAAGCCTCTGCTCGTGCTGCTAAGCAGAGCGAGACTCCTGCTGCATCTACTTCCAATCAGAGATTTGATGGACCTATTCTCTTATTAGAGAGAAATCATGTCTCCTGCTGCTTCTTCCGGGTCCTCGAGCACTTCATATGCGACTACTTCTGCCTCGACTAGTAACTCAGGTAGTGCTTATGATCTTACAAGTTGAGTAGGGTTGACATTGCATAATGGATTATAAATTATGGCGCCTCTCACCATCTGCGAGGAGATAGAGATAAATTTGCATCATACAGACATGTAGCTCCTGGCAGATCAGTGATCATAGCGGATGGGACTCATTCTCCCATCACTGGACACGGGGAGATCAGTTTGACGCCATCCATGCATCTCCAAAATGTGCTTCATGCACCTAACTTTATAATGAAATTATTGTCTATTAAGCAGAATACCAAAAATTTACATTGCCATGATATTTTTGACCCATTTCCCTTGTGTTTTAGGACATACTCACAGGCAGGGTGATTGGATGTGGCCATGACTAGGGAGACCTTATATCGACTTATCCATACTCCTCATGCCG
The DNA here is from genome assembly GCA_037367405.1 of Ottelia alismoides. Taxonomy (NCBI): domain Eukaryota; kingdom Viridiplantae; phylum Streptophyta; class Magnoliopsida; order Alismatales; family Hydrocharitaceae; genus Ottelia; species Ottelia alismoides. The sequence goes on from JAZKJV010011875.1 coordinate 410,414, forward strand.
GTGCTTCATCTAGTTATGCAGGACCGGTCTCTCCTTTTATGTGACATCTCTGTTTTGGTCATCCCCCCTTTCAAAAGACGTATCATGTGATTCCTCAAATTTCTACTCATTCTACTTTCTAGTGCAAAGCTTGCCAGCCAAAAAAGCATCATCGGTCTTCATTCGTAAGTCGTCAGGTCGTAATAGTAGTTCTATTTTTGAGTTAATTCATGTGGATATTTGGGGTCCGAGTCGTGTTCCCAACCATCAGGAACAAAAATTCTATCTTGTTGCAGTTGATGATTTTTCTAGATTGTCATGTATTTTTCTGTTAAAGAATAAATCTGAAACAGGGAATGTGATTCGATCATTTATCAATTAAATAAAGAATATCTTTTTTGCTATTGCCAAATTTGCTCGCGATGATAATGTGTTGGAGTTATGTACCTTACAGCTTTCACATTTCTTTTAATCGCTTGGTATTTTACATCAGACATCATGTGCCTACACGTCACAATAGAACGGTGTTGTTGAACGTAAACATCGCCATTTACTTGACATTACACGGAACTCTTCTGATTCAGAGCCGTGCTCCTCACTCTTTTTGGTGTGGTAATGTCCTCATCGCTTGCTATCTTGTGAATCATATGCCTTCTATTGTCTTGGGTGAAAAGATTCCTTTCTTAATTGTGTTTCCCGAGAAGGATTTGTTCTCCCTCACACCTCGTGTGTTTGACTATATGGCATTTGTGCATTAGTTGTTACTTGGCCTTGACAAGCTAGCCCCTAGAGCTGTCAGTGTGTTTTTGTAGGTATTCCAAAACATAGAAGGGATACTGGTGTTACGATCCTCTTCATCGGAAGTATTATGTCAGTGTTGATGTCATCTTTTTTGAGTCGATGATGTACTTTTCCATTGCAGGTGACAAATTCGCTCTGTCGGATTCTGGAGAGGAGGTTTACATGTCTCCCTCTCCCTCACCACCACCACTGCATGTTCCAGTATCATCTACAGTTCCTCCTCCTCCTCCTCCACCACCACCTCCTCATCTTAGTCTCATAAACCAGTTCTTTCTACGTTTCTACATCCACAGGCCTTCTACTGCTCATGGGCCTCCACAATCATGCAGCACATCTCATCTGAATATCTGCTAGGAGAATTGATAAAATTGTTGTGTTTTTCTCATTAGAATAGCACTCCCTTATATAGATGAGAGGCTAGGGTTACTAAAACAAATACACAAGCACCCATAGACTATGAACTAAATAGCGTACACCAAAAATACTCCAATACTCCCCCTCAAGCTAGAGCATAGATGTCCATCATGCTCAGCTTGGAGATACATCTACTGAATAGGGATCAGGTAAGAGGCTTGGTAAAAACATCAGCAATTTGCTCTTCGAAGGTAATAGATTCAGTCTTGATGTTCCCTTATTGAATCATATCCCTTGTATAATGATAGTCTACCGTAACATCCGGAACCGATTAAAGATTAGGGTCCATATAATTTAGAAAAGATGTTGATACATATTAAATAACTTAAGTCGATCAATTGATCGTGAATCAAAAGTCGTTCGGGCGAAATCGACCAAAAATCGGTTGCACCGTAATATGTGCCGCGGAAAAGCCGTAACGCAAATTCGAAAATCGCAAAATAAACCAAGGCCACCTAAAAATCAGATTCGACAAAATAAGACCAATGGAATTGACCAGTTATCAATCGAAGGCAGTTTGATATTTTTAAATCACATAAAATTGACCGAAACCGTATATCAAGAAATTGGGGAATTTATACCCGATCAAAAGTATATCAATATTATACTCATCTTGATCGTTGTTCAGAGACGATCAAAACAAGATATTGTGCGTCGAAAAGGGAGGCACGGGGTGCGATTACGGTCAATTTTTATGTATGCTAAATAAAAAGAATTTTGGTTTTAAAAAAGAATTTTGGTTTCAAAACAAGATATTGTGCGTCGAAAAGGGAGGCACGGGGTGCGATTACGGTCAATTTTTATGTATGCTAAATAAAAAGAATTTTGGTTTTAAAAAATTATAAAATAAAAATAAAATTTTAATATCGGCTACATTAACAGACTATAGCAGCAAAGAGTATGTTCGATTGCTGTTAAAAAAATGAATGAAAATATATACATATATAAAAGGAAATTATGACATGAGCAAGCTGATGTCAGCTTGCTAATGTCATGGTTGACATTATGCTGAGGAAGTTTCCTCTCATCTTCCTCTTTTGTCTTTTTATCTTTTATATACTCAAATCCCTCTTTTCTTCTCAGACTCTTCCAACGTTAGAACACTTCTTCCTTCATCCTTTACTCTCCTCCTAATTTTCCTCTCCAAAAACTCCATCAAGGAAGAGTTTCCAACCCTCTCCATCGAATATTGATGTTGTAGCTTCTTGCTTTTCAAGGCAGCAGTCCCCTGCTACTGACCAAATGAAGCTCAAGCCACTTGGGAAGCCTTGTTGCTGCTCAAATACTCCATGCAACAGTTGCTATATGCTCAAGGACCTCCTTTCAACAACAAATTGAACTGCTTTGAGCCTTTCTCCTCCAAAATAGTTGAAGAAAGAGGCACAATCCTTCTTCCTTTCCATCTTGTTGGCATGCATGTTCAAACCACCACTCCATCTTGTTGTCATGAGTATATTTCTACACGTTTTCTCCTAATGTTTTTGAGGTTTGGAGAAGTTATGCGCTTCAAGTGGCACCCTTTTTTGTATGGGGTCGATTAGTTGAGTTCCACTCTTTCTGTGACTGCCTCTGGTTGTGGTTAATAGATAATTTCATAAATGGATGCATTCTTTGCCTTGGATATCCTAAATTTTTCAATACATGAAGTGAAATAATTGCAAATGAGACTTTAGAAGATTGGTTCACTATATGGGATAGGAGGTTGATAGTTCTCTTGTTTTTGTTCATGAGTTAAATTAGAAATTGTGAAAGGGAAAAATAGAGAATGTATTTCATGAAGCCCTAGAGCTTTCTTATGCAGGAGAAAAGCTCTATGGGAAAATTACATGAGAGAAACTGATGGATACACAAATATAAATAAAGACCACGAGATATAAGAATCTCAACACTCTCTCACAAGCTGGAGCATATATATCTATCATGCTCAGCTTGGAACAACAATGATGAAAGGGACCAATCGCTAGAGCTTTGGTAAACATGTCTGCAATCTGATCACCTGAAGCAACGTGAGTAGTGGAGATCAGCCCCTTCTTGATCAAGTCATGAGTGTAGTGACAATCTACCTCAATGTGCTTTGTTCTCTCATGAAAGGCTAGTGTAAGCAATGAACAGTGATGCTTGGTTATCACATTTGAGATGCATGGGAAGGGGCACCTCAATAGTTAGGTCTATCAGAACGGATTTAACCCACATCATTTATGTACTCCCGTGGGCCATAGCCCTATAGTCTGATTCAACACTGGATCGAGCAACAACTATATGTTTCTTACTTCGCCATGAGACTAGTGAACTACCAACAAACACAGTGAAGCATGAGGTAGACTTCCTATCCTTGGGACACCCAGCATAATCCGCATCTACACATCCAGTAATATGAGAGATGTATCTCTTCTGAAAAGAAGACCAGCTCCTGGAGAGGATTTCAAGTATCTCAAAATCATGCACACTGCATCCATGTGGGCCTGTATGGGCTGCTCCATAAACTGGCTGACTCTGCTGACAACAAATGATATATCAGGCCTGGTAATAGTAACGTATAACAACTTTCCTACCAGCTCTCTGTAACGTCTCTTATCCACCTCTTCAAAGTCATCATCATAGAGCCTAGCATTAGGATCCATTGGTGTAGTAGCATGTCTGCATCATGTCATGTCTGTCTCAGATAGAAGGTCAGTGACATACTTCCTTTGTGTCATAACCATACCATGTTGATTCCGTGCAAACTCCAAGCCAAGGAAGTAACATAGTGTACCAAGGTCCTTAGTCACAAACTATTATCCAAGGAAATTCTTAGCTTCCTGAATGCCATGTTCATCACAACCAATAATAATGATAGCATTAACATAAACCAAAACAACAATTGTACCTCTCTGAATTCTCTTAACAAAAAGAGAATGATCTGCAGTGGATCGGACGAACCCCTTTTGTTCAATCAACTCCGAGAGCTTCTGAAACCAAGCCCTCGGACTCTGCTTAAGACCATATATGGCAATATGAAGACGGCACACCATACTGGACTCCCCCTCAGCAGCAAACCCTGACGGCTTCTGCAAGTAAACCTCCTCCTGTAGGTCACCATACAAGAACACATTCTTTACATCTAATTGGAAAAGCGACCAGTCACGTACCACAGCAACAGCAACAAGAATACGTAGCGTAGAGTGACGTGCAACAGGAGAAAATGTGTCCTAGTAATCCACCCCATAGGTTTGGGTGAAGCCTCGAGCCACCAACCTGGCCTTATATCTATCCACTGTGCCATCTGCTCGGTGTTTCACAGTAAACACCAACTTGCTGCCAACCACAGACGCACCTAGTGGAGCATGTACAACGCTCCATGTGCCACGAGATTGTAAAGCCACCATCTCCTCCATAGCAAGATGCCAATTGCTACTCTGCAATGCCTCCTAATAGGTCTTTGGTATTTCCACAAAAGACAATCCCACAACAAACCTCTGAAAATCCTTGGAAAGACGATCGAAGGAAACAAGTGAAGAAAGAGGATGCATAGTACAGGCCCGCTTCTGCCTTCGTAGAGCAATAGATATGTCCAGATCATCAGTACTTATAGAAGAGATAGTATCAACGACATCCTGTATCTCAGGCTGTACATGCAAATCACCAGTGTCATTAGAAGAACTAAAATGTTCAGTGCATACCTTGGGCGTGTTGGATGATGGAGGAGGCACATGAGCATGTGGTCGTCGCATGTAAACCTGCAGAAAGAAGGTAGGAGACGGTGGAGGTAGTGGTGGAGTTGGCGGTGGAGTTGTAGGTGGAGTAGAATGTGGTAATGACGGAGGAGGAGGCATATAGACCTCTTCTCCATCCTCTGAAGGAGTAAGCCTGTCACCTGTGGGAGAAAAATACATAATGGACTCAAAAAAGGTGGCATCCGCACTGACGTAGTACCTTCGTCAAACAGGGTCAAAGCAACGATATCCCTTTTGGGTCTTGGAATACCCAACAAACACACATTTGACAGCTCTAGGAGAGAGCTTGTCAAGACCATGAGACATTTGATGAACAAAAGCTACTAAACCGAAAACACGAGGCGTACGCGAGAAAAGATCCGTCTCGGGAAACGCAATCAAGAACGGGATCTTCTCCCCCAGCATTGAAGATGACATATGATTTACCAGATAACAAGCAGTTAGAACCGCATCCCCTAGTATGAATGAGGAGCATGACTTTGAATTAAAAGGGTTTTGGTACCATCCAAAAGATGGTGGTGTTTTCGTTCAACCACCCCATTCTGTTGGGACGTATATGCACAAGATGTCTGATGCACAATACCATGAGACCTAAGGAAATGAGAAAGCTGAGTAGTGCAAAATTCTAGTGCATTATCAGAACGTATAAACTTGACTTTTGCAGAAAAAATGTTCTTTATTTTATTAATAAAGGATTGAATAACAGGACCAACATCAGACTTGTTCTTAAGAAGAAAGACCCAAGACAATATTGAAAACTCATTAACAGCAACAAAATAAAACATGTGTCCCTGATGATCTGGGACACGACTGGGACCCCAAATATCAAAATGGAGCAACTCAAACAAACTGTGACTACTTCGACCCTGACGACTCTGGAAAGTGGACCGATGATGCTTCCCAAGTTGGTCGGCCTTGCACTGAAAAGTAGAGCGAGGAGAAGCAGAGGAAGATGACCAAATCGAAGATGCCACATATATGGAGAAACAGATCCAGTGCGAAGAGAAGAGGCACCAGCATATGGAGACTGCACTAGTCTGTAGAGACCCCCTTGCTTACGACTAGTTCCAATCACCCTGCCCGTGAGTATGTCTTAAAACACAAGAGCAGATGGATCAAATATGGCGTGACAATGTAAATCTCTGGTGATTTGACTAATTGATAGTAAATTCATAGAAAATTCAAGAGCATAAAAAACATTCTAAAGCCTCGGTACGGGAGTCAACTGCACCTCCCTCTAACCAGTAATAAGAGAGTGTGTCCCATCTGCTATCACAACAGATCGTCCAGATTGAATCGGACGAAAAACATTAAACTGTCCTCTGTCACCACAGAGATGATGGGATGCTCCAGAATCCATGATCCATTCCGACAAGTCTGCCCTGTAACTACTAGTAAAGGCATATGTTATACCTGACGTAGATGCTGATGCTGAGGCAGCTACCTCTGAGGATCTTGAAGGAGAGCTGGTGGATCCAGAAGTAGCAGGCATAATCTCCCTTAGTCGCGCCACAAGCTTGTCAAATCTCTGATCAAATGCAGGTGATGGACTCCCTGTCTGTTGTGTATGTTCTGCAACACGAGCTGAAGCAGGAAACCCGTGCTTAGAATAGTAGGTGTCCTCAGAGTAGCCTATCCTGTGGCAGTAGGTGCACGGCTGACGGGGTCGACCACCCCCCCCCCCTCTGCCACGACTAGGGCCTCCCCTACTATGATATGGTGTAGGGCTTCCTCTAATACGTGATGCCGCCATAGCTGAAGATGTCTGAGACTGTAAAGTACTACTAGAGGATATATATAGTCTACTCAATCTGCGATATGCCTCCTCCATCGGAGGTATGGTAGCATCAGTAGGGATCTGGGCACGAGTTGCGTTATACTCAGAGTCAAAGGCTGCTAGAAAGACCCTAGTCATCACAGAGTCTCTGTATACCTTGAGCTGCTCTTGTGTAGCAGTCAAGGGAATATATCCATGTAACTTCTCAAACATACCCCTCAAGGAAGTATAGAGGGTATGAAGGGGGCGACCATTCTGCTTCGATGTGAAGATATTGTGCTAGAAATGCAGTATCTTCGATTCATTCTTCGCCGGAGAGTATGTAGCGGCGAGAATATCCCACATAGCCTTTGCAGTAGGCTGACTCAAGATATCAATAGCTATCTCCATGGACAGAGTCCCGGATAGCCACACGCGTGCATATGCATCATCTGCCTCCCATGAGGCATTTGTCCCAGTCTTGTCACGTGGCTCCTCTGTCGTGAGGATATGCTACTTGCCATTGCATTGCATTAAACTCATAAACTGCATGGCCCACGGTTCATAATTGGTTCCATCCATTTTGACGATGGGTGCTGGACATTTGAAGGCACCCAGGGATGGGACTTCTGCTTTGTTGTCATACATGATGACAACTATCGTCAAGACTGGGTCAGCAATAAGAAAGACCTATGTCTACACCGACATACAGGAAGATGGTTGTGGGTGTAGACTCATACCACAACCTCTTCCATTCTTCTGGAGATTCCTTTGCGTAACTAGGGTGTTTTAGATATTCTCGTAACACCCTAAGTACCCAAGAACATGGTCCTCATAAGCAGTGGCACCAACAGGAGCACGTTGGGCACGCAGGCGGTGTTGGAGGTGCGTTAGGCACGCAGGCAGCGCTGGAGGCACACGTCGATGCGCTGGCTGCACGTGGTGACTGGAAGGCGGAGGCGCAGGAGGTGCGCGTTGATGCACAGACCGCGCGAGGCGAGGTGCAAGAGGCGACGCCGACTGCGTAGGCACAGGAACGACAGTGCATGCACATGGGCGGCGCAGGCGCGCAGATGGGATTTGGTAGGGGTCGAGCTCTAGGGCACAGGCTCCGGTCTAGGACCGTCGCTCTGATACCATGTGAAAGGGAAAAATAGAGAATGTATTTCATGAAGCCCTAGAGCTCTCTTATATAGGAGAAAAGCTCTATGGGAAAATTACATGAGAGAAACTGAAAGATACACAAATATAAATAAAGACCACGAGATATAAGAATCTCAACAGAAATTATTTATGCTTTATGGTCTTAATGTAAAAGCTATTACACTGATGTTTGTCATCATTTTGACTAATCATGATCATATAGACATATATATAATAAAATTTTGGAATCATCTTAACGAGATATATTCTGCTTATATACTTCCTTTGGCAAATTTTGGAGATGTCCTTTAATTTTTCTTGGTTAATTCTCTGATTGTCTAATTGCTAATGGATTGCATTAATTACAATCTGGATGTTGGTGATATGCTCTCAGGGATCTTAGGATCATTTAATAACCATTTCAATTGAACTTATTAGAGTTCTGAATAGAAACTCTTTTCATTGAAATAAAAGCTGGCACCTTCTTTTAACAATGACGAGGAGATTATGCTTTGTTATTATGCCACACGGCAAACGAGTTATTCCCACAACCCTCCTTTCAGATGGGGCATATCACGCGCACAAATAGAGTCATGTGCATGTGTACCTGACATAATGAATCCCATTCCTGATAGTTACGTATTCCTCCTTATTGGAAATTTGAGACCATTATAGTCAGTATCGAGATGACTAAACTATTATCAAAGCCTAGTCCTATATAATGACCCAAAACATGCATGATCTGGTATAGAATTTTTTAAACATAAGCTAAGTCTCCCGATATTGAAACGAGCCAGAATCCCTTTCTAATTATCATGGCAGATTGGCATGTTTGCAACCTGTATGGTAAAAATCTCCACATGTCTCCATTAACAAAAATTTTAGTGACATCCTAGCAAAGCTTTTAAAAAAGGGGAACAAACTGGATTTAGAAAGAATAAACTTCCTTTAAATCCATCCATTCCAGATCAAGAGAAAAGGGAAGCTATCACTAGTAACATAATTTATTAGCTGAACAAATTTATTAGCTGAACATGTCGTTCTACTTCGAATTGTGAGCCACAAATTTTGGAAGTTACAACAACAACAACAACAAAGCCTTTTCCCACAATTAAGTAGGGTCGGCTACATGGATTCTTCGCCTCCATTCAGATCTATCTTGGGTCAATCCCGGACTTATATCCAAAAAGCTAAGATCCCTTCGTATAGTCTCTTTTCAACACTTCTTGGGCCGTCCTCGCCCTCTCTTAGCCGGCTCAACATCCCAACACTCGCATCTCCTAACCGGTGCATCAGTTGACCTTCTTTGCAAATGACCAAACCATCTTTGCAAATTTTGGAAGTTGACTCATTAAATTAGTACGGAGCCAAAGATCAAGAGAATGGATGCTCACTCATGTCAGTAGCCAAGAAGGTACAAGGGTAGAAAAGGATTAGTGAATAAACTTTTTGAAACATGAGATCATACATGAGTATTGGTGGATTATCATTCAACACAACCTATTGCTATTTGAGTGAATTAAATCTATGATCAAGTGCGTTCGTAAAATGGTCGATCAGTGATAACTTGTAATTATTGGTGCTGGTCATGGTGACCTTTACACCTGACCGAGCGAGGGTGCGGTGACCCTCAACTGGAGGGGAGATAGGAAGCTCAGTTCAGGCAGCGGCTGCCAAGTGCACGGGTCTAGGATCCCAGTCTTTTCACAGTTTTTATGTGAGCTCGCAGTGTTTTTATGCCTCGTTGGGATCCCGTCTTTTGACCAGCTCCGCTGACCCTCTATTTTAGGATATCCATGCGGGGGATCCTCGGTTTTAGTTTTCGTACGGGTTTGTTTTCCCGTACTAGTCGAGCTAGTTTCTAGAGTGACTTTTCCAGAGAGTCTCTCACACGTCTATGTGGCATAGTTTCGGAGTAGACCCATCCCTCTATTAGACCGTACTTCAATTACAGGGCGAGACGGAAGAGTCTCCTTAGGAGACTACCTCACCGCTTGAGTTTTGGTCACTTTTTCGCCAATAGGCTTGGCGATGCTACATCTGAATCATTATGTTTACATCTCAATTATTTAGGGTTACATCTGAGTCAGTTACAGTTGAATTTCGGAGGAGTTACAGTTGAACTCAGAATGAAGCATTATGGATCTTGTTTAAGAGATGAAGTTAATTATAAGTTGTGTTGGGTAGAGTTGATTATAATTAAGTTAGTGGACGTGTTGGAAACTTAGCTAGGATGCATTACACAACATCGCATGCCTCCGGAGGCACCCCAACCCTAAGGCCTTATTCACGCCTTAAAGTCATAGTGTGAGGTCATACACATACCAAGACCACATACTATCCACTAGACTTGAAAAGATAGGTAGAATTAACAACCATATTAGAATATTATCTTTTCCATCATCAATAAACTAAGAGTTAAATAAAGCATCACCTCACCGACTTTTTATCAATATCCATAACATGATCTCAATGACAAGAAAACAACATCTACATATAGTCCATAAATTAATATATAAATTATATATAAGAAAGGCTAAGGCGCAATTAGAGATTCATCTACTTGAACGAGAAAATGGCAAAGTCGTCTGCGTAACCAAACAACTTTCCTAGTAGCTGCAAACATAGTCCAGTATTCTGCCTCTGCACTGGATTTGGCCCTGCTTTTTGTGAAAAAAAGAGAATATCTCAAAGGAAGACTCAAAGTCCAGTGGGGGAGCGGCGGGGCAGCCTGCCTTTAGGAGTAGGGACTGAAAACGATGTAGATTGTTTGATCTGGTTTATCTGGCGCGTCCGCTTTGGTCGGGGGGTGATTATACTTATGAGCCATTAAACTACTATACAAGAATATGATATAAAAAAATAGTGGTTAGATTTAGGGACATTTCCTTAAAGTCGCAAGTAGTTGTAATTTTTCAAGTAGTGGATTTTTAAATGATCGTGCCTTACTACTTATTTCTTTTGTAACCACTTTAAATGCATGCTTATTTTAATAAGATTTTGGGAAGTACCAGCGCTCGCTGACGCCTCTTGTACCTTTCACCATCAAATTTCCTAAAATATCCTCGTAATTGGAAGAAGTCTTACGCTGAAATGTCTTATTTATTGCATGCAATGAAGGCTGCCATACCGGGAACGGAAATTGATATCGAATATAGCGAACATCCAGATCCTCGGAAACCTCATTGCTGTAGATTTCAACGATGTTTTTGGGCATTTGGCCCTTCCATTGAGGCATTCAAATATTGTTGCCCTTTGATTAGTATTGTTGGGACTCATTTGTATGGGGAGTACAAACAGAAATTGCTCATTGCATGCGGGATTGATGGGGATAAACATATCGTTCCCCTTGCTTTTGGAATTGTTGACGAGGAATCTGGTTCTTCATGGAAGTAGTTTCTATCCTTGGTACGTATCAGGGTAATTGGCATGCGTGCAGGGCCAATATGTATCATTTCTGACCAGAATTCTGGAATAAAATCTGTAATGAAAGATGTTGACGTAGACTTACTAGAACCTTTTGCGTACTGGCGTTTCTGTTCAAGGCATGTCGCGAGCAACTTCAATAGAGTTTTCAAGAACAGCTCTATGAAAGCTTTGGTACAAGCAGCATCACTACAAACGACTAGTAGAAAGTTTGCTTACTTCATGAGGAAATTGCAGGAGTGGAACACAGAAGCAGGTATATGGTTTTCAACTCACGGTTGTCGTCGTGAGCTACAAATCTCAGTGAGAGCTATAATGCAGTTCTTAAAGATGCCCGTTGTTTGCCAATTTCTGTATTGATCGAGAAGACATTTTATAATTGTGTCTTATACTTTAACTAGCATGCAGAAGAGGCAAGCGCAACCATTGCCGCAGGACGCAAATTCACGCATTACGCAGCAACAGAGCTGAACCGTTGGAGTGCAGCTGCTAATGGGCACACAGTAACGCAAATACAAAGGTTTTCTGATATATTGTTTGAGGTGTCTAGTGGTGTTCGACGAACGCATTATGGTATTCGGGGTCACAAACAGTATACTGTGAATTTGGTCCAACATAAATGTACATGTAACAAGTGGCAAATTTTCTGTATCCCATGTTCCCACACTATTGCGGTCATTTCTAACCGTTGAGTAGAAGTAGATTCATATGTTGGAGGGTAGTACACGTGGCAACACCAATTGAAAGTTTACGGAGGAAGTTTTTTTCCCATCGGTGATCGGGAAACGTGGGCCCCGTTGGACTATCCAGAATTACGCCCTGACCCAAAGCGTAAGCGCGGCAAAGGTCGCCCACGCTCAACAAGAATTCATAATAAAATGGATGTTAGAGATGTGATTCGACAAAATACTTGTTTGTTTTGTGGTATACTTGGTCACACATACCGTGGTTGTCCAAATAAAATTACAAGGGATTCTCAAGCATCCACCTCTAATGCTCAACCAGCGGGAAGGAATAAAAATAAATGTGGTAATTGTGGAGGCGAAGGTCACAACAAACGTAAATGTCATGTTTTGAGTAAGTTTGCTTCTTTTTTCTCTTAATTGGCAACATACTTATTCTTTTCGTATATTCTTTCCGATGCTTGATAACATTATATATATATATATATTCTAACATTCAAATTTTAAATTGTAGATGGACTCCGGCCCAATTGACCCATCTGTTTTGACTCAACAGGAGTGTCATCGTTCTCGTCGTGTCTGGGCAGGCGATGTAAGAAATTTAAAAACATTACTCTTTGCTTATTTTTGGTTATAACAATTAACTTGTAGGAATCTCCGTGGTTACGTTGTCGACGTCGGGAGACACATGTACATCGCATTCCTTTGGATGATCGTCTGCTGCCTTATATAGCGCAAGTAGGCTTTGGATGCATATCTGAACTGGAATTTATCACACTTGATTGGCATTTAATGACAGCTTTGGTGGAGCGCTGGAGGCCAGAGACACATACTTTTCACATGGCTAGTGGGGAGATGAGTATCACGTTGCAAGACGTCGCATTCATATTGGGGTTGAGAATTGATGGACCTGTGGTTACAGGAGAGACCAAGCCTGGAGCTACGTGGGCCGATACGTGCGAGCAACTTCTGGGTGTCAGGCCTCTTCCATCCGAGATCGTTGGCAACAGGGTTTTAGCGAATTGGTTATTTACACACTTTGCAGAATTGCCAGAAGATGCAGATGAGGTGGTCTTACAGAGGCATGCTCGTGCTTACATCTTACAGTTACTTGGTGGTGTGTTATTCACGGACAAGTCAGGATCATTGGTTTCGCTTATTGCGCTACCACATCTGCATGATCTGGAATACTCTGGGACGTTGAGCTGGGGATCCATTGTTCTTGCATATCTATATAGGCATCTCTGTTTAGCGATGGATATGGCGACCGAGGAGATTGGAGGTTCGATCATTTTACTTCAGCTCTGGGTATGGGAACATTTCCCCCACATTGATCCTGTAATCAGGGAAAGTAGACAATGGCACGGTCGTCCATTAAGAGTTCGTTGGGCAGCGGCATTTGCGCATCGTTGACAGCCAACACACGTTGTGAGACCATACAGCGATGCGTTTGACATGCAATCACCGGAGTAGGTAAATTTGTATCTACACATTAATTCAATTTATGCAAGAAAAGCTACTAAAGTAAATATAAATTTCTCGTGCAAGTGTTGTGAATGCCGTATAACGATAGCATCCTTGCAAATCTACCTGCCAACTGTCTTGAAGGCGAAAGCATTTGGAGGGCGAGTGTACCATTGATATACTTCTACATTGTGGAGTATTATTTCCCGGACCGATTTCTGAGACAATTTGGCAGCCGTCAAGACATTCCAGAACCTTGCTTTATCTTCTGGGACCTCCACGCCATCGACTTGAGGGGAAAGGTGCATGTTGATTGGAGGTCGAAACATTGGGTGCATATAGCTGAGTGGGATGAGCGGGAAAATAGAGTCGTTGCTCTCGACCAATCCAATGGGATCTTTGTGACTCCGGCCTACGACCATTGGTATAGGATGATTACGAGAAGATTTGTTGGTCGGTTAGGAGCAACTTTGGCAAGCAACGTAAGTACACTGACAAAATTTGTTGTAATTTGCTTCAAGAAGTATCCATAAAAATAACCGATATCTACTTTTTTTTGGATGCATCTCGCAAGGTGGGGTCGCATATACGACATCGGACACGAGGAATGCCGCAAGATTGCGGTGCAAGCAAAAGGCGAAATGGAGCAATGTTGGTATTTCAATTTGTAGATGCAGTCACCATACACAAGGACCATGCTGATGGGGCTCAGGCAGAGGCTAGACGAGGAAGGGCTAAAGGAAGAGGAAGAGGTCGGGGAAGAGCACATGAACCGCCGGCGGTACCTATGGACAATGAGGAAGCCGCGGGGGCAGATAAAGACATTGCATCCACGGAATTGGGGAGCGAGTTCGTCACACCGGCTGTCGAGCGACCATGTGACGACATGCCAACGCCGCGGGCACCAATGAGGCAAGGCATGGACGCAAGAGAAACGCAACCCATTTACTGCACGCTGACACCGCCACCAATGACAACCTTTGACGAAGACGTTGCAGGACCCTCGCAAATCAACATGATAAACGAGACAAGTCGTTTGTTACCCTTTCATCTGTGTGATACAACGAGGACATATCAACGGAGAAGAAGACGTTGAGTTGTAATATGTGTAGTTGTTAATGTCAGACAATTATGATAATGTATATTGTTGTGGACAATTTAATTTATGTAGTTTTTGTGAATGTGTTTGTGCATCGATATATAATCTATGTGAATGTGAATGTGAATGTCTGTGAATAAGTCAGTCAGTTATGTGAAGTATTATAAGATCAGAATTCCATAGGAATCTTGTGTATGCAGGTTAAAATGCAATTACGTAAAAATTTCAGGGAAATATTGAATAACAGGGTCTCTATAACATATCGCGGTTTAACATGCGACTTCGACACGAATTCCTAGATAACCAGGGTTATCCTCATATAACGCATGTTAAAAATGCGCTATATGAGGATCTTCCTGGAATTCTTCCGGGATTGTTCCAGGAAGTTTCTCATATAACGTATTTCAAACATGCGCTATATGAGAAACTTCCTAGAACAATCCTGGAAGATTTCCAGGAAGATCCTCATATAGCGCATGTTCGACATGTGTTATACGTGAGACTTACTGGAAATCATACGTTCCGCATATAGGCAGGGTTCCTACATATATCGCATATCCAAGATGTGATACTTATGTAGTTTCCGGGTAAGAAAAATACTACAAGTGTCGCATGTTAAACATGTGACACCATTGTAGCTCCCGGGTAAAAAAAACATTTCGTAGTAACTGGGGATTTAAGTAAATTCAAGGTACTACTTAGGAATTTTTGGTTCGAACTGGCTTTCCTGGTTAACAACAAATGAGATATCATGCTAGTGATTGTAACATACAGGAGTTTTCCTACTAGGCACCTATATTGTTTTGTATCAGCATATAGAGGTGAGTCTTCATATATTCGTGCATTGGGATTCATATGAATACAAATATGAATCAAGACCTACTCCCTCCCATCCCAGGAATAATTGAAGAGAGTTATCTCCAGTCACCAATATTGGCATAAAAAAGTAGAAATGGATAAATAACATATAAATCGAGGGTTATGTGGATCCTCGGACATATATGAAACGGAATAAAAATGGACCAAGCTACTTATGGATGTAACCACAATTAGCATCACTATGGTCGGGCTATCGAACACGGGGTCAGAAGTGAATTACGAGTCGGACCACGAATCGAGCGAGCTCCCCTTGCAATGATGTGGTGGTGAAACTCTCATTCGTTTCCAGTGCTCTCCGAACCGTGCGGGAAGGTTTCCCATCAATCAAAATCATGTAATAGCCTGAGGAGCATTTCCACATGTACCTCTCCAACCCTTCCAGTCAAGAGGTTGAGCTAGCAGGCAAGGATGAACCTTCACATCCCAGACCACTAAATAGTCCTTTACCAGATTCTCTGAAGATCTTGGCCGCTAGCTCACTTAGTAGAAGACAAGGCTAGCAGTCAAAACTACTTGGCCACGCCATATTATAGTTAGTTAGCATGGGCACATAGTGCAAAGAGCTAGCCCTTTCTGTACTCTGAAGATGTGTCTGATAAGTAGAGAGCATACCTATGTCTCACCTAAACAAAGGCAAAAGTGGTCGTCAGAGAGGATGATGGCTTAGCCTCTAACAATCTTATCTTGTGTAGAAGATCCAGAACATATTTCCTCCATGAAAGAATCAGGCAACCCATAGTCCTTGCGACTTCAATGCCCAAGAAATAACGAAACTCTACTAAGTCTTTGATCACAAAGTTTTCCACCAAATACATTTTAGTATCAGTTATGCCTCTAATATCATTTCCAATTAGAATTATGTCATCAACATATACCAACATAGCAATCATTTCTTCTTGTGTTTTCATGACAAATAGATAATGATATATCGTAGAGCGAATGAAACCAACCTTGGGCTCATTGTCAGATAGTTTCTGAAACCAAACTCTTTTATTGATGAAAGGGTGGGTGATCCCCCATTGTGGGGTCAATGTCTTTTTAGTATTAATTCAATTTGCAAGTTTACATCACCGCATTAGCCAGAAATTGTAGAGCGCGGTGCAATGAGTGGTTACATTTTCCCAATAACATCTCTGACCCTTAAATATTACATCATTTTGTCCGAGCCAAATGGCCCATAGCACGGCAAAAGGCAGCGAGCAGTCGTTCGTGGATACCCCCTCCCCAACTGGCAAACGGACTCCCAAAACGTGGAGAGATCATATGTGCGAACCCCTGAGATCCCCAACTCACTCCAGACCCTGGCCGAGATTGGACGGCCAAAGAAGAGATGGTTTGAGTCTTCCTCCGCCTCATCGCACCTATCGCAGCGAGTATCAAGTTGAGCTAATAATCTTTCCCTGCGGCTTTTGTCCAAGAGGCCACCTCTTCTTAGGCACCAAAGGAAAAATTTGACCCTGCTCGGGATCTTTGTTGCCCAAATAATTTTGTTGTCATCTTTCAGCTCCCGATCCTGCTCCTGCGGCCGCCTGTTGAATTCGTCGTATGCCCTTTTGACCGAAAACATGTTTTCCGTCCATGAGAAGTGATCTCTGCCCGTGGTCAGCACCTCCGTCTGAGGAAGCACCGCATGAAGGATATGGGATAATCCTCAAGCGCATCACAGAAGCGTGAGCGTCGTATCGAATACGACGAGGAACGACTAGTCGGACTAGTTGTTGGAAATTAAAATTTTTCATGTGACGAAACCACATGATCCAAGAACACTTCTCGGATCATTTCGTCTGAACCACAAACAAGTAATAGGATTACCTCTTGAAGCGTGGTTGTGATCGAGTCTCTAAACGAAGAGACCTCCTGTCTCAAGTCCGATCCGACGGAGGAGACGCTTGCGAGCATGTTGATGAAACACGTGCTCCTCGCAATCCATGTTGATGATCCAAGCGGCGGATCTCCTGATCTCGACACACGAGATCTAACGTCTTCTTCACGAGCGAGGCGCCCCGAAGGAGAAGGAGATCCACGAGCAAACGATCGAGCAGCATAAGGACGACACTGTGGCAATGGAGACTCTCTCTATGGCATCTATGGTGGAAGGCCACATGAGAGAAGGAGAGAGGGCATGTAGAGAGAAAAGGAAAGAGAGACTTATGTTCTCTTGTGTAAAGAAGAGCAAAGAGGTGCCTCTCCTTTTATAATATTTTGGGATCCATGGATCTCAATCCATGGACAACACAAATCCAATGGCTCTCATTGATTGTGTTTCTTTTAATGGCTAAGATTTGTGTTGGTAAAAACCAACAACAATTAATTTAATTTAGATTAAATCTATATTGATGAATCAATATAAATCAATCCCAAATTAAATCAAGCAATCATGGAGATTATTGGAATGAAGATTGCCTCCTTCCATAATATGGGATTTGGTGGCAATCTCATGTAATCTCATGATATCTCATGAGATTACATTATTCCATGGAAATCTCCAAGATTTACAACACTTGTTGTAAATTATTCAACAAAAATAATTCATAATTATTTTGTGAATATTGCAATCTTTCCATTGGAAAATTGTGAATCACATTCACAACCCAAAATAAAATGTAAATTACATTTTCAATTTAATATCCAATGTGAATCCAATTCACATCAACATTTAATTAACAAATGTAAATTACAAATAGCTCTCTCTTATATATTATAAATCACATTTATAATATATATGATTAATATGGATATTTCTATCCAAATTATTCATATCCATGATAATTAAATCACATTTAATAATCTTGGATCTCTTTTCTCTTGTGCCCAAATAATATGAATCACATTCACATTATTTACATCTTTGATAATCAAATCACATTTAATTATCTAAGATAACTCTCTTTATAATATGAACCGAATTCATATTAATCATGATAATTAAATCACATTTAATTATCCATTTTCTCAATGCTCGGATACTTATATCAACAATGAAATTATCCTGAACTCTTTCAAGGATAATGCGCTTTCTCTGCGAATACTTGGAGATAAGGACAGGGCGATTGTATTGTTCCATGTATAGTGACTTGGATATTGATATCACATCTCAAATCCAGATCTCGGGCCTCCCGTAGACGCTTGATTAAATCAAGACCGCAAATCTAATCTTCTCATTGTATCTGAATCACATTCAGATCAATGTCCAACATTTGGACCAAGATCAGATTACTTCTCTACTAAGAGGAGTCACTAAAATCCAGACCCGTTTCATCACTCCCTAGGAATGGAAGTGTCATGGTTATACAATCGTTTATGATCACATCACCCTCAGGAATTCCCAATACCTGTACATCCTGCACACTGGAAGACCCAGAATAATCCCGAAGTATAAGATCAATTTTACAACGTCTACTTCAGGGATTTATCATTAAGTTTCTCATTCGATCATTAGGAGTTGGTATCGATCATATACTTTCTAAAAGCATATATCATACCCAGGTGTTGATCATATACTTTCCAAAAGCATATATCAAACCTACAAATTCAGTCAAGCTTCCAAAGCAAGACTACCGTGCACGGAATTTGATTCTTCCCAATATTTCATGAGTGAGCTCATGTCTTCCGGTTCATAATGAACCTGTATGATCCCTTTGAGAGATCGTATTACTCATATGCCCTTATATGCACACCAGCGCGCCAGTGTATAGACCTTGATTAGGTAATCAACCTTAGTCTGCCAAATGTACATACTTAGACATATAGTAACACATCTGTCTCCGGTCAGAGGATGCGTGCCTATATCATGACAGCATACGACATAGGACTTTGGTTATCTCGATCTCGTTAAGTCAACTCTTTGACCTAACTAATTTGACACCTCTGAATCTCTATTCCCATGCAGAGGACCTGCATCAAGAGGTCGGTCAGATATCAGCCTAAATGACAAAGGATTGCCATCTCCTACTCAGGCTAGAGATCATCTCTCAACAATCATTTGACGGTGCTTGATGAGTCCTCAATCTAACTCTTTAGATATTCATTCAAGCACCAGCCTCTATGATTCAATACTTGAATCAACAGTTGTATGATCATCAAGATGGCCATGGTACATAACCCTAATTGTACTAAGGGAGCTATTATGCAAATTAGTTATTCTTCATTTCAGATCAGGGAATGATATTTGCAATAACATTTATTGCATAATAGCTCGTCGTGGGCTCGCATGTCCAACAATCTCCCACTATCCCAAAGAGCCATTAATGGGCTAATCATTTAAACCCACACTCATGTGACAATCATAGGCTATTTAGAAAAATAGCTAGGTAAGCTGATCAGTCACTCTATTGCCAAGAGACTACACCAAGTCCTTTTACGGCACTTGCATATCTCATAGTAACAATGTTCGCATCCAATGTGAATGTTGCATTTTATGCAACCAATACTCAATCATATCAGTCATAGTGTCCTTGACACTAGACCTTAATAATTATTATAACTAGTATGTAATTTCTATTATCCTTATCAGAATACCCTTATTCCTGGAGATCTCTATCTCCTAAGGTATTCGTAGTTAAGACCTTTTAGATGTCAATCTATAAAGTCTTAATTACTTGAAGATAAGACTTAGAGATCACTATCTCTAAAGTCTTGTCATCTTTGAAGATATTGATATTACACAATCAAGTGTTTTATCTCCATAGTAGGATTAGTAACAGTTTACTACTCCCACTGCATGGCAGACATCTGGCTTTTGTACACATCTAGCGTACACTTGGTTTCTCAGAACTGATGCTCAAAGGGCTAGCAGTTTTAGCATTCATATCCTCAACTCTTTGAGGTGTTATCCCTTTAGATAGGTTAGTACCATATCTTGAGGGAAAGAAGCCTTTCTTGGAATTTTTTAGAAAATGGAAATGTTCAAGGTGTACCATTAATGTGACAGTCCACATACCCTCTTCTCTTTGCTTCTGAACAACTTCAGAAATAAGATCTGAGAGGTATCCTTGAGACCATATCTCGAGGTATGGGACAACCAGATTATAAAACACTTATTATTATCATCCTTAGATCATTACAAATGATTAGGATATTATCTACATTTAGCACGATGAACACAATGGCACTCCCACTAAGCTTTACATAGTTCATCAAGATTCTATCTGAAATCATAACATTTATGATTTCATCAAATCTAATGTTCCAACTACAAGAAGCTTATTTGAGTCCATAGATGGAATTTCTTTAACTTGCACATCTTGCTTTCCTCAACCATGAAGCCTTGGGGTTGCTTCATGTGAATGTCCTCGGAGAGGTATTCATAGAGGAATATAATCTTGACTTACATCATAAAGATGTTATAGTCAAGTTGTGTAGCTATGGGTAGCATTATTCTGATGGGTTTATGCATGGTCACTGAAGAGCAAGTCTCATCGCAAGCAATGTCTTCTCTTCGGTGTGTAGCTCATGGCTATGAGCCGTGCTTTGAAGGTCTCTACCTTCTCATCAGGTTCACTCTTTCTATTGAAGATCCATGTACACCTTAATGGGTCTTACCCATATAGGTGGATCCTCGAGTGTCCATATACAACATTTGTATATGAAGTCTACTTTAGACTTTATTGCTAACATCCACCTTTCCATGCTATGATCTTCAGAAGCTTCATCACATGAAGTCAGATCATTGTCAGATTCAACTGACACATGGAATCCATCATCAAACTTATTTGAAGTGGTATTAGTATTTCATCTTTAATTGTCCTTTTAGTTTCCAATTTCAGGAGCCTCATTATCTTCTCAAGACTAAATGAGTTCCTTTACTTCATTTTCATCTTGATTCTCAAGAGTCTCATCATCTAAGAATCACATTCTCAGATATGAAATCGTTTAAGAATCTCAAGGTCATAAAGTAGGTATCCAATACCATCCTTTATTTTCCTAATGAAGTAGCACTCTCAGGTGCTAAGTTCCAGCTTACTTGCAAGGAATCTTATTAGGGATATATTGTAGTCTCTACTACATATATACCTTGGAAACTAAGAGGTAGTTATGCTAAGATTCATCATTGATCATATCATGTCACACATGATCCAATTGTATCTCCCTACAACTCTTATTGAGTTTAGGTTTATTAGGAAGGGTGAGATAGAAATGACATTCATATCTCTATAAGGTATTCTATGAATTCATCTAATAGGTACATACTACCAAGATTAGATCAAATTCATTTAATCTTTCTTCAAACTTTGGTTCTAAACCAAAATTGTGAAATCTTTGAACATTTCAAAGGTTTCTATGTGAAGATAAGAAATCTCATATCACAAGTAATCATCAATAGATATCACATATCCATAATGCTTATTCTGATATAGATGACTCACATACATCAATATGTATGAGATCTTGAATACCTTGACATCTTACACCATTCCAAGGAAGGGTATATTGGACATTTCTACTTTTGAATACAATATTCACAAGTATGTAAGATTTGAACTTTTAGACAATCTAAAGTTTCATCTCTTACTAGTTTATTGATCACATCAACAGACAAATGTCCAAGGCTTGATGTCATATCATTGTCAAATGATCTTCATTCTCCTATTGATCTTTTAAGGTTTAATTTCAGTATTAGAAATGTTAATGAACCATTCATTAATTTTCTAATTTAGTAGAGTCCACTAGATTTTAGATTACTATCTGAAATATCTATATCATAACTCTTTATGATAGATTTATTACAGAATTCATGTTTATTTCCAACATTTAGAAATAAACAATGAGTGTATTCTAATGTCTAGGTCATAGAGACATTCTCTAAGACTAAGGGCTCTCCTACTGAAAATAACAAGTCCATCTATCCAATAGAGATTGTTGCAACAATTGCATCAATGTCCATATGGATGACTATTAAACCTTAAAATCAAATTTTATAGTCTTCTAATACATATGCAATCAATTGCAAGTGTTATTAGAATAATAAGATACAATTATTAGACTTTGATCTTATCAAATAAGAAAGTCAATTTCAATGATTATATGTAGATGTAGATTATACTGATGCACCATATCAATACAATATCAATACATCAGCTTATTGCAGTATTGGCATTCATCCAACTATTTAGATGTCATATGGAAGTCACAGAAGTACAGTCAACTTCTTGACCTTCCTTCTTACTTGGGTCCAACCCATGCTTCCACTACGCTCCCTTTATCTATAAGCAACCATTGCTCAAGACAAAGGATCTCTTATGTTGAAATAAAAAATTTCAATATAAGAGTATTTCAACATTTATACATGCTTCATTCAATTCATACAATATGAATATTCTGAAGCTTCAAGAATGAATAGAGTATAGATAGTAAAAATGATGACACTCATCGTATCTACATCCATCTAAACTCTTAAAACATTGGTTCAGGTAGGTACTCAAACAATTTGAATACATCATCTCTTATAGAGCTACTATTCTGCATGATGCAGAGAACCACGTCATTCATGATTAAATGTCGAGAGCACATATGTATGCCAAAACATCTTCTTAGAATTTTATAAGGATTATTTGACAATTACGATCAACATTGACATGTCACTTACAAAGTACATTCAATGAGAGATCAAGATTATAGAGACATACAAACCCTATTATCTATTTAATTGTCATTCCTCATTATTATGAGGAAAATTGCACATTGCAACCACATATATTATGTGTCCAGCTGCAAGTACAATATCTTTATTATGGATCCAATCCATGATATTTTACTGGTTATTATTGAGTATAGTATTGAGTGGGTTTAATGAAGATTTATCTGAAATAAGAAATTTGCATAAGTATATATAAATATATATATACATATTTTACTTTGATTTAGGAATTTTTATATCAAAGTTGTCTTGCCTTGTCAACATTGAAAGTTCATTGCCTTAATCACTTTAAATGTAAGAGATATACTTACCATTATATCTCAAACAAGATATGGGATCTCCATCCTTATCTTTGTTACATCCCAATAATATGAGAACCTGTAACTCGGATAAAAAGAAGCAGGAACACATTCCGCCTTGCAAGTCCAACTTGTATCTCCCAATTCGGTCTTTAACACCCGGGCCCACCACCCCTAAGGTGATGTTGACCCGTCATTAATTGAACCAACCGTCAACAGGAATACAACTCGCTATGCGCAATCCAATATCGCCCCAGTAATATGAGGACCCGATATTGGGGTCACTATGCATACGTCCTTACTCTTTCGACAAGCGACGAGCCCGATCCAAATGGATCGTATGCAAAAGCTGTCACTTCGGACAGGCGTCTCCTACATACAATATCTGGCGATGGAACCCTTCGCCTTGACGGGGGACCATGGATGTCACTTATGTGATCCTCCACCTCATATTCAAATTTTAATTAATTATTATGAATCATATTCACATAATTAATTCTTCCAAGGGAAATACACATCTATTCATAATCGAGTGTTTTTAATTGGATATAATTAACTTAATCACATTAAATTAATTATCAATCCAATTCAATCAACAAACTTGATTTTACTTGAATATATGGTATTATCTCAAAGTACATATTATTTCGAATTTTAATAATTAGAAAATACATCATGATCTCTCATGCATCATTCGTTATGTACCCGTTGTCATGGCCAGTACTGGCGGGAGTGGGACGGACCGCAACCGATGCGACCCGCTACCCCAACGCTCCCCGATTAGACACCATATCCACCTCGAGAAAAAATAATGCCGAGCCAATCACTTTGTACTTGAGATGATCATCGGTTTTTCAACCGAATCAAAACAATTTTGATTATAAGGAAATTTGCTAACCAAATTCTCAATCCTATTCAAACAAGTTGTTTGTTGATTGTGTTTCCAGTTATGATCTAGATCAAATCTAATCAATTATTGGTTGAGGCCAAGTCAATTAAGGAAATAATCATCATTAAATATTTCTCAAATATTTTCCATAATTATTTCATGAAATAAACAATTAATTTCACTAATTGACAATCACTTAGATCTTGATTAGGAATGTAATTTCAGCAGTGACCCCTACTTACTAAAATTAACATATCTCAATCAAAACAAATCCAAATTATGCAAAATCAGTTTCCTAATATTGCTAATTTGATTTATGATAGAACCTAAGTGATATTTCATGCATTTCAAGGCATTTCTAAACAGTAATTAACTCCTTAATTGCGTTAAGATTCGCAGTCCCCGAAACAGTAGATACATGTTCACTAATTTGATCATAAATTGAGCAAACGGATTCGAAATCACGCAACTTCAGATCCTACGATTTCCTTATTTAATGGGGAACAAAATCTAAGTTTTATTTTCGTGTTTAAACAATTTAAACAGGGCCGAAAATAATCACAAAACAGAGATGCGAAAATGAAATGCGATAAAACTTTCGCAACCCTAACGAACCCAAGTCGGCTTAGGTTTACAAATCGTATCCGAAACCATCGACCTAAGGCTCTGATACCACTTGAAGGATATGTAATAATCCTCAAGCGCATCACGGAAGCGTGAGCGTCGTATCGAATACGACGAGGAACGACAGGTCGAACTAGTTGTTCTATGCAGCGGAAATTAAAATTTTTCATGTGACGAAACCACATGATCCAAGAACACTTCTCGGATCATTTCGTCTGAACCACAAACAAGTAATAGGATTACCTCTTGAAGCGTTGTTGTGATCGAGTCTCTAAACGAAGAGACCTCCTGTCTCAAGTCCGATCCGACGGAGGAGATGCTTGCGAGCATGTTGATGAAACACGTGCTCCTCGCAATCCATGTTGATGATCCAAGCGGCAGATCTCCTGATCTCGACACACGAGATCCAACGTCTTCTTCACGAGCGAGGCGCACAGAAGGAGACGGCGATCCACGAGCAAACGATTGGGCAACATAACGACGACACTGCGGCTATGGAGACTCTCTCTAGGGCATCTATGGTGGACGGCCACATGAGAGAAGGAGAGAGGGCATGTAGAGAGAAAAAGAAAGAGAGAGACTTATGTTCTCTTGTGTAAAGAAGAGCAAAGGGGTGCCTCTCCTTTTATAATATTTTGGGACCCATGGATCTCAATCCATAGACAACACAAATCCAATGGCTCTCATTGATTGTGTTTCTTTTAATGGCTAAGATTTGTGTTGGTAAAAACCAATAACAATTAATTTAATTTAGATTAAATCTATATTGATAAATCAATATAAATCAATCCCAAATTAAATCAAGCAATCATGGAGATTATTGAAATGAAGATTGCCTCCTTCCATAATATGGGATTTGGTGGCAATCTCATGTAATCTCATGATATCTCATGAGATTACATTATTCCATGGAAATCTCCAAGATTTACAACACTTGTTGTAAATTATTCAACAAATAATTTATAATTATTCTGTGAATATTGCAATCTTTCCATTGGAAAATTGTGAATCACATTCACAACCCAAAATAAAATGTAAATTACATTTTCAATTTAATATCCAATGTGAATCCAATTCACATCAACATTTAATTAACAAATGTAAATTACAAATAGCTCCCTCTTATATATTATAAATCACATTTATAATATATATGATTAATATGGATATTTCTATCCAAATTATTCATATCCATGATAATTAAATCACATTTAATCATCTTGGATCTCTTTTCTCTTGTGCCCAAATAATATGAATCACATTCACATTATTTACATCTTTGATAATCAAATCACATTTAATTATCTAAGATAACTCTCTTTATAATATGAATCGAATTCATATTAATCATGATAATTAAATCACATTTAATTATCCATTTTCTCAATGCTCGGATACTCATATCAACAATGAAATTATCCTGAACTGTTTCAAGGATAATGTGCTTTCTCCGCGAATACTTGGAGATAAGGACAGGGCGATTGTATTGTTCCATGTATAGTGACTTGGATATTGAGATCAAATCTCAAATCCAGATCTCGGGCCTCCCGTAGATGCTTGATTAAATCAAGACCACAAATCTAATCTTCTCTTTGTATCTGAATCACATTCAGATCAATGTCCAACATTTGGACCAAGATCAGATTACTTCTCTACTAAGAGGAGTCGCTAAAATCCAGACCCGTTTCATCACTCCTTAGGAATGGAAGTATCATGGTTATACAATCGTTTATGATCACATCACCCTCAGGTATTCTCAATACCTGTACATCCTGCACACTGGAAGACCCAGAATAATCCCGAAGTAAAAGATCAATTTTACACTGTCTACTTCAGGGATTTATCATTAAGTTTCTCATTCGATCATTGGGAGTTGGTATCGATCATATACTTTCCAAAAGCATATATCATACCCAGGTGTTGATCATATACTTTCCAAAAGCATATATCAAACCTACAAATTCAGTCAAGCTTCCAAAGCAAGACGACTGTGCACGGAATTTGATTCTTCCCAATATCTCATGAGTGAGCTCATGTCTTCCGGTTCAGTAATGAACCTGTATGATCCCTTTGAGAGATCGTATTACTCATATGCCCTTATATGCACACCAGCGCGCCGGTGTATAGACCTTGATTAGGTCATCAACCTATTGGTCTGCCAAATGTACATACTTAGACATATAGTAACACATCTGTCTCCGGTCAAAGGATGCATGCCTATATCATGACAGTATACGACATAGGACTTTGGTTATCTCGATCTCGTTAGGTCAACTCTTTGACCTAACTAATTTGACACCTCCGAATCTCTATTCCCATGCAGAGGACCTGCATCAAGAGGTCGGTCAGATATCAGCCTAAATGAGAAAGGATTGCCATCTCCTACTCAGGCTGGAGATCATCTCTCAACAATCATTTGACGGTGCTTGATGAGTCCTCAATCTAACTCTTTAGATATTCATCCAAGCACCAGCCTCTATGATTCAATACTTGAAGCAACAGCTGTATGATCATCAAAATGGCCATGGTACATAACCCTAATTGTACTAAGGGACCTATTATGCAAATTAGTTATTCTTCATTTCAGATCAGGGAGTGATATTTGCAATAACATTTATTGCATAATGGCTCGTCGTGGGCTCGCATGTCCAACACCGCCTGCATTTTCAGGAACTCCTCCATGCACCGTTCAGACATAGTCGCTCTGAACCCTAGGTTCCACAAATTTGACACCACCGTCTGGGCCACAGATGCCTCCTTGAGTTGCATAAGAGCAAACAACCGAGGGAAACGATCCTCAAGCTTACCCTCACCAGTCCAGTCGTCTTTCCAGAATCGAAGGAGGTTGCCATCGTCGATCTTGCATACAACCCTGTTTCTGAGCCGAGGAAGGACCTCGTGAATCCCTCTCCATAGCGGGGACTCAAACCGTGTTCGCCCACACTCAAACTGGCCCGTGAGTTCGTGACCCAATAAATAATCCTCAGCAACCTCGCCACTAGAGAAGACGACGGTCCCCAAATGCAGAGAACCCACTTCGCGAGGAGCTCCATGTTCATGTTCCCTACGTCTCAGATTCCCAGGCCCCCATCCTCGCGTCCTCTAGTCATCTCCTCCCAGCTGACCAGGTGCATCCCTGGCCTCTGCTGCTTTCCGTCCGTCCAGAAGAACACCCTCATCAAAGCTTCGATCATCTTTCTTACACCCACCGGTAACCATCTGGTTGAGAAGAAGAACACTGGTATGGCGGAGAGTACATGTTTTAACAGGACCAATTTTCCGCCTTTCGACAAAGTAAAAGCCTTCCAACCCGCTAGTCTTTGCTCCATTCTTTGGATGATGTCATCCCAGTCCGAGTTCTTGAGTTTCCCCATCAGTAGAGGTAGCCCCAAGTAGCGGATGGGGAGATTCCCCAGCTGGCACCCCGTAGCCGTTGTAACTCCGTTGCGCTCCGCCTCATTCATCCCAAATGTTATGACTATCGACTTTCTCATATTTATCTCCAACCCGCCAGATTGCCAAAAATCTCCACTAGATGCACCGCATTATCGATCTGTTTTTGTGAGCCTCCGAGGAAAACGACAGTGTCATCAGTATATTGTAAAACAGGAATAGAAATGTTGTCTCTTCTAAAACCTTCGCACTACCCTGCCTCCACTGCCTGGTTAAGAAAGACCCCCAAAGCATCTGCCACGAGAACGAACAACATAGGGGCCAGGGGGCACCCCTGTCTCACCCCCCGTTGCGGCTGGAAGGATCCCCCCTCGGGCCTCCCATTGATAAGAACCGAATAAGATGTCATAGTGACACATCTCTTCATCCATTCCACCCATAACTCTGGAAAGCCTCTCCTGCGTAAGGATGCCCAGAGAAATCTCCAGTCTACCGTATCGTATGCCTTTGCATAGCCGATTTTCCAAAGTACTGCCGTCGTCCCCGTCCTCTTCCAGTCCAAGCAAATTTCCGATGCCATCACGAGCCCATCCGCCATCTGCCTCCCAGGGGTAAACGCCGACTGCCCCTCCAAGACAACGGAGTCCAACACGCTCCTTAGTCGATTTGCTAATAGCTTGGCCACTATCAAGTATGATGCATTAGAGAGTGCAATAGGCATGTAGTCGTCCACGCTCACGGGTGTGTCCTTCTTTGGCAGCAAGAAGAGCAAGGCTCTGTTGATCACGTCAAAGCCTTTGTTTCTCTCTCTGAACTCGTTAATCATTTCCACCAAATCCTCCTTTAGGAGATCCCAGAATTCCCGGAAGAAGAACACCGGGAATCCATCGGGCTAGGGAGCCCCGTCTGCATTTAAGCCCCACAATGCTCGCTTAATCTCCTCCTCCGAGAATGTTGATATCATACCTTCCGCCTGAGCCTGAGAGAGAGACTGGACTCCTTTACCTAGCCACCACCAGCTGCTTCTCCTCTTCTTCTGGGTAGCCTCCATGAAGTGCTCCTTCAAAGAGGCCCCAATCGCAGGCTCCCCAGACACCCGGACCTTTTTCACCTCCACCTCATGGATGAAATTTCGTCGCCTTCTACCGGTGGACATGGAGTGGAAGAACCTCGTATGGCATCGCCCTCCCTAAGCCACCGCTGTCGCGACCTTTGACACCACTCAACCTCTTCCTTTTTATCTTCCAAGAATAACTCCTCTAGAAGACTCTGTCTCTCCATGATCTCGTCGTGGGTGAGCCCCCTGTCATCGTCCACCGAATCCAGTCTATTCACATGCGTTTGTATATCCAGCCTCCTAGCCCTCCTCCTCTTAGCGTCTCTCCCGAAGGAGGAAAGCAAGGATCGCCCCGGAGCCTCTGAAACCAGGCTCTGCGCTTTGTTTGAGACCATATGTCGCTTTGTAGAGTTTGCGCACCTTCTAATACTCCCCCTTGATCTCAAAACTAGGATGTTGTTGCATATACACTTCTTCATTCAGATATCCATACATAAAAGCACTTTTCACATCCAATTGGTAGAGTGGTCAGGAGAGCAGGACTGCAATGGAAATAAAAATCTGCATCGTAGAGAGGCGAACCACTGGTGAAAGTGTCAAAATAATCCAAGCCATAGGTCTGAGTGTACCTCTTTGCCACCAATCCTGCCTTATAACATTCCACGGAACTATCTGGAAGGTGTTTGGTAGTAAAAACCTACCTGCTACCAACCACAGTTGCATCCCTTGGGGGATCAACTAGCTGTTACGTACCCCAGGACAAAAGTGTTTCCATTTCTTCCTTCATACTCATTTTCCATTCATGAACTAATAATGTTTGCTGATAAGTAGAATGAACTGTAACAGTTGAAAGCCCAGCCACAAATGTCTTGTACTGCTCAGACAGTCTCCCTATGAACACATGGTTGGAGATAGGATGTAGTGTGCACACATGTTTCCTTTTTCGAAGAGCTCTGGGTAGATACGAATGATCTCAGGAGTCTTGAATCTCTTCCTCAACAACCTGCTCGCATGTATGTTTAATTTTCTCAAACACAATCTCATCAGAGTTCTTATCTTGACATACCTTGGGATTATGTGCTGGTGTGATAACAGGGGTGCCATCCGACCAGTATACACTACCCGAAAATGTTGACTACTATCAACGTGGGTGTCTGGAGTCAGAGAGTTGCTTTGAGGAGATGATATAGGGAGTCTGGCCATCTCTATGTCATCATGAGACAACTCGAGAACCGGAGGTGGAATAGGATTGCATAGACCAAAAAAATGTCACATCCACACTAACATGGTAATGAAAATGCACATGATCATAACACCGATACCCCTTCTGGGTTTTGGAGTAGCCTACAAAGACACATTTCATAACCTGAGGAGAGAGTTTGTCGTGGCCATGAGAATGAATGTGGACAAAAGAGGTGCACACAAAGATTTTAGGTGCAACAAGGAATAGGTTCTTGCCAGGGAAGAGTAGAGAATATGGTGTTTGTTCTTCAAATATGGTGGATGGCATATGGTTGATTAGCATGGGAATAGCGTCACCCTAAAAGTGAGAGGATCGCACTTTGAACCAGTAATGTATGAGCCACATCAAGGATATGACGGTGCTTCCTTTCAGCCATGTCATTCTATTGGATAGTATATGGGCACGATGTTTGGTGGATGATCACATGCCCATGCAGAAAAGAGTGGAGATGTTGATTGCAAAAATCAAGAGCATTATCAGTACAAATAGTCTTAACATGAAAACCAAACACATTTTTCATTTCCATAAAAAAGTTATTCATAATAATACTGACTTCGGACTTTGACTTCAAAAGAAAGACCCATGAAAAAACGCGGGTAAAGACATCAACAAAATAAGATAAAACATGTGTCCCAAATGATTAGGGACCTGACTAGGGCCCCACACATCAAAATGTACTAAATCAAAAATAGACTTGCCAACACAAACACGACATCTCGAAAAAGAGCTCCTTTGGTGTTTTCCAAGTTGACAAATTTCACATTAGAGTAATGTGAAAGCATGAATTTGAGATAGGATTCTTCATAATTTTATAGAGGCAAGTGACCAAGACGCAAGTGCCATGTGTAGGCAGACGACCCCTCCAGTAAAATGGAAACATGACCTGCAAAAGGAGATTGTGTCAAGTGGTACACATCCCGTTATTCACAACCATAGCCAATCACCTAGTCTGTCAGCATATCCTGAAAAACAGGAGACACTGGATCAAAAACAGCTCGACAATTAAGCTCCTTGGTAATTCTGGATACAGATAAAAGACTCATAGGGAATTCATGAGCTAGAAGAACATTATTTACTCGAATATTTGGGGCCACTTGGACCTCCTCCTGTCTAGTGATAGGGGATATTCTTCCATTTGCCACCACTAGACCTGTCCAATGGGCCGAGGGCCCGACCGCCCAACACGTCCAGCTTGCTCATGGGTCAGGCTTGGGCCAAGAGATTTCATGAATCGGCCAGCTCGATGTGGCCCGCTCTTTAGAACGCTCATCAACTTAGCGGGTCGTGGACATGTGCCATAAAACCTAGCCCGACCAGGCCCGACCTGCATATGTAAAAATATGGGTTTAAAAATTACATTTTAGATACATTTAATATAATATACTTTAAATTTTTATTTTATATTATCAATATTACATTGTATTTTATAATTTACAAGCAAAGTAGGACATATTATGCTTACTTAAATTTAGAAAGATTAGATGATGCTAAAAAACTTAATTATCTAAATAAATTAGATTAAAAATTTAAGAAAAAATACTTTACATTCGGCCCATGTGTCGGGCCGGCCTGACCCAGCCCAGACCTGGGTCGGTCTTGAACCTTGACGTATAACCCGCGGGGCATCCCAGTACGGGCCTTGGACAAGGGGTTTTAGAACTCCGGCCCGACCTGCACTTTGGTCATGTCTAGCCACCACAATATTCCAATCTGGTGCAACCTCTTGAAGAGTAGTAAATTGATCCTTATTGCCACTGATGTGTCGTGATGCACCCTAGTCTACCAACCAATCATGCATATCAGAAGGACCATATTTACTTCTACACGCATAGCTCAATGTAGGTTACTTGAGGGATCGACGTATGCTACAGTATCAGTAGAAGTAGTACCCATGGTACCTCCTAAAGAAGACGGTTAGGATGCAATCCCATGCTGGCTCAGTCGTTGCATCAGATCCTCATATTCTTCTATGGAGATTCCCAACTTGATATCCTCTTGTGCAGGTATGGCATGACGAGTCATTGGAGGTCTTCCATGCTTTCCCTACCAACGTTCTTTTGTGTTCCCATACGGACACAAAAGGTGCACGAGGGCTTTCCACGCCCGAAATTACGACCCTGTCCCCTACCACGAAAGAAAGTCCCTCGGCCTCTGCCTGAGGGTACAACCATAGCCGATGTGGTCTCCACACGAGTCTCTACCGGAAGGGATATAGACAAGATGTTGAGCCTTTTGAAGGCTTCTTCTATATATGGAATCTCAAAGCAGTGATCATCTGCACTCGAGCGGCTTCATATATAGGGTCCAACCCTCGAATGAAGAGTCTAACCATCAACTGATTTCTGAAGGCGATTTGCGTTGGACACGTGTAAATGGGCAAATAGGAGTACAACCTCTAGAACCCTGAGTTCAAGGTCGAATAGAACTAGACAAGGGGACGGATATTTTGCTTGATTTGAGACATATCCACATATGTCTGAAGAATCTTGGCATAATTCTTCTCTTCCGAGTACATCTTGTGAAGACTATCCCACATGCATTTAGATGTCTTGTAGTGCACAATATCATTCGAAATGCATGAGATGCAGCTACTTATAATCCACGCCTTGACCATAGTATTGTCTTTCTTCCATGTTGCATTAGTAACGGTCTTCTCGATTGGTTCCTCTTTCATAATGATGTGTTCCTTGTCATGCCCTTCTATCACATTCAGAAGAGATTGTAACTACAACACGTAATTTGTACATCCAACTTGGTAATGGTACCAAAGAAGGGATTCTTCATTTCCCATTCGTGAGTAGATGGATATACTACCTCGGACAAATTTTACAATGAATAGAGGACCAACACACAATCACAGTAGATGCAACAAGAAGAAGATGGTTGGAGCCCTCTGGAGGATGGTCTAGACTGCTAGATATAGTCGTGGTGGTTATTGGAAGATATCGAGCGGCTTTGGAGATAGCCGAGGTGGAGATAGCGATGCTGGAGGCGAGCTGGACACCTAGTGCATGTGGAATCAAATGTTAGGTCAAGCGCAGGAGGTAGGATGGCAGCGCAGGCAGGTTGCTGGAGGCAAGATGGCAATGCAGGAAGGTTGCTGGAGGCAAGATGGCGGTGCAGGAAGGTTGCTGGAAGCAAGATGGTGGCGCGAAAGGTGAGATGGCGATGCTAGAGGTCGAGTGGCACTACAAATGTGGCTGGAGATGCGGACGGCAGGCAACACTGCAGGGGTCGAGTGGAGATGTGGTTTCTCATGTGGGGTTTTAGGTCACAAGACCCACGAGAGGGAGCGCCTCTTAGGGAGCTGATACCATCTGAATATTTGCTAAGAGAATTGATAAACTTGTTGTGTTTTTCTCATTAAAATAGCACTCCCTTATATAGAGGGGAGGCTAGGGTTACTGAAACAATTACACATGCACCCCAAGACTATGAACCAAATAATGTACACCAAAACTACTCCAATACCACAGGTATGTATAAATCACAATGTCTCTACTGATGGCAATGGTGAGTTATCTCTACAGCAGGCTACAGTACACGACGAGCATGTTCCTTCATAAGAGCCTAGTGAGCATGTAGAGGGGTTGTTGATGATCTTGTGGTGCCTATTGTGCTTAAGAAGCAGAGGCGTACATGTGCCTCGTATTCTCTTATAATGCAATTATTCCCATATTGACAGGTCGAATCGAATTGAAGCAAATTGCAAATTTTGGGATTTTAAAAATTAGGGTTTTCCGTCCCTAGTTGATCAGTTTTATTTATTCATCTATTTTTATTTATGTTAAATAAATTGAGATTGGATATAATCTCAATATTTAAGGTAGATTAAATTAGGTAGTGGGTCAATTAGAGCCGATTAGAGTCCAACTAGAATTTTATTTAATTGTTACTTTATTCGGTTACCAACTTTATAATTAGACCAACTCTCTCTTTATAAGGGGCACTAGTCCATTGTGAGTCAGATCATATTATGAATTTAAATTTGAGTGTCTTGGTTTGGAGAGAGTCTCGACCATTATCCCCCTTTATCCCAAAATTCTATGGTTTCTACTCTCATCTCGTTCCTCTCTCAACCATGCGAAGGACGTCGCAATTTTCTTCTCTCTTCTCATCCCTTCCCGTTTTTCCGTCTACATCATTTGGTATCAAAGCGAGGAAACTGAATCGTTCTTACGATTCGATGATCCTGTCACATATTGGTGTTTGAAGTTCGTTCTAAGTCATCTCGACCATGGATCGAATTCACGTTCGAAGAAATTCAAGCACCATCTTATATCAAGTGCCAAGGTACAAGCATGGTTGGATTCCTAGTTCAAGGAATCCTGTGTCAACAAAAAAAATCATATTGTTGCACTTCCAATGCAACTTGATTTTGGCAATGCAAAAACGAAGATATTTTTATTCAAGAAGAAGATCTCATTGTTACAAAATCCATACAAGAAGAAAAAGATCTAGAACCCATCTACGATGAAATCCTATGAGATGACAACCACGGAATCATTGATCTATTGGCGTACACAGTGGCGGTCCAAGGAGGTGTCGGGTTGCCACCTCATTTCCCTAGAGTTGTTGTCCAGGCAAACCCCCACCCTCTGCCTCCGTCAACCCCAGAACTACCGTTGGTTACTCCCTTCTTGATGGCTCTCGGTTCCATCGCCTAGACAGGACGTTGCTTCCTCTCTAGAGTAAGCTTCGCCACCAAAAACCTCGAGCCCAACTCCTCTCAATCACATGCACAGACTGAAAATCCACCGCATGTGTCACGAGAGAGGTAGCCGACGTCGTTGTTCCCTCCCACGCCGCCAATGCTGTCGAAGAACCATCCCCAGTGCCATAAGGTGCACACGAATCCTTCCAACCCCAAATACCATCATCTCGTATCGAGATGGCCTTCATCGCTCCACACAACGCTCGCCCCACCGCTGCTCCCACCTCAGCATCGTCGTTGTCGTTATTTGAAGGGGAGAGAAACCCTAACCGTGAGGAGGGTTGCTCTTCAAGGGAATTCGAATCCCTTAAAATTAGGGATTTGGGCTAATTTCGGATAATTTTGATGAAGCCCCTCCTTCAAGAATATTTAAGTCCAAGGTGAAGATTGGTGGGAACTCAAGAGAAATTGTTTTAAGTGACGGGGTAGAAAAATTGCAGCCATCCCCCATGGTGGAAAGAAATTATAAACATAATGTTGAATCGAA
Organism: Ottelia alismoides; assembly: GCA_037367405.1. NCBI lineage: Eukaryota > Viridiplantae > Streptophyta > Magnoliopsida > Alismatales > Hydrocharitaceae > Ottelia > Ottelia alismoides. Next base: position 446,113 of record JAZKJV010011875.1, read on the forward strand.
GATAAATTGGTTCAAATTGGAAAGATGAACCAAACAACTTCTGATGGAAGTCTCCAACGACAGATCGAATATAAAGTAATTCGTCAGGAGACGATTTTTTCAAGCGGTGGAGAATTGATGCAATTATTCCCCAATTGACAGATCAAATCGAATTGAAGCAAATTACAGATTTGGAGATTTTAAAAATTAGGGTTTTCCGTCCCTAATAGATCAGTTTTATTTATTCATCTATTTTTATTTACGTTATATAAATTAAGATTAATTATAATCACAATATTTAAGGTAGATTAAATTAGTTAGTGGGTTAATTAGAGTCGGTTAGAGTCCAATTAGGATTTTATTTAATTGTTATTTTATTCGATTATCAATTTTGTAATCAGACCCCCTTCTCTATGTAAAAGGGGAACTAGTCCATTGTAAGTCAGAACATGTTTGAGTTAAAATTTGAGTGTTTTGATTTGGAGAGAGTCTCTGTCATTATCGCACTTTCTCCCAAAATTCTAGGGTTTCTCCTCTCATCATGTTCCTCTCTCAACCACGTGGAACGTGCCACGATCTTCTTCTCTATTCTCATCCCTTCCCAAATTTCCACCTACATCATCTTGCTTCCATTATTTCTTTGACACACCTATCAGTAAATTTCAAGAGGTTTATTGTGGATCGATCTGTTGTGGAGATTCCACGGACTTATCATGAGGCTATGGAAGACAGTCAGTGGTGTCTTGCAATGGAGGAGGAAATGGTTGCGTTATAGTCACATGACATGTAGAGTTTAGTCTCAGTTCCCCCTGGGGCATCTATTGTCAGTTGCAAGTGGGTGTTCACCGTGAAATACCGATCAGATGGCATAGTAGATCGTCATAAGATGAGGCTTGTTGCGCGAGGGTTCACCTAAACGTATGGGGAAGACTATCAGGATACCTTCTCATTAGTGGCCCACCATTTTACACTTTGGGTTCTTCTTACTGTTGTTGTGGTGCAAGATTGACCATTATTTCAGCTTGACATCAAGAATGCATTTCACTATGGTGATCTCCAAGAGGAAGTCTACATGCAACAACCACCAGGGTTTGTTGCTGAGGGGGAGTGTCAGCAAGTTTGTAGACTTCAGAAGGCTATCTATGACCTTAAGCAAAGTCCAAGAGCATGGTTCCAGAAGCTCTTCGACTCAATTGAGCAGAAAGGGTTCACAAGGTCGAATGTAGATTAGTTGTTGTTTGTTCAGAGAACCCAGAGAGATACAGTTGTTATTATGGTTTATGCTGATAATATCATAGCTACAGGAGATGATGTGCAGGGGATTAGCAAGTCTAAGGAGTTCCTTGGGCAACAATTTGTTATCAAGGATCTTAGTCATTTACGTTACATCCTGGGATTAGAGTTCACCAGGAACTAGTAGATTCTTGCGATGACCCAAAGGAAGTACGTTACAGACCTTTTAGCAGAAACATGCATGACCGGATGTAGACTTGCAACTACTCCTATGGACCCCAGCATGAGACTATACGACATTGATACAGAGGAAGTGGATAAGAGGAGATACAGAGAGCTAGTTGGGAGGATACCTTATGTTACAATCACCTGACCAGACATCTCATTTGTTGGTAGTCGGGTCAGCCAGTTCATAGAGCAACCAAAACAGACACATATGGATGTTGTACATGTGATTCTGAGGTACTTGAAGTCATCTCCAGGTGCAGGACTATTTTTCAAGAAAGGGACATTTATCAATGTCTCGGCTTGTGCAAATGCAGACTATGCAGGATGCCCTAAGGATAGAAAGTCTAACTCAGAGTTAGCAGTATTTATCGGTAGCTCTTTAGTATCCTGAAAGAGCAAGAAACAGAGAATGGTAGTCAAATCCAATGCAGAATCAGAGTACAGAGCTATGGTGCAGGGGACCATTAAGATGAGGTGGGTAAGATCAATCTTGATCGATCTTGCCATTGATTTACCACTTCCCATGCACTTACAATGTGACAACCGGGTAGTACTATTTATTGCCAATGATCTTGATTTTCATGAAAGGACAAAGCATATTGAGGTGGATTGCCATTATACACGTGATATGATTCAGAAAGACTTCATCCCTACCTCTCACATCAGTTCAGGGGAGCAGACTGCAGATATCTTCACCAAGGCCTTGACTTGAGGCTGGTTTCAGAAGTGTGGATCCATGCTGAGCATGATCGACATCTATGCTCCATCATGAGGGGGGATTGTAGAGATACATGTTTTCATATTGTTTCTTTATTTTCTATCTCTTCCATCCACCGTATGTAATTTACCACCGGAACTCTCCTCTATATAGGAGAGCCCTTGGGTCTCATGAATCAATAGATTATTATTTTTCATCAATAGTTCTAATCAACGGAAGTGGTAGGAGGCTCAACCTGCTCGGCAATAAAGGCAAACGTGTGGTAACCATGATTCTAGTAGCAAGTGTCCTCTGAGTGGCCAAAACAGTGACAGTAAGTGCATTGCTGACTATACGTCCGCCTCCTCTACTACAGACACCACGTCCTATGAACTGAGATGAACCTCCTCTGCCGTGAGATGTGGCCATCGCAGAGGAGGTTTGAGCAGTGGCTATATGAGGCATCATGGTCCTGCTCATTCTGACGTAGGCCTCCTCTATAAGATGTATAGAAGCACCCGTAAGAAGCTAGGTGCATGCGACATCGTAATATGAGTTAAGTGCAACGAGAAAAACTCTGACCATAGTGGCATTCATGTATGAATTATGTTGCTCTGTAGAAGCATTCAGAGGCATGAAGCTTCTCAAATATGCCTCTGCACCATGAATAGAAGCATGAAGCGGACAACTATCTTGCTTGGCTATAAAGATGTGTACTAAAGCTGCAGGATCTTCATCTCATTCCATGCATGAGAATATGTGGCCGTGAGTATGTCCTACATTGCCTTGGCAGTGGGTTGATGAAGAAGGTCGTTGGCTATCTCTATGGTAAGAGTACCACACAATCATATACACATATATGTGTCATCTTGCTTCCATGAAGTATTCGTCCATGTATTCTCAGTTGACTTTGGTGGAGTCAAAAGGTGCTCCTTGTTGCATTGCATAATGCTCATGAACTGCATGGACCATGACTCATAATTAGTCCCATCCGTCATACCGATGGGGGTCGGGCCTTTGAAGGCATCATAGGAGGATAAGTCAATCTTACTCTCTTACATGAAGACAAAGAAGTCAAGAAAAGACGCAACAAAGGCTGTAGACCGATTTGAGTATGTCTACACAATCATATGGGGAAGCAGTTGTGATTGCAGACTCAAGGCACAACTACAACAACAATAAAGCATTTTCCCCCAATTAAGTAGGTTGGCTACATGGATTTTTTGCCTCCATTCAGATCTATTTTGGACCATTCTCAGGCTTAAATCCAAATAACTAAGATCCCTTCGGTTAGTCTCATTCTAGCACTTTTTGGGCATTCCTTGCCCTCTCTTAACCGGCTCAACATCCCAAATCTCGCATCTTCTAACTTGTGCATCAACTGACCTCCTTTGCAATGGTCAAATCATTTTAAGCGGTTTTCTCTCAGACTATCCTCTATCGGAGCTACACCAACTTTCCTTCTGATCATATCATTCCGAATCTTTTCGTGTATGACCACATGTCCACCTTAGCATTTCCATTTCTGATATTGTCATTCTCTGCACATGATTATGGTTCATAGGCCAACATTCTGATCGATAGAGCATAGCAGGTCTCACGGCTGCTTTGTAATACTTTCCTTTGACTTCGAAAAGGATCTCTTATCACAAAGGACACCAGAGGCTCCTCTCCACTTTAGCCAACCTACATTTATTTTATGAGTAACAACTCCATCAATTTCCTCATCATGTTGTAAAATAGATCTCAAGTTTCTAAAAGAATCTTTCTTCTCAATGTTATCGCCTCAACTATTCACCTCGAGTCCTTCACTGTTGCTTCCATCAAATATACACGCCTTATATTCAATTTGAACCAAAATAGGAATATTCAATTTTTTTATATTCAATTTGAACCATACTTATATGGAATCCTTTAGTCTCTAAGGCATGTCTCCAAACTTCCAGCTTCTCATTTACTCCATCTCTTGTCTCAAAAATCAACACAATATCATCGATAAACAAGGTATCTCATCCTGAAAGTGACTAGTCAACTCGTCCATAATCAAAGTAAAAAGGAATATACTCAAAGCTAAACATTGATGCAGACCGATGTTGATGTTAAAATAGTTAGTCTTCCCAGAATGAATCCTTACACAAGATGAAGCCCCGTCATACATATCCTTTATAAGGTTAATGTATAGGACAGGAACTTGCTTCTCTCCAAAACTCACCATAAAATCTCCCTTGGGACTGAATCATAAGCCTTCTCCAAATCAATAAAACTCATACGATGGTTCTTTTTAGTTCTATAAATCTCCATTGTTCTCTTCAACAAGTGGATAGCTTCAATAGTTGAGCGACCTGGAATGAATCTAAATTGGTTTTCAATTACTTTGGAAACTTGTCTCAACCTCCTTTCGTCACACATTACAAATTTTTATAATACGACTCATCAGATTGATACCTCTATAATTCAAACAATTTTGAATGTCTCTTTTATTCTTGTAAAGAAGCCCCTCAATGCTTCTCCTCCATTCTTTAGGCATTTTCTTGCTTCGTCAACTAACATTGAATAAATTTGTGAGCCAAATCAAACCCCATTCACCTAGAACTCTATAGAAATGTCATTAGGTCCTACCCCTTTCCCAGATTTCATAACCTTTAAATCCCCATCTACTTCTTTCCTTTGTATCTATCTATAGCTTGCATGATTCATGTAACATTCACTGCCAGCAAGATCTCCCAAAGTAATCTCTTTATTCCCTTCCCTTATGAAAAGCTTATGCAAATATTGCTTCAATCTAGTCTCTATATTCTTTTGAGTAACAAGCACATGTCCTTTCTCCTCCTTGATGCAACTCACTTGAGAAAGATCTTTGGTCTTTCTTTCTCTTGCTTTGGCCTATCTAAATATATTCTTCTTGCCCTCCTTCGAGTCAAGCTTTTTGTACAAAAACTTCATAAGCTTTCTTCACTTACAGCCTTTTTTGCTTCCTTCTCCGTTACTTTGTAGTTTGTGGCAGTTTCCTCTGTTTTATCCTTATATATCGCTTTAAAGAAATCTCTTTTAATTTAAGACTCTAGACACAACTATTCCCATCAATTTTGGGGACTCTTTAAGATAGTTTCAGGTGATTTATATATCTGAAATCACCCCAAAAATGCAAAAATTGTGTACTAAATCACGATGATATTCATAAATGGGTTGGTAGAATCTTCTAGCAAGGGCCAAGGGGCATTGCTAGCACCACTGGAGTGCCACAAAAAGTGCAGGAGGGACTACTGGCAGTGTTGCAGCGGTGGTTAGTAGTGTCGCAGAAGCTGCTAGCGATGTCGCGGTTGCGGCTAGCGGTGTTGCAGGCGGTGGCAGTAGCCACATGCGATATTGTAGAAGAGGCTGAAGGAAAAACCAATGGCTGGCAGCAACGATGAAGATGTCCGACGACGATGAGGGAGAAAAGGGGGCAACAGGTGGGCTAGGGTTCAGGGGAATCGAGCTCCAGTCAAGGATCGTGGCTCTGATACCATGTGGAGAGAGAAATAATGAATTATTTATTATACAAATAGGGTTTTTATCAGTAGTGCCCCTCCGAGATATTGCAATATCAGTTATGCCCCTCCCTTTTCGGGAATATCAGTTGTACCCCCAACTTCTTCCCATTCTATCACTTGTGCCCCTCCATTAGTTTAACCGTCAATGAGTTGACTTAACCATGGTTTTTCAAATCATGGTGCAGTTAAGAGGGGTATAATTATCCAGACTTCTTCTTCATCTTCTTCCTCCTCCATTTGTTCTTCTTCCTTTCTCTTCATAATTTCTCTCTTAGTTACACCTTCATGCATCCATCAAATCTCTAAAATTTTTGCATTTTCATGGATATATTCACTCATTACGGATCAAACGGTGACTTTTATTGAATTTTTTGGTGAATTTTCATGAATCAATTAGTTAAAAATTTATCTTAACTTAACAAAACAAAAGCTGACGGTAGGTGGCAGGGATAGTGGCTGAAGGTGGATTGTAGGCAAATGGTAAGGGAACAAAATCGGTGACTGACGACGAGCGTGGACTGAAGGCTGGTGGTTGGAACGGTATCTGACGGCGACAGTGGCTCACGGTGGGTGACGGAGACAGGGGCCGACGGTCCGTGGCGTGGTCAGCGTCTAGCTGTTAGTGTCGGGGACGGTAGTTGGAGGTAGGAGGCCGGGACGATACCTGATGATGGGTGGCAGAGGGGAAGGTGCGGGGCAGAGGAAGGGAGAGGGGTGGGGGCAGGGGGAGGCACGAGGCAGGGAGAGGCGCGAGGCAGGGGGAGGGGATGGGGGCGGCGGGGGCAGAGGGCGGCGCGGGGCAGGGGGAGGGGGAGGCCCAGGGGGCAGGGGCGGCGGGGACAGAGGGAGGTGCGGGGCAGGGGGAGGGGGAGGCCCAGGGGGCGGGGGCGGCGGGGGCAGGGGGAGGCGTGGGACAGGGGGAGGGGAGGCCCAGGGGTCGAGGGCGGCGAGGGCAGGGGGAGGCGCGGGGCAGGGGAGGCGTAGGGGGCGGGGGCGACGGGGAAAGGGGGAGGCGCAGGGGGAGGGGAGGCGCGGGGTTGCGGGGGTGGCAAGGGCTGGGGGAGGTGCAACGGGAGGGGGAGGCGTGGGGCAACAGGGGCAGGGGCGGGGGGAGGAGGCAGGGGCGGAGGAGCTAGGGGCCAGGGGGGCCGTGGAGGAGCTGGGGCGGAGGTGCGAGGGCCGGGGAGGAGCTCAGGACGGAGGGACGAGTTTGTGCGCAGAGGGGGAGGCGTAGGTACGCGGGGAGGAGCTTGGGGTGGAGGGATGGGCTGAGGGCGGTCGGGAGGAGCCGCTGGAGGAGCAGGTGGCTGGGAGAAGAAAGAGAAGGCGGAGGAAGAGGATGGGGGAGGAAGAAGAAGAAGAGTTGGATATTTCAGTCCATTTTTTTCAATTAATTCCACTTGGGTCCTTGAAGTTAACGTCCGTTTGTATTATGGATGGACGGAAACTAACCCGAGAGGCACAAGTGATAGAATGGGAAGAAGTTGGGGGTACAACTGATATTCCCGAAAAGGGAGGGGCATAACTGATATTGCAATATCTCGGTGGGGCACAACTGATAAAAACCCTACAAAATATCTCTCACAATTACAATTAACATAAACAACAAAGCCTTTTCCCACAACTAAGTAGGGTCGGCTAACAATTACAATTAATAATTAGCTAAATTATTATGACACCTTGGCCATATTAGGATAGAATGCTTGATGATCCTTAGAGATGCTACCTAAATAGGGGCCCTCATAGACCCCCTTTATTTTTAGGTTCAACCTAGAGACGCTATTTAGTAAAGAAGATAAAAAATCCTCGACTGGAAAGTTGCAATCGAGACCATGTGATCAACAAGGTGGTGACACAATTTACAATCGTAAGGATTCAAATAAAATCATACAGTTTTGAAGTAAAAAATAATAGGGCAGTATAAATCATATTCTCTCAAGACGAGAGTTGTCTTTTCTCTCTATGAAATAGTGGGTGATAAGTTAAATGTTAGGCCCAAAGCATTTAGTGGATCCTCATCTACAATTTACTACCCCAGAAAGAAGAAAATACAGCTCAACACATGCCATTCTCAGCTTCAATTCCAAATAAATAACATCATGCTTTGTGCTTTCCAGTTGGTCAAATAAAACTTCAATTATCTTAGAACCAAATTGGCATATTATTCATTGTGAAAATTCCCGGTCAAAGAATAATTCTATGAAATAACTGCAAATTCCAACTAAACAAATCCAGGTCAATTAAGCTGAAATTATATGCAAGCAATGGCATTTATACCTTACGCCAACAATTGTCTTGAAGTCATCTTCCAGGGAACGAACCATATAGCTATAAAAATCATACCTCCAGGAAAGATTGTGATTCTGCAATTTGAATTTAAAAAAAAAGATGACAGCAAAATGTAATACTCAATTTTCTATAAAGCAGCACATCGGATAGAGCTCAAAGGCAGACAATGTAATATACAAGAATCTGTAATGCTGAATAGAATGCTCAAACTTTTCTAAATAATAGCCTGGGATAAATCTTGATTCTGGTCAAGAATTTCAAGAAAAATAAACAGTGGTCAAAACAAGTATAACACTAGTATGAGTAAAAGATTACAGAAATTTATAACGTTTAACGAAAAAATCACTGGAAAGCATCCATACTTTACGTGATTTAGAAGGTTAAATTGATTATTACCATGATAAAGGCTTTACGCAGGGTCAGATAATCAGCACGTCCCACAGTAAATCCAAATTGACGAATAAAACACACCTGCAAATGTCAAAAAACTGAATAAATTTAAATAACGAGTCCAACTTTTTCTCAGTGAACTGCATACCATTCTCTACAGCTAATTCCAGCATGAAGTTACAGCTTATTGTTTTTTTTGGAAAATGTGAACCCTTAGGATCCAGGTGCCCGAATGTCGGCTTCGGTCTCTCATGTCGCCCCCTCGACGCCATGTCGGTGCCACAACACCTTGACTAATGGAATCTCTTTGCTGCGAAGCTTCTTCACAGCACTGTCAAGTATCTGCACTGGCTTCTCCACATCTTAACTTCAACTGTCTCAGATGCAACTTTAGATGACTTAGATGTAGATATGGATGATCTAGATGTAGAATCGCCAAGTCTGTTGGCGAAAGTAAAACTCAAGCGGTGAGGTAGCCTACAAATGGCTCTTCCGTCTCGCCCTCTAATTGGAAGTGCGGTCCAATAGAGGGATAGGTCTACTCCAAAACTACGCCACTGAGACGGGTGAGAGAGACTCTCCGGAAAAGTCGTTCTAGAAAACAGCCAGACCAGTAATGGGCAACCGAGCACGTACGAAAAACTAAAACCGAGGATCCCCCGCCTGGGTGTCCTAAAACAGAGGGTCAGCGGAACTGGTCAAAGTCGGGATCCCAACGAGGCGTAAAAACACTGCGAGCTCGCGTAAAAACTGAAAAGGGACTGGGATCCTAGACCCGCGCACTTGGCGGACGCTACCCTAACTGGGCTTCCTATCTCCCGCCCAGTTGAGGGTCACCGCGCCCTCGCACGGTCAGGTGTAAGGGGCACTCTAACCGGCAGTCTTAATTATAGGTCATCACTAATTCTTCATCAACCCTGTAGATGTACTAACTCACATTATTATCTTAAGAGTTATCCAATTAAAGCGATGCTTGCATTGTGTATTGCCATATCCTTGATGATAAATGCAACACTTTAAGTCTTGTGGATAACTTATATCTTTCATATTTAATGACGAAATCTGATATTTGTAATATTTAACATTGATTTCTACATCTTGTCAAAATGAAACTGAACCTCCATGCTGGATCTGTACTTCCATATGCACTTCAGAGAACAAGTATTGAACATAATCCTTGTGGTGATATCTCCTATTTTTCATGTGACGCCCGCTCCTTAACGGATCTGGATACCCGTTTACATATCACCCGTAGTATTATGTTCGCTAAATTATCACATTAGAGTGCTGAAAATCAGGGGGAAATTTTTTTTTTTTTTTTTACAGATGACATTCGCAAATTTAATAACAAGCCACAGAACTACACTATGTCACAATTATATTGCATAAATTCCATAGCAGTTGGCATGTAACAATAGAGATTGTATTATGTACATGCATCCCAGTTATAGAGGAAGAGAAATAAAAAGCATATAATAATTTGAATAAACTATAGCATGCGTACCTGATAATTGTAACTGCAGAAGCTGATGTTCAATTCTCCCAATACAACGGTGCAGGTATTTTGCCTGCAATCCATGGAATAGGGAGAAAAGAACATCAACAAACGTTGAGTACATCTAATTTATTAATAATAACAGGATATTTAATGTCTACAAAAGAAAGCAAGTAAATTGGCTATGATAAATTAAAATTTAAAGCTACTTGCAATGAAACAGGCTTTGTTTGGTATGTAAAACTCCATTCTACTCATCCTACACTAATTACCCACATTAATCATTGATATACAACCATCATATGATCCATATTTAAGTCATTGCCTTTCTATTTGAGAATGTGAATGATGAGACTATGATATGATTATTATCCTTATTAAATGCTTATAATGATGATTAATAATCTTGTGGATTGATCATAGTAAGGGTATATGATGGATCCGGGGTTTTGATTCTTTTCTTGTTGATTTTCTTAAGCTTAGTGGATAGTCTGTGGTCTTGGTCTAGGTAAGACCTCACACTATGACTCTAAGGTAGTAAGGAAGCCTTAGGGTTGGGGTGCCTCCGTAGGCATGCGGTGGAGTAAAATGCATCCTAACTAAGTTCCCAACACGTTCACTAGCTATTTCAATCAACTGTAATAGTAGGTTGTAGTCTGATAAGGATGATTTTCATGATATGGTCTTTTCTCTTTGTCAGGAATTATTGGCAGAAAAGTAACTAGTTCAACGGAAACCAACTCAACTGTAACCAAGCTTCCATGTAACCAATTCAACTGTAATTCAACTTTAGCCAAACTTAATTATGACTCAATCCAATCTCAAATGTAACTTTTTCCAAAATTCTACTGTAACTGATTCAGATGTAGCCATAGAGGATTCAGATATATGTAGGGATGATTCGGATGTAGCATCGCCAAGTGTGCTGGCGAAAAAAATAAATAAAACTCAAGCGGTGAGGAAGCCTACAAAAGGCTCTTCCGTCTCGCCCTCTAATTGGAAGGCGGTCCAATAGAGGGATAGGTCTACTCCAAAACTACGCCACTGAGACGGGTGAGAGAGACTCTCTAGAAAAGTCGCTCTAAAAGAAAAACCGGCCCGACCAGTACGGGCTCACGAGCTCGAAAAACTAAAACCAAGGGTCCTCCTGCCTAGGCACCCTAAAGAACAAGGGTCAGCGGAACCGGTCTTTAAAAGAAACCTGTGGATCCCAGAGAGGCGTAAAAACTGCGAGCGCTCGCGAAAAACCGAGAAAAAGACTGGGATCCTAGACCCGCGCACGAAGCGGCCGCTGCCCTAGCTGGGCTTCCTATCTCCCGCCCAGTTGAGGGTCACCGCGCCCTCGCACAGTCATGTGTAAGGTTCACCATGACTGGCACTTATTATTTATCAGTCATTACTGAATCATCGTCACTGTCTTGATTCCTCATTCTCTCTCAATTTCTGTTGTGATTAACTTTACAGATCTAGGCATGTCGACAATCTTATGGAATAGTGATCCATAATAGTGATTCATACTTAAATGATTGATCATGAAATTTGTCAGTCATTGATCATAGATTATCTCAAAATTTGGCACCTGCTTGTGGATCTAGATTATATAAATTACTTGATTACGGATTCTATCCTTATTCTACTGAGAGAACTTAATAATGATAGGGAAAATCTTTCCGAGGTTGTAAGTGGTTTGTCATATTTTTAAACTTACTGAGGTGTCACGCCTTCTTTAGGATACTATATTAGAGTCAGAGATGATGTACATCACATAAGCCTACAATATCCCGTATTAAGGGGATTAAAAATATTAATTCCAAGACCTAGTGTGATGAAAAAGGCGTTATACTAATGAACTCAACAACTCCAAGGTTCTCTTGTGATAATAGCATAGTTGAATACTTTCAACATTCAATAAGCAATGTAAATATGATTTTCTCTTTTCAGTAGTAAGCTCAGTTAAGTTAACAGAATGTGTTGATCAGCTGTTTGTAGATCACTAATAAACTTGAGATCATGAAATCCATAACCACTTAAGTAGATGCTTTCAAGCCGCAACACTCTTACATCGAGGATAGAACTAGCTAATAATTACTTGATGAACCCTTCAGGCCTATACCAAAGAAATTTGAATTTCTGGATAAAAACTGCAAAATTTCTTTCTTTCTTTTTTTTTTTTTCCTTTTTGTTTTCAGATCAAATCTTTGGAGTCTTTTCCTTTATAGGTATAATTTGGTTGATAGTAAAGGGAGTTAACATCAATGTTATGCTTTATATAAGAGGTTAACATTCCAAAATATATCCAATCTCTAACCTTCCTACATATGTCAAACTAAGTAAACCTCTATAAGAACACATCATCCCAATCAGATAGGCTATTTTGTCGTATAGAAATCAAGATAAATCCACAACCCAAGGAGTATGTGTTAAATCCTTATCAACATGTGATACTCAAATGCTCAGCTAGGATATGTTCCATTTCTATGAATTACCCTAGTGTTTTTTTTTTCTATTTGAGAATGTTTATTTCCACAGGCAACAGTTCATTGAACCATCCTACTTCCCAATTTGTCCAAACCACACATAAATGTGGCATCTAGAACAGCTTCATCTTATGTTCCATGCAAATTTTGATTTGCAGTGATTATCGATAATAGCGTGCCCACTCTTGTCAGGAATAAAAGAATTTTCAGGCCACAGGTCAACCTGATTAGCTGGGTTAACTTTAAGAGCCTAACCCCCAATTTGCTTCTATCTTTAAACCTATGTTGGAAATTATTGAATTGATTCAAAACTTTGATTAAATACATATCACATTTCATCATTTCATCTAATTTCAAAGGTAAAATAATAGACTCTGAAATTAAGTTTTAATGAGCCTAAAGGCAGCAAGAAGAGGTCACAAATTGTACAAAGACATGGACTAATTCATGAACACTTTAATCTTTTCTTGATTTGTAACCATCCAGGAGTATTGGTTTATAACCTTATATAAGTCAGAGGATGGAATAATCGTGTAAGAACATGGATTGCAGCAAGAGATGGATAAAGATGTACCTATATTGATCTTCAAATTTGGAGAAGATCAACATTTGCATGCAGCATTTTCTTCGTCAGTTGCTGAATGGTGGCTTTTAGCTTCAACTTAAGCAGCAAGAGGAAGTCTTAGATAGTTGTTGGCTTCAACACCATTGATTGGAGTCAGTAAATGGCTGATTGAAGCAATGCTTAGAGAGTTGCTGGCAGCAAAGTTGTTCCAGTACCTTTGGATCTTTAATTTTTGGAGATCTCACATGCATGTGGCAGAACATGCAAGCAAAAGCTTCAAGTAGATCAGCACACCTTGATCGAAGAGGGAAGCAACAATTTAGTTGCTCCAGGGAGGTCTTCCAGTTGCTTGGATTTGGATTTCCAGGAGATGTTGGAGCAGCTGATTTGGATTTCCAAGCAATGCTGCAACCAAAATAGGAGGGCTGGGGGATCTCACGTGGAAAAGGAATTGGGAGCCTCTTCGGTGTGGTTAAATTTGAGAAGTTTGGGGGTTTTCAGATTGTACCTTGTATATCTCCCATTTTGGAGATCAAAACCAGCATGTAGTGGCTTTAATAGAGGGCCAACTGCAGTAGCAACATCCAAAAAGGGGACAACAGTGACTCCTCAAGGACATGCAGCAACATCATAGCAGATTGGGGGACTCCAAAAATGATAGGAAAGCATCGGTAGTTGGAGATAGGATAGAAACTCCATTTTCCCGCAAGGAATAGAGGAGAAAAGAGGGCTCGTCGGCTGGAATTTGAGAGGAGAAAGAGTGACTTTCTTGGTGGGAAAAAAAAGAGGGAAGAAAAAGAACGAGGGTTGGGGTTTATATAGTAAGGAGAGAAGGCTTATTTCTTGCCAAGTTGAGGGTATAAAGAGGCCAAGTGTAGGGAGGGACAGCTGCTGCTGTCCTGGAATTAAAAAAATTATTTTATTTATTCTTTTTTTTTTACCATATTCTTTGAATACCAAAAACATCCGCATTCGTGCCTCGAGTGTCGGATTTTGATGTACAATAGCTCGTTTCGATCGTCTCTGAATGACGATCAAAATGAGTATAATATTCATATACTTTCGGTCGGGTTTTGAATACCCGAAATTTTCGGATACGGCTTTTGTCTAAGAATAAATTTTGTAATTTAAAATATCATATGACCTCCGATTGACGAACGGTCGATTCCGTTGGTCTTGTATCGTCGAATCGGATCAAATGACGGTCTCGGCTTGTTTCGCGGTTTCCGAATTTGCGTCGCGGCTTTTCACGGCGCGCGTTACGGATTGACTGATTTTTGGTCGATTTCTCCCGAACAACTTTTGATTCACGATTAATTGATCGTTTTAAGTTGTTTAGCATTGACCGATAATGTTTTTGGGTTCATTAGACCCAAAATCGGACGACTTCGGGTTTGATTGGAAACCGGATGTTACAAATATAAAAACCTCAAAGGGAGTCTCGTCCTCGAGACTCGAGTTAAGGCTATTCGGTGACTTGTTTGAATTTCATATGGCCATAAAAACCTCAAAGGGTTTTGAACCCATAAAAAAAAACCTCAAAGGGAAAACAAGTCATATATTCACCTATATATAATTACGAAAGCTTGTTGTGCTTATTTTACTTAGAAAAGCTGTGGATATCTCGCTCGTATGTCGGCTTCGATCTCTCGTGTCGCTTCTTCGACGCTGGGTCGGTACCACAACACCTTGACCAATGGAATCCCTTTGCTGCGAATCTTCTTCACAACATTATCTAGTATTTGTACCGACCTCTCCTCGTATGTCAAATCAGTTCCACTTCAAGGTCCTCGTAGTCATGTCGTGGTGAAGGTCGTACTCGTAATTCCTTAGATTGATAGGTGTGGAGAAAGGGTTACTCGATATACCACCTTACACATACGAGTAATAATTTCAAATCATCTAACATATCGATGCCAATTTGACGTGGACATCAAATCTATGTACTTCTTTCATGGGAGATACTCGTACGAACACAAAATCTCCTATCTGTATTTACAAATATTTCATCCGTATGAGAGGTTTAATTGAATATCGATAAGTCATATTTTGAATGGATAAAGAGAAGATGTTCGGATTACTTGAAAGTCTACATCTCTTTTCCGATGATATGTATAGCTTTTCTAGCGGCTATGAGCCGTCAGAAGTCTTTACCTCATGTGGTACACCATAAAGTCTGATAATGTTCTATACATACCATCAAGCCATCCTAGATGGAGTGTAGATTATGCTACCAGGTATAAAATGAGCTGACTTGGTCAATCTTTCAACGACCCTAAAGCATTGTGGTCACCATGGTGTCCTTGGTAGTCTAGTAACAAAATTCATTAAGGCACTCTCCCACTTTTACTTGGGAATGGGGAGATATTGTAATAATCATGGTGGTCTTCTATGTTCAACCTTGACCATTTGACAGGTCAAGCATCTGCTAACGAGATGTATTGCATCTCGCTTCATCTCGTTCCACTAGAATGTTGACGTTAATCACAATACATCTTGGTGTTGCTAGGATGAATAGATAATCGAGAACTGTGTGCCTCATCAAGGATGTCTCTACATAACTGTTCATCGTTGGGCATAGCTACCCGGCCAACTTTCCACAAAATAAACTTGGTTATTACAAAATCATCACCTTAGTCTTTGATGACACGCATGTATCGGTTTCGAATTTAAGGATCTGTTCTCTGACCTTCTAATATGCAATTCTAAAGACCGTTGAATCGCTGAGGCACAACAATATATATATATATATAGATGCACTCTCATATGGATGCTAATTAGTCAAAGCTTGTGAGTACATTACACGTGTATAGCAAGTTTATCGTATGTGCATGAGCTCTACTGGTAAGCGCATTTGCCACTGTATTTCCTTTATCGAGATGGTAATACATCGTCTCATGTTTATCTCCTTTTGATCATAGATGTACTTTAAACCTTTACGATCTGTGAAAATTTTGAAATTCACCTCATAGAGATAGTAGAGCCCGATCTTTAAAGCGAAAATAACTATCACCGACGCCAAGTCAAGGATGAGGTAATTCCGTTCATGCGACCTCAATTGATATGATGCATAAACACTCACATGACTTGGCTGCATCAGAACTGTTCCTAAACCTTCTCTTGCAGCATAAGTATATACGGCATAATCCTGGGTGCGTGAAGGAAGCGCAAAGATAGGCACAATCGCCAATCTTTCCTTCGATGTCCTGACGCCTGTTCGCATAATAATTACAAATGAAAGGAACTCTCTTCACGTGTCAGGAAAAGAATGAGTCAAGAAAAGCTACTGACAAAACGTTTGTAATAACTATATAGTTCAAGGAAGCTTCAAATTCGAATGATTGTCTTGAGATGTTCCCAAGACATAACTTCCTTAATGTTCGTAGGGTCTACTGGCATACCTGCTCCAGAAATGACATGCACAAGGATTGGGATAAATTTAGAACTTACTTTTGCTCGACTTGGTTTACAACTTGTACTTTTGAAGTATATCCATGTCTGTCTTTAGATCACTGATGTGATCCCTATTTATTTCGGGAATATATCAGCAACACATCATAGATGCATACAATTACAAACTCGTCCAAGTATGGACGGAAGTCCTGTTCATTATAAAAGTTGTAGGGGCATTTGTGAGCCCAAATGTCATCACGACAAACTTGTAGTGCCCATATCTAATCTTGAATGTTGTTTTTGGAATATTCGAATATCAAATCCTTGGTTGATGGTAACCATGTCGAATGTCGATCTTCGAGGATACCGAAGATCCCTGTAACTGATCAAATAGGTCATCTATGTGTGGCAGAGCATAATGGTCGTCCACCGTTTTCTTGTTCATCTAAACGTAATCTATGTACGATCTCATCGACCCATCATTCTTTCTGACAAAATGAACTGGAGCATTTCAAGGTGGAGTGTTCAGCCTTACGAAACCTACGTTAAGTAACTCTTGCGAATGCATCTTGAGTTTTCTTAAGTCGGCTAGTGCCAAGCGGCACAAAGCCATCGAGATTGGTTGTATATATGGTAATAATGTAATTTCAAACTCAATCTTTCTCAGGTGGTAATCATGACAAATCATTAGAGAATACATTAGGAAAATCTGACACAATCATGATGTTAGGAGCCATCGGCTCTCCATCAGATGTCTTTCCGATAATTACTAGAAATGTGTCGCATTCACGATCTATGAGTCTTTGAGCTCTCAACACTGAAGTGTACTCCATTTTGGAGTCATGTAAGGTATTCTTAATGGTAAACTCGGGTATGTTCGGAATCTTGAAGACAGTCGTCTTCATGAATTAATTACTTAAGGCATGATGAGCTGACATTTAAATCATACCCAAAGTTGGGTCAACTTATTGAGCTGTAATAGCAGACAGTCTGCTATCGTCTCATGTCCACCAATCAACATTGGTAGCTATCAGACTATTAGTCTTATGATGATTAACTAGCCACCCGGCCCATAATGTGACAAGGATGATATAGGGCATCTGCACCTCTACCTACCGAAGCTAGAACTCGAAGTTCGTCTATCGCTTCAGAATCAATTAAAACAAAGAAAGGCCGATTCAGGACGCCATGGTTCTATGTAAGAACCGATATCATTAGTGTTCATGGATATTTCTAACTATGCTTTTTCTCTTCTTGGGATACATATGGAAATTAGTTGCAATTGGTGACATCTGTGGTCATTAGTTTTGAATGTCATATTTCCCCTTCAGACTCGTGACAAGTCAGAGGACTGTCGTAATCCGAGAATTCAATGTGATCAGAACTATAATACTACGAATGTATGTAGCGGGGTACCACTGCTCTGATACAAACTGTGACGCCCGCTCCTTAACGGATCTGGATACCCGTTTACATATCACCCGTAGTATTATGTTCGCTAAATTATCACATTAGAGTGCAGAAAATCAGGGGGAATTTTTTTTTTTTTTTTACAGATGACATTCGCAAATTTAATAACAAGCCACAGAACTACACTATGTCACAATTATATTGCATAAATTCCATAGCAGTTGGCATGTAACAATAGAAATTGTATTATGTACATGCATCCCAGTTATAGAGGAAGAGAAATAAAAAGCATATAATAATTTGAATAAACTATAGCATGCGTACCTGATAATTGTAACTGCAGAAGCTGATGTTCAATTCTCCCAATACAACGGTGCAGGTATTTTGCCTGCAATCCATGGAATAGGGAGAAAAGAACATCAACAAACGTTGAGTACATCTAATTTATTAATAATAACAGGATATTTAATGTCTACAAAAGAAAGCAAGTAAATTGGCTATGATAAATTAAAATTTAAAGCTACTTGCAATGAAACAGGCTTTGTTTGGTATGTAAAACTCCATTCTACTCATCCTACACTAATTACCCACATTAATCATTGATATACAACCATCATATGATCCATATTTAAGTCATTGCCTTTCTATTTGAGAATGTGAATGATGAGACTATGATATGATTATTATCCTTATTAAATGCTTATAATGATGATTAATAATCTTGTGGATTGATCATAGTAAGGGTATATGATGGATCCGGGGTTTTGATTCTTTTCTTGTTGATTTTCTTAAGCTTAGTGGATAGTCTGTGGTCTTGGTCTAGGTAAGACCTCACACTATGACTCTAAGGTAGTAAGGAAGCCTTAGGGTTGGGGTGCCTCCGTAGGCATGCGGTGGAGTAAAATGCATCCTAACTAAGTTCCCAACACGTTCACTAGCTATTTCAATCAACTGTAATAGTAGGTTGTAGTCTGATAAAGATGATTTTCATGATATGGTCTTTTCTCTTTGTCAGGAATTATTGGCAGAAAAGTAACTAGTTCAACGGAAACCAACTCAATTGTAACCAAGCTTCCATGTAACCAATTCAACTGTAATTCAACTTTAGCCAAACTTAATTATGACTCAATCCAATCTCAAATGTAACTTTTTCCAAAATTCTACTGTAACTGATTCAGATGTAGCCATAGAGGATTCAGATATATGTAGGGATGATTCGGATGTAGCATCGCCAAGTGTGCTGGCGAAAAAAATAAATAAAACTCAAGCGGTGAGGAAGCCTACAAAAGGCTCTTCCGTCTCGCCCTCTAATTGGAAGGCGGTCCAATAGAGGGATAGGTCTACTCCAAAACTACGCCACTGAGACGGGTGAGAGAGACTCTCTAGAAAAGTCGCTCTAAAAGAAAAACCGGCCCGACCAGTACGGGCTCACGAGCTCGAAAAACTAAAACCAAGGGTCCTCCTGCCTAGGCACCCTAAAGAACAAGGGTCAGCGGAACCGGTCTTTAAAAGAAACCTGTGGATCCCAGAGAGGCGTAAAAACTGCGAGCGCTCGCGAAAAACCGAGAAAAAGACTGGGATCCTAGACCCGCGCACGAAGCGGCCGCTGCCCTAGCTGGGCTTCCTATCTCCCGCCCAGTTGAGGGTCACCGCGCCCTCGCACAGTCATGTGTAAGGTTCACCATGACTGGCACTTATTATTTATCAGTCATTACTGAATCATCGTCACTGTCTTGATTCCTCATTCTCTCTCAATTTCTGTTGTGATTAACTTTACAGATCTAGGCATGTCGACAATCTTATGGAATAGTGATCCATAATAGTGATTCATACTTAAATGATTGATCATGAAATTTGTCAGTCATTGATCATAGATTATCTCAAAATTTGGCACCTGCTTGTGGATCTAGATTATATAAATTACTTGATTACGGATTCTATCCTTATTCTACTGAGAGAACTTAATAATGATAGGGAAAATCTTTCCGAGGTTGTAAGTGGTTTGTCATATTTTTAAACTTACTGAGGTGTCACGCCTTCTTTAGGATACTATATTAGAGTCAGAGATGATGTACATCACATAAGCCTACAATATCCCGTATTAAGGGGATTGAAAATATTAATTCCAAGACCTAGTGTGATGAAAAAGGCGTTATACTAATGAACTCAACAACTCCAAGGTTCTCTTGTGATAATAGCATAGTTGAATACTTTCAACATTCAATAAGCAATGTAAATATGATTTTCTCTTTTCAGTAGTAAGCTCAGTTAAGTTAACAGAATGTGTTGATCAGCTGTTTGTAGATCACTAATAAACTTGAGATCATGAAATCCATAACCACTTAAGTAGATGCTTTCAAGCCGCAACACTCTTACATCGAGGATAGAACTAGCTAATAATTACTTGATGAACCCTTCAGGCCTATACCAAAGAAATTTGAATTTCTGGATAAAAACTGCAAAATTTCTTTCTTTCTTTTTTTTTTCCTTTTTGTTTTCAGATCAAATCTTTGGAGTCTTTTCCTTTATAGGTATAATTTGGTTGATAGTAAAGGGAGTTAACATCAATGTTATGCTTTATATAAGAGGTTAACATTCCAAAATATATCCAATCTCTAACCTTCCTACATATGTCAAACTAAGTAAACCTCTATAAGAACACATCATCCCAATCAGATAGGCTATTTTGTCGTATAGAAATCAAGATAAATCCACAACCCAAGGAGTATGTGTTAAATCCTTATCAACATGTGATACTCAAATGCTCAGCTAGGATATGTTCCATTTCTATGAATTACCCTAGTGTTTTTTTTTTCTATTTGAGAATGTTTATTTCCACAGGCAACAGTTCATTGAACCATCCTACTTCCCAATTTGTCCAAACCACACATAAATGTGGCATCTAGAACAGCTTCATCTTATGTTCCATGCAAATTTTGATTTGCAGTGATTATCGATAATAGCGTGCCCACTCTTGTCAGGAATAAAAGAATTTTCAGGCCACAGGTCAACCTGATTAGCTGGGTTAACTTTAAGAGCCTAACCCCCAATTTGCTTCTATCTTTAAACCTATGTTGGAAATTATTGAATGGATTCAAAACTTTGATTAAATACATATCACATTTCATCATTTCATCTAATTTCAAAGGTAAAATAATAGACTCTGAAATTAAGTTTTAATGAGCCTAAAGGCAGCAAGAAGAGGTCACAAATTGTACAAAGACATGGACTAATTCATGAACACTTTAATCTTTTCTTGATTTGTAACCATCCAGGAGTATTGGTTTATAACCTTATATAAGTCAGAGGATGGAATAATCGTGTAAGAACATGGATTGCAGCAAGAGATGGATAAAGATGTACCTATATTGATCTTCAAATTTGGAGAAGATCAACATTTGCATGCAGCATTTTCTTCGTCAGTTGCTGAATGGTGGCTTTTAGCTTCAACTTAAGCAGCAAGAGGAAGTCTTAGATAGTTGTTGGCTTCAACACCATTGATTGGAGTCAGTAAATGGCTGATTGAAGCAATGCTTAGAGAGTTGCTGGCAGCAAAGTTGTTCCAGTACCTTTGGATCTTTAATTTTTGGAGATCTCACATGCATGTGGCAGAACATGCAAGCAAAAGCTTCAAGTAGATCAGCACACCTTGATCGAAGAGGGAAGCAACAATTTAGTTGCTCCAGGGAGGTCTTCCAGTTGCTTGGATTTGGATTTCCAGGAGATGTTGGAGCAGCTGATTTGGATTTCCAAGCAATGCTGCAACCAAAATAGGAGGGCTGGGGGATCTCATGTGGAAAAGGAATTGGGAGCCTCTTCGGTGTGGTTAAATTTGAGAAGTTTGGGGGTTTTCAGATTGTACCTTGTATATCTCCCATTTTGGAGATCAAAACCAGCATGTAGTGGCTTTAATAGAGGGCCAACTGCAGTAGCAACATCCAAAAAGGGGACAGCAGTGACTCCTCAAGGACATGCAGCAACATCATAGCAGATTGGGGGACTCCAAAAATGATAGGAAAGCATCGGTAGTTGGAGATAGGATAGAAACTCCATTTTCCCGCAAGGAATAGAGGAGAAAAGAGGGCTCGTCGGCTGGAATTTGAGAGGAGAAAGAGTGACTTTCTTGGTGGGAAAAAAAAGAGGGAAGAAAAAGAACGAGGGTTGGGGTTTATATAGTAAGGAGAGAAGGCTTATTTCTTGCCAAGTTGAGGGTATAAAGAGGCCAAGTGTAGGGAGGGACAGCTGCTGCTGTCCTGGAATTAAAAAAATTATTTTATTTATTCTTTTTTTTTTTACCATATTCTTTGAATACCAAAAACATCCGCATTCGTGCCTCGAGTGTCGGATTTTGATGTACAATAGCTCGTTTCGATCGTCTCTGAATGACGATCAAAATGAGTATAATATTCATATACTTTCGGTCGGGTTTTGAATACCCGAAATTTTCGGATACGGCTTTTGTCTAAGAATAAATTTTGTAATTTAAAATATCATATGACCTCCGATTGACGAACGGTCGATTCCGTTGGTCTTGTATCGTCGAATCGGATCAAATGACGGTCTCGGCTTGTTTCGCGGTTTCCGAATTTGCGTCGCGGCTTTTCACGGCGCGCGTTACGGATTGACTGATTTTTGGTCGATTTCTCCCGAACAACTTTTGATTCACGATTAATTGATCGTTTTAAGTTGTTTAGCATTGACCGATAATGTTTTTGGGTTCATTAGACCCAAAATCGGACGACTTCGGGTTTGATTGGAAACCGGATGTTACATTTCATAACTCCATTATTTAGCCTCATCGGCTATATCAAAGACACCTGTCACAAGTAATCACCAAGACACCTCTTTCTGAAAGTATTTCATTCGATTATCCATAGTCGAAGTCAAAGGTACAGAGTCAGTTATTGCACTATGATGCATATTGATCTTAACGTCTTCAATTTAGTCTAATTTCTCCATTTGGCTTCTCGACATTACTTCAAGTCTTCCATCATATCTTTTAGATAGGTGAACCAAAGATATAGAGGCAGATGAATAAAGCCCTGACATTACTTCACTAAGAGGTTCGTGCAATAATCTAATGTATATGCTACAGATTTTTGTGTCCTTTACTCTTAATTCAATGAAAATTTTTCTTGATTTTCTACATATACCCTAATAGTAATTTGACACTACAAAATATATCAAGTTCATCAATTTTTATGTAGATATCTCTCATGTATAATTTCAATTCTAAATTTCCAGCCACCAATAGTGTTAAGTTTAGAGTAATCTTATTAGAATATTGAAGTCCCAAAGCATGAAATAACATATACTGCCACCGTTGAAGTTTTATAGCTGTTTAAACTAGTATATATATGGGTATATATATATATTTTATTTGTATCCCAGAATTGCATCATGATATTGGTTTCCATGCAGAGTAACATTTTAGCTTATTGTTCAAGAATTGTAACAGTATAAGCAACTACGCATCTCAAAAATTTTCTTTTTTATATATGTATCAACATGTCTTTACTTCCAGCCTTAATTCAATGATAAGATTTAACCTTAGTCCTAACGGGATGATAACCAATTCCTTCTATGAAAAACGAGTGCCCAGATTTAATAAAGGAAATTATTTGGCTAAATTTGTCCATTGTTAATACTTGTCTATTACTAAATCATGAAGTAATGCAGTGGGTGTTTTGATCAAAATTTAAGTAATAGATCCAGATATCTAATGAATGCAAATTTAATCAAGTTCAATCCCAGTATTCAAATCAATATAACTTCAATGATCATTTATTTCATAACATCCCAATCCAAATCACTATTCTAAGGCATCCTTAAGTTTAGCAGATTTGAAAATTTTCTACCTCCAGAAAACATTACGTTGCAACTTCATAATGAAATCCCCCAAATTATTATGGCTTTAATAGCATTCCCAACATAAGATCAAGTTTGTGTAGTATTACATGCATGGAAGCAAAAGAAAGGGGGAATTGTACCTATAGATCTTATGAATTTGAGATCCTAATGCATGTATGATCGGCTCCTAGAATAACTTCAATTTGTGTTTGATTTTTTAGCAGAATTTTGCTGTTGGAGCAACTGTTCTAGAGGAGTTCACGGTAGTCACTGCTATCTGAGAGGAACAGCAGCAAGTCGGCGACGATAGCCGTTGTTCTGTGGTTTGAGGGCTGCCTGTTGTGGCTCTCCTTCACCGGTTGTGCAACCAGGAGCTGGAGGGAAAGCTCCAGCAGAAAGGGGATGCAATGAGAGCACCCCTCGATGGGAGTTTGAGGTGCATTGAAAAGAGATGGAGAAGGGAAATGGGGTTGTTGGGAAGAAACGAGGGAAACGGGAAAGTAGACGATGAGATTTATTAGAGCAAGAATATAAAAGGGGAGGGTTTTTTGGGGATATTTATAGGGGAATGGGTGTATTATTCTTTAGACAAGTGTAATTAGCTATAACCCATGTGGAAAGAGGAGAAGAGGTCAAAGAGAGAGATAGAATAAGTGTCATGTCTGCTATACTGACGGCAGTCTGTTTAGAAATAAAAAAAATCATTTTTCTTTTCTTTTATTTGGCATACAAATGTTGCCCGAGTTCGCGCCTTGAGCCTCCGATTTTGACGCGAAATATCCCAATTTGATCGTCTCTGAACGACGATCAATATGAGTATAATATTGATATACTTTTGTTCAGGTTTGGATACCTGAGATTTTCGAGATACGATTGTGATTTTGGGTTAAATTTTGTTATTTTAAAATATCAGACGACCTCCGATTGACGAACGGTCGATTCCGTTGGTCTTGTTTTGTCGAATCGGACCTAATGACGGTTTTGGTTCGTTTTGCGGTTTTCGAATTTGCGTCGTGGTTTTTTCACGGCACGCATTATGAAGTGACCGATTTTTGGTTGATTTCGCCTGAATGACTTTTGATTCACGATCAATTGATCGATTTAAGTCATCTAATGTTGCCAGATATCTTTATTGGGTTAATCGGACCCTAATCGGGTCGGGATCGGTTTTGGTTGAAATTCGGATGTTACAAATATAAAAACCTCAAAGGGAGTCTCGTCCTCAAGACTCGAGTAAAGGTCCTTATGTGTTTTGTTTGTATTTCGTCTGGTCATAAAAACCTCAAAGGGTTTTAAACCCATAAAAATCTCAAAGAGAAAACAAGCCATATATTTTAACATATATCTAATTACAAAAACATTGTTTTGATTATTACCTCAGAAAAGCTGCGGGTATCGTGCCTGACTATCAGGGAAATGATAAACAACTGGCCACCTGGCCCTCGGATATGATATGGGGAAGAAAGAGTCTCTGCAACTCTACCTAAAGAAGCAAGTAACCTCGAAGCAAGAAAAGAATGCGCCGCACCAGAATCAAATAGAACATGAAAAGGTCGACCCAAGACTGAGACCATACCTTTCACCACCATTGCGGCTGAACGTGCCTGCTCCTCCGTAACTGCGTGTAACTGCCCCTGTCCAGCTGGTGCAGCACTGGAACCTGCCACATTCTGTGTCTATCTATGTTGCGGACGCCTGAAGTTTGAGTTCCTGCCACGAAAACTCCCTGAGCGTTGTACCTGAGGTTGCGACTGTGAAGGTTGTGGCTGAGGCTCACCAGAAGCTTGTGGGCACTGTGATCGGTAATGTCCCCACTTGTGACATCGGTAACATCGGACTGGTCTGGTAGGTGGAGTAGCCATGTCTGTACTTCGGGCTAGTCCTGTAGGTGGTCTATCTGCTCGCTGCGACCCAGATGGTTAGGCGGAATCTGTGCCATTCACATATACTTATCATAAATGCTTTTTCTCTTCTTGGGATATAGTATGAAAATTAATAAAATTGGTGACATCTGTGGTGATTGAATTAGAATGTCAATTTCCCTTCTCAGACTCACGACAAGTCGGAAGACTGTCGCTATCCGCGAACTTAATGCGATCGGAATTGTAATGTTGCTAATGTGTGTATCGGGGTACCACTACTCTGATACCAAAAATGTGAACCCATTAGGATCCAGGTGCCCGCATGTCGGCTTCGGTCTCCCATGTCGCCTCCTCGACGCCATGTCGGTGCCACAATACCTTGACTAATGGAATCTCTTTGCTGCGAAGCTTCTTCACAGCATTGTCAAGTATCTGCACTGGCTTCTCCAAATCTTAACTTCAACTGTCTCAGAGGCAACTTTAGATGACTTAGATGTAGATATGGATGATCTGGATTTAGAATCGCCAAGTCTGTTGGCGAAGTAAAACTCAAGCGGTGAGGTCCCTACAAATGGCTCTTCCGTCTCGCCCTCTAATTGGAAGTGCGGTCCAATAGAGGGATAGGTCTACTCCAAAACTACGCCACTGAGACGGGTGAGAGAGACTCTCCGGAAAAATCGCTCTAGAAAATAGCCCGACTGGTAACGGGCAACCGAGCTCGTACGAAAAACTAAAACCGAGGATCCCCCGCCTGGGTGTCCTAAAACAGAGGGTCAACGGAACTGGTCAAAGTCGGGATCCTAACGAGGCGTAAAAACACTGCGAGCTCGTGTAAAAACCGAAAAGGGACTAGGTTCCTAGAACCGCGCACTTGGCGGACGCTGCCCTAACAGGACTTCCTATCTCCCGCCCAGTTGAGGGTCACCTCGCACGGTCAGGTGTAAGGGGCACTCTAACCGGCAGTCTTAATTGTAGGTCATCACTAATTCTTCATCAACCCTGTAGATGTACTAACTCACATTATTATCTTAAGAGTTATCCAATTAAAGCGATCCTTGTATTGTGTATTGCCATATCCTTTATGATAAATGTAACACTCTAAGTCTTGTGGATAACTTATATCTTTCATATTTAATGAGGAAATCCGATATTTGTAATATTTAACATTAATTTCTACATTTTGTCAAAATGAAACTGAACCTCCATGCATGGATCTGTACTTCCATATGCACTTCAGAGAACAAGTATTGAACATAATCCTTGTGGTAATATCTCCTATTTTTCATAAATCCATTATTTAGCATCATCGGCTATATCAAAGACACATGTCACAAGTAATCACCAAGACACCTCTTTCTGAAAGTATTTCACTCGATTATCCATAGTCGAAGTCAAAGCTACAGAGTCAATTATTGCACTATGATGCATATTGATCTTAACGTCTTCAATTTAGTCTAATTTCTCCATTTGGCTTATGGACATTACTTCAAGTCTTCCATCATATCTTTTAGATAGGTGAACCAAAGATATAGAGGCAGATGAATAAAGCCTTGACATTACTTCACTAAGAGGTTCATGCAATAATCTAATGTATATGCTACAGATTCTTGTATCCTTTACTCTTATTTCAATGAAATTTTTTTTGATTTCCTACGTATACCTTAATAGTCATTTGACACTACAAAATATATCAAGTTCATCACTTTTATGTAGATATCTCTCATGTATGATTTCAATCCTAAATTTCCAGCCACCAATAGTGTTAAGTTTAGAGTAGTCTTAGAATATTGAAGTCCCAATGCATGAAATAACATATACTACCACCTTTGAAGTTTTATAACTGTTCAAACTAGTATATATATGGGTATATATTTTATTTGTATTCCAGTATTGCATCATGATATTGGTTTCGATGCAGAGTAACATTTATCTTATTGTTCAAGAACTGTAATTGTATAAGCAACTACGCATCCCAAAAGTTTTCTTTTTTATATATGTATCAACATGTCTTTACTTCCAGCCTTAATTCAATGATAAGATTTATCCTTACTCCTAACGGGATGATAACCAATTCCTTCTATGAAAAACGAGTGCCCAGATTTAATAAAGGAAATTATTTGGCTAAATTTGTCCATTGTTAATACTTGTCTATTACTAAAGCATGAAGTAATGCAGTGGGTGTTTTGATCAAAATTTAAGTAATAGATCAAGATATCTAATGAATGCAAATTTAATCAAGTTCAATCCCAGTATTCAAATCAATATAACTTCAATGATCATTTATTTCCTAACATCTCAATCCAAATCATTATTCTAAGGCATCCTTAAGTTTAGCAGATTTGAAAATTTTCTACCTCCAGAAAACATTACATGCAACTTCACAATGAAATCCCCCAAAATATTATGGCTCTAATAGCACTCCCAACATAAGATCAAGTTTGTGTAGTATTACATGCATGACAGCAAAAGAAAGGGGGAATTGCACCTATAGATCTTATGAATTTGAGATCCTAATGCATGTATGATCGGCTCCTAGAATAACTTCAATTTGTATTTGATTTTTGAGCAGAATTTTGCTTTTGGAGCAACTGTTCTGGAGGAGTTCACGGTAGTTACTGCTATCTGAGAGGAACAGCAGCAAGTCGGCGACGATAGCAGCTGTTCTGTGGTTTGAGGGCTGCCTGGTGTGGCTCTCCTTCACCGGTTGTGCAACCAGGAGCTGGAGGGAAAGCTCCAGCAGAATGGGCTGGAATGAGAGCACCCCTCGATGGGAGTTAGAGGTGCATTGAAAAGAGATGGAGAAGGGAAATGGGGTTGTTGGGAAGAAACGAGGGAAATGGGGAAAGTAGACGATGAGATTTGTTAGAGCAAGAATATAAAAGGGGGAGGGTTTTGTTGGGATATTTATAGGGGAATGGGTGTATTATTCCTTAGACAAGTGTAATTAGCTATAACCCATGTGGAAAGAGGAGAAGAGGTCAAAGAGAGAGAGATAGAATAAGTGCCATGTCTGTTGTACAGACGGCAGTCTGTTTAGAAATAAAAAAATATTTTTTTTCATTTTTCTTTTCCTTTATTTGGCATACAAATGTTGCCCGAGTTTGCGCCATGAGCCTCTGATTTTGACGTAAAATATCCCGATTTGATCGTCTCTGAACGACGATCAATATGAGTATAATATTGATATACTTTTGTTCAGAATTGATGCCCGAGATTTTCGAGATACGGTTTTGATTTTGGGTTAAATTTTGTTATTTAAAAATATCAAACGACCTCCGATTGACGAACGGTCGATTCCGTTGGTCTTGTTTTGTCGAATCGGACCTAATGACATCTCGGTTCGTTTTGCGGTTTCCGAATTTGCTTCGCGGATTTTCGCGGCACGCATTGCGAAGTGACCGATTTTTGGTTGATATCGCCTGAACGCAATCCAACAACAAAAAAGCCTTTTTCCCACATTAAGTAGGGTCGGTGTGAGACCTTGACACTTATGTGTTAAAATACAAAATACGTTATGGATATCGGATGCCCATACAAATTGGGTCTCGACATGGTCCAAGATACGTGTTTTATTCAGACTCTTATACATTTTTGTGCACTTCTTTTTAAATTTCAGGCATGATCCGATATTCAAATTTAGCAAATAAATAGTCTATTGTGTAGTATTCGTCGAGACCTTTCCAATGGTACCACAAACATCGAAATCCGACATCGGACGAGGGAGATACGGTTATTTTACGATCGTGGGGCGGTGAACAGACCTGGACTCGAACCGAATCCGGTTAACCGAACCCGAGTATAAAGGGCCTTGGGCAAGAGAAAATCCCATCTTCCAAACTTAGGTTGCCGGAGCTCCGCCCAAGAGCCGCCGGAGCGATCGATTTCAAAGCCACATACATCCATGTGAGGGGGGGCTGATTTCTTGTGTTTGTGAGTACGGATCCCCTTCCTTGTTGCCGTCTTTCGCATTTTGTTTCCTACAGTTCAGATTTCTATTTTATGGTCGAACCATGGTCGAATTCATGTTGTATGGGGTGTGCGACTCATCGAGATTGGTGGAGACATCATGCACGTGCTTTGGGTCGGAATGCATGTGAGTTCGACGTCGGGAAGGCCAAGATTTGGGGATTGTGTGTATATACGCACGGATATGCTGTGATTGGTTGGGGACTGGAGCATCGTGTATTCTTTGCCAGATTCTCTCTCGTTTCTCGTTGGTTCTTGGATTTGTGTGATCCTTTTAAGAACTTATCCAGTTTTGCATAGTACTTGGATATGTGATATATTAGTTGTTTCCTTGTTTGATGGATCTTGCGATTAATTTTCGAGCCTCGACTAGCCATCTTTTGTCCAATTATTTTGATGGAGGGATTTCTACATCCTTTGCAAAAAAGGTTGGGTAACATCCAGATCCGAATAAACAGAACCCGACCCGATTAAGGGTCTACATGACCAATTAATATTTAATTATAATTGAATGAATTCAGATCGATCGATAGATCGTAGATCGAAACTCCTTCGATCACAATTGACCAAAAGTCAATTGCATCCTAATGTGTGCCATCAGAATAGCCGCGGCGTGAAATCCGAACCACAAAACAAATCGAGAGCACCAGAAAATCATATTCCACAAAGTAAGATCAACGAAATCGACCGTTCGTCGATTGGATGTCGTTTAATAATTTAAAATCACAAAAATTAGTCGCGAACCAAGACTGTATATCGGAAATTTCATTAATTCATCTTCGATCCGAAGTTTATGAATATTATATTCATTTGATTGTCTTTCAGAAACGGTCAAAACGAGCTATTGTACGCCAAAATCTGAGACTCGAGGTACGGATGCGGACGATTTTGGTATTCCAAATAAAAGAGAGAAATAAAGGTAAAAAATCAATAAATTTTTTTATAAAAATCCAATTGTACAGGAGTACAGGACAACAGTTGTTGTCCCCATCCATTCGGCTCTTCTATTCCTTTTTCATTTGGCTTTTTCTACTCCTACACTTGTCAAAACCACATCTTTCCTTTTTCCTTATAATTAGCGACCTCATTCCCTTCTTCTTCTCTCATTTCTCTCTTTTTCTCTCCTCTTTTAGCAACCCACTGCTGCTCCAATTGGAGCTGCTGCTGCTCCTTCAAGAGTTGCAGTTGCATGAAGATTGATCTCCAAAATTAGAGATCCAAGGTACGATCTTTCCCCGCTCTTGTTGCCTTCCATGTATGTTTTAAATTCAAATTTCAGACCTATAAAAGCTGCTTCTTTCTGTTCAAAATAATAATAATTTTCTGCTTCCAGCAGGACTGCAAAGAGAACTGCTGCATGCTACTAATAGAAGCCTAAGTCTGATCTCCAATTCTTGGAGATTTTAAGGTACAATCTTTTTCCTCCTCTTGTTGCCTTCCATGCATGTTAAAAACAAACTCAAAACATAATGTTTATCTCTTAAATTAGATGAGAATATGAAGTTTTACATGGAGATTATTAAAAGTTCATATCCATTACATATGCTCCAAGTTCTTAAGTTTTTGAAAAAAATTGGTGTTGAGCATGCAAACCAAGTATAAATTTAGATTTATATTGCTACAATTCTCATTCTTAAAAGATAGAAATTTGAGGGGAATGAACTACATTCTTGAGCTAAAAATAGTCCATTGTTTATACACTAATCCCATGATGAAAAATGTTGAAATTAAGGGGTAAATTGCATGTATTTAAACTTAAAATCATATCACTATTATTCACAAATTTTGGGTTAAAAATGTGAATGGAGTGATTAACATGACATTAAGATCAAATTAAAGTTAACTAATGAGCCACTACTCATACCTTAGAATTGAGAGAAATTGGGGGATAAAATAGCATGATTTGAGTCTAAAATTAGCTACAATTATAAGATTTGATTTGATGAGAAATTTGAAATACTTTGCATACAATTTAGTACCAATTAAGATCCAATTTCAGAACATAAATTAGACATTAGTTCCATGTT
Source organism: Ottelia alismoides (assembly GCA_037367405.1). NCBI lineage: Eukaryota > Viridiplantae > Streptophyta > Magnoliopsida > Alismatales > Hydrocharitaceae > Ottelia > Ottelia alismoides. Next base: position 477,507 of record JAZKJV010011875.1, read on the forward strand.
ATATTGAGAGAAATTGGTGGGTGATTGATATATGATTAAATTCTAATTTCAAAAACATTAATTAGTTCTACCTTACATGTTGAAAAATGAGGAGTTGGTGATGATTTACATATGAATAGTGTTATGATCTAATTTAATTATTAAAATGATAAGGATTTGAGAATGAATTGCATATGAATGTAGTCCAATTTCAAACCATGGAATAGCTACATATTCATGATTGATTTGATGAGAATTCGAGGTATTTTGCATGCAATTAGAACTCAAAATCAGACCTATAAATATTCAGATTTTCATGCTTGAATGATGAAAATTGAGAATGGGATGCATGAAACGAAACATAATTCCAGACATTTGATTTCATTTTGGTTGAGGGGAAATTAAGGATGATTTGTATGCAATTAAGTCAAATTTTAAGAACATCAATTAGCTACTAATCTCATGGCAATAAATTAGAGTTTGGGGCTGAAATTGTACACAAGATGAGACAAGTTTTAGATTTAAATAAGTGACACTTAATCTCATGACTAAATATGAAGAACTTGAAATTTAGCATTTATCTAAACTTGGATCCAGATCAAATAAACAACTCTTAATCTCACAATTCGAAAAATGAGTACATTGGGATATCTCATACATGTGACCTATAAAAGTTAGATCAGTAATCACACCACTAAATTACGAGTTGAATAAGAAAAGAGGAATTTTTGCATCGATCTGAACTTAGATCCAGATCCAATGAAACCTTTTAATCTCATGGCCTTATTGAGGAGATTGCAATACAAATATTAAAATATTAATGTTCTTCTCTTATGAAGTCAACAAATGATCTCCTAAAGATCATTGTGAATAGAAATCCTCAATCAATTGATCCTTGAGTATAATCTACTGTTTATACATATCACCAAATATAGGTAGTGACAAAATACCTAGATTTGTAAAGTCAACCATAGAAGAGACTGAGAAAGGATGTGGTAGAAAAATAAGTGAAATCAATGACGAATCAGTTATATCCATAAGATCGTTAACTAAAAGACCTAGATCTTCACAATCAACCACAAAAAGGATTAAGAAAGGATGAGGAATCAAGTCGGAGATGAATGATATTTAAGAGTGCTAGTCATGGTGACCCTTACACCTGACTGTACGAGGGTTCGATGACCCTCAGTTGGGCAGGAGATAGGAAGCCCAATTAGGGCAGCGGCCGCGCAGTGCGCGGGTCTCGGATCCTAGTCTTTTCTCGATTTTTCACGAGCGCTCGCAGTTTTACACCTCTTTGGGATCCACAGGTTTTCTTTTAAGAACAATTCTGTTGACCCTTGTTCTTTAGGTTACCTAGGTTGGAGGGCCCTCAGTTTTAGTTTTTCAAGCTCGTTTGTCCATACCAGTCAGGTCGGTTTTTCTTTTAGAGTGACTCTTGCGGGGAGTCTCTTCCGTCTGTCTCAGTGGCGTAGTTTTGGAGTAGACATATACCTCTACTAGACCACACTTCCACTTAGAGGGCGACGAAAGGGTCTCTTAGGAGACTTCCTCACCGCTTGAGTTTTGCATACCGTTCCCCCAATATGCTTGGCGATGGCTGCAGTTGAGTTGGTTACAGATTGAGCTTGGTAATAATTGAGTTGATTACGGATTGAGATCGATTACAGTTAAGTTAATTACAGTTGAGTTGGATACAGTTGAGCTTGGTTATAGTTGAGCTTGGTTTCAGTTAAGCTAGTTACTATTTCGCCAGTAGGTCCTAGCAAAGAGAAAAGATCCTATTATGGAAATTATCCTTATCAGACTAAGAGATACTACCCCAGATGTCAGAGAAGCTAGTGGACATGTTGAGAACTTAGTTAGGATGCATTTTACTCCACTGCATGCCTACGGAGGCACCCCAACCCTAAAAGGCTTCCCTACTATCTTAGAGTCAGAGTGTGAGATCTTACCCAGACCAACACCACATACTATTCACTGAGCTTAAGAAATTTAACAAGAAAGGAATCAAAACACGAGACTTATCATCTACACTTACTATGATCTATCTACATGACTCATAAACAATGGAAATAGATCTGGATCACCTTGATCATATTAATCATTAAATAATCAAGATATTTGGATCATCTCAATCATATTAATCATTAAATAATCAAGATATATGGATCACCTCGATCATTATAAGTATTTAATAAAGACAATGATAAAATCAGGGACTTATCATCCATATTATCAAGATCCATCAAACATGATTTATACGTATATATATGATAGCCTAAATATAGATTATATAATATATGTATAAAAATGATAAATATGGGTAATTAAGGTAAGGGTAAATAAGTCAGGGGATTCATATACCAAACAATTTGAAAACATGTTTCAACACAAGTAGCTCACTAAATTTAATTATCAAGCCTATTACTTGCTTTCTTTTGGAGCCACTAAATTTCCTGCTATTTTTAATTGATTAGATGTACTCAGCCTTTGTTGATGTATTGTTCTCCCTAATGCATGGATTACAGGAAAAACACATGCATCGTGGTATTAGGAGAGCTGAACGTAAGCTTCCGTGGTAAATCTTATCAGGTACACATGTTAAGTTTATGTTCAAGATATTTAAAATGCTTTTCTTTCTCTTCTGCTACAATTTGGGATACATGTACATTATGCAGCTTCTTTTGTTACATGTCGATTTTTATGGAAATTAATGCAATATAAATTGATCACACGATTTGGTTATGTGGCTTATTAGATAAATGTGAATGTCGTTTCAAATCACGAAAAATTTTCACTAAATTTCAGTAATTTTATGTGATCTCTAGTGAACATGATACTACGAGTGATGTGTAAATGGATATCCCAGATCCACGGAAGCGGGCGGGAGCGTCACAGTTATGGTATCATAGCAGTGGTACCCTGCTACATACATTCGTAATATTATAGTTTCGATAGTATTAATTCTCGGATAGCGACAGTACTCCGACTTGTCACGAGTCCAAAAGGGAAATATGACATTCAAATTCAATAATCACAGATGTCACCACTGCAACTAATTTCCATATTATATCCCAAGAAGAGAAAAAGCATAATAGAACTATCCGCTGTAACATCCGGGAATTTGCGTAAACCCGAACTCGTCCGATTTTGAGTCTAATGAACCCAAAAACGTTGTCGGTCAATACTAAACAACCTAAAACAACCAATTGATCATGAATCAAAAGTCGTTCGGGCGAAATCGACCGAAAATCGGTCACACCGTAACGCGCGCCGTGAAAAGCCGCGACGCAAATTCGGAAACCGCAAAACAAACTGAAACCGTCATTAGATCCAATTCGACGACACGAGACCAACGAAATCGACCGTTCGTCAATCGGAGGTCGTTTGATATTTTTAAATCACAAAATTTAACCTCAAACAAAAACCGTATCCGAAAATTTCGGGTATTCAAAACTCGATCGGAAGTATATCAATATTGTACTCAAATTGATCGTCATCCCGAGACGATCAAATCGAGATACTTCGCGTCAAAATCCGAGCCCCGAGGCACGAGTACGGCAAACTTTAATATCTCAAGTAAAAAAATAAATAAAAATAAATAAAAATAAAAGTTTTTAAGTAGCAACAGTCTGCTACTGTTGACAGCCCATTTCCAGCCGTGTTTTTCCCACCTCTTACTTTCATTCCATTTGGACTTCCTCCTATTCCACTTGGCAGTCAAAGGAAGTCTCTCCTCCCTTATTTATATCAATCTCCTTCTCTTCCCTCTCTTTCATTTCCAACGAGACTCTCCCTTCCTCCCAATTTCACCATAGACAGAATTTATTCCAAGATTCTAACTTCAACAAAGAAGAGCTCCTGCAATCTGCTGTTGGAATCCCAAGTAACAGCAATTTCTAATTGCTCCTGGAGCTTTCTCCTCAACAACTACAGTCCCTGGAGCCATCCTTGCTGCAGCTTTGAACTTCAGAACTGCTCCAGATTCAAGAAAACTTGGAGCATTTGCTGCTGTCCTAAAGACTCCAGCCTTACATGCAGTTCATCCTCGAGTTTTTGAAGATTTGTTTAGGTACAATTCCTATTTTCCATCCTTTGCTGCCATGCATGTCATATTACCTTCCCCTTGTTGTCCTCTATGAATCTACTTCCATAATTGGTTGATAAATCTGGGAATAAGATTAAGGTTACTTTTCAAAGTTTAAACTTAACATTCCAAATTTTTGTTTGCTTTGAAATATGTTTAAATTTCATGCATGAGAGTTCTGATACAAAAAAAAATAATCTAATTGAGAAATTCCAGGTTACTGATTACTAACAATAAATAGATATATATAGAGGTTACTGATTACTAACAATAAATAGATATATTCAAATAAGAATTTTCTGGCTAATGATCATTGACAGTAAATAGATACGTATATAAATGATCAATTGAAAAAAAAAATTTTGATTTAGAGATCTGCTCTCTGTTCTCTGTTATGTAAATAACTAGTGTATAAAGCTATAAAAAAAAATTGCCTTTATACAACTCCTTGGTAGAACACATATGTTAAAATTGAATGGGGTGAAAGATACAATAGTTAAATGTTAACAATGCTAATGAGAACGAGTGTATGTAATTCAGTTAAATTTTTTTTATAGATAAATGTCATATCTTTGATTTCGATATATTCCCATTTCCAATCTCCTGAATGGACATTTATAAGTAACAGACCCCAACAAAAAAAAATGATCGTTGTATATGCTTATTGTTATGAAGGAACCAGAATATTCATCAAGTTATTGGTTGAACATCATATATCTGTTAAAAATGTCAAATGATATATTTTGATAACTATAAAATTATTTTTTTTGTACTATTCTGGAAGCTTAGAATTTCGGTTACCTGATTGTAGAGTCTGAAATGGTCGGTTAATAATTAGTTCATCCATAAAAACATTGTTTCCAAAAAGAAAATATTGTGCACTTAATCTACAATAAGCATGTTTTCTCCTTTATATGTCCAATTCTTATTAATATTAAACAATTAAACCATAGCTTATTTTATTTTAAGTAAGAGACTTTATATTAGTTAATTCTCCCTAAGAGAACTCCTAGTTTGTTGAATGTTAATCCATGTTATGTGCGTACGAGCGTATATATAATAAGGAAATAAGATAAGATTAGACTTTGATATGATCAAGCAAATTATTAGACAACTCGATCAAGAGTTTTGTATAAATCGTATGCCATCTTCACTGACCTAGACAAGAAATCATATCTTAGGCATCTTTTATTCTTGACCATGACGGATATGGTCTCGGTTGCAATCTCTTTTAATCAAGACCCTTATCCTGTTGTTTAGGATTTTGCTGGCTTTTAGTCTTATTGGGAATATAAGTGAAAGATGGAAACCTTATATACTGCTTAATATCAAATATCAAATAAAAGGGAGGAACATAGATGAGTAGCTTCTAATCACATTGTAGATTAAGAGAGCTAGATCTGTATCAAATATTAATACTCTTCTTTATGAAGTTGGTAAATGATTTCCAAAATTGAAGATGAAGAGAGCTAGATCTGTATTACTAATCTCAAAAAGGGAATTGAGAAGGAATGTAGACAAGCAAATGAAATTGATTGTGAGTCGGTAATGACTTATAAATTATATTGCCGGTCATGGTGGCCTTTTACACCGGACCGTGCGAGGGGGCGGTGACCCTCACCTGGGCGGAAGAAAGGAAGCCCAGTTTGGGCAGCGGCCGCCAAGTGCGCGGGTCTAGGATCCCAGTCCCATTTCGGTTTTTACGCGAGCTCGCAGTGTTTTTACGCCTCGTTGGGATCCCGACTTTAGACCATTCCGCTGACCCTGTTTTAGGATACCCAGGCGGGGGATCCTTGGTTTTCAGTTTTACGTACGAGCTCGGTTGCCCGTTACCGGTCGGGCTATTTTTCTATAGTGACTTCCCGGGAAGTCCCTCTCACCCGTCTCAGTGGCGTAGTTGGGGAGTAGACCTATCCCTCTATTGGACCGTCCTTCCAACTAGAGGGCGAGACGGAAGAGCCATTTGTAGGCTTCTTCACCGCTTGAGTTTACCTTCGCCAAACAGACTTGGCGATTCTACATCCAGATCATCCATATCTACATCTACATCTAAATCATCAAGAGTTGCATCTAAGAGAGTTAGAGTGAAGGTTTGGAGGAAATTACAATTAAAAATTGAGTTGATTGGAGGTGACTTTAATCTGATTCGAAATCCCTATAAGTTAGTGGACGTGTTGGGAACTTAGTTAGGATGCATTACACAACACCGCATGCCTACGGAGGCCCCCCAACCCTAAGGTAGTTTAATACCTTAGAGTCATAGTGTGAGGTTACACACATACCAAGACCACAGACTATCCACTAACTTAAAAGGAGTAAATAGAATTAAGGATCAAATCAGTCATCATTATATCAGTCCATCATCGGAAACCATGACATGATCTCAATGACAAGAAAGTAGCATTTACATGTGCCATCAAGTTCCGCAACATGATCTCAAAGACCCAAAATCATGATCTTAAAACACAGGAAATCATTATATGTTAGGGTTTGTCATCTAAACTTTATATAAATATATATATATGGGATGAATGGGAAAAAGGGGAGAACAAATAAACTTAATACCAAATAGTTGAAAACCCTTTTACTTATGCAAGTAGATGTAAATTATACTTGTTCCACCTTTCTACTTGCTCTCTTTTGCACATAATAAATTACTTGTCATTTATTTTTAAACTACGGGTTTGTATTCACAATTGTGACTCCTTTTCTTCCTTGCACGCATGGCAGGAAAGGAGTCTGTTGTTCAGTAGCTATACAGGGTTCCAAGAGACAAGGTCTATACTAGACGGTATGTTATTCTTTTTGTCTCAGTTTTTGTTCGGTTGTTAATGTTATATGCTTCTTTTCTCTTCAGTCAGATTTTGGGATATACTGTATGTACTTTCAGACATTGTACAGGTTGAAAATGAAATGAAAATTAATGAAATAAATTCTTGGTGACATTTATCTTTATTATCTTGTGGTTGTGAATGTGAATGTCGAATGTCACTTGCAATTATATTCATTGAAAAAAAAATTCCCATAAAATTATGTTGTTAAATGCGATGTCATAAATGGAATATTGCGAATTGTAGTGTTAACGGGTACCCGGATCCTGAGGGGTTCACAGTTTGGTATCAGAGCAGTGGTACCCCGATACGCACATTCGCGGTATTACAATACCGATCGCATTAAGTTCTCGGATAGCGACAGTCTTCCGACTTGTCGAGAGTCCGAGAAGGGAAATATGACATTCATATTCAATAACCACAGATGTCACCAATTTCATTAATTTTCATATTATATCCCAAGAAGAGAAAAAGCATATATTATAAGTATCTTCAAATGGTACTTCTATGACTAAAAATGGTTCTCATGCAGAACCATGTCATTCCGACCAGACCAGGAGATGACTAACCCAACTAGCACACATATTGTCTACTCTTACAGCTTGATGAGTTCGACTTGATTTTGGGCATGGATTGTCTATCTACTCATCATGCACTGGTTGATTGTTTTAGGAAGACAATTGTCTTCAAGATTCCAGATCTACCCGAGTTTACTTTTGAGGGTACTATACATGACTCTACCATGGAGTACATTTCAGTGTTGCGAGCCCAGCGACTTGTTGATCAAGGTGGTGATTCATACCCTGCATTTGTTCAGGAGGTATCTGACCAGGAGCCGATGACACATGACATCCGAGTAGTCTCAGAATACCCTGATGTGTTTCCTGATGAGCTACCAGGATTACCTCCTGAGAGAGAGATCGAATTCGAGATCACATTGCTGCCAGATACACAGCCGATCTCTATGGCACCTTATCGCATGGCACCAACCGAGTTGAGGGAGCTGAAGGTGCAGCTACAGGAATTGCTTGACTTGGGATTCGTGAGGCCAAGCACTTCACCTTGGGGTGCTCCGGTTCTATTTGTCAAGAAGAAGGATGGATCCATGAGACTGTGCATCGATTACAGGCAGCTGAACAAGAGAACGGTGAAAAAACCGTTATCCTTTGTCGCGCATCGATGATTTGTTCGACCAGCTCCAGGGATCTTCGGTTTTCTCGAAGATCGATCTTCGCTCAGGTTACCATCAACTGAGGATTCGCTAGTCGGATATTCCGAAGACAGCCTTCAGGACTCGCTATGGACACTACGAGTTTGTGGTGATGCCGTTTGGGCTCACCAATGCACCTGCGGCTTTCATGGATATGATGAACCGTATCTTCCGTCCATACTTGGACAAGTTTGTAGTGGTGTTCATCGATGATGTGCTCATCTATTCATGGAATGAATGGGATCATGCGAATGATCTACGGATTGTCTTAGATACATTGCGGGAACACAAGCTATATGCCAAGTTGAGCAAGTGCGAGTTCTGGTTATCCCATGTCTCATTTCTCGGGCATATCATTTCTGGAGCAGGCATTGCAGTTGATCCTGCGAAGATAGATGCAGTTATGTCTTGGGAGCAGCCCAAGACAGTTACGCAGATTCGGAGTTTCCTCGGATTAGCAGGCTATTACAGACGCTTCGTCAGCGGATTTTCACGCATTGTTCACCCTCTGACACGACTGACGCAGAAGGGAGTTCCATTCATTTGGAACGATTCATGTAAGCAGACCTTCCAGACACTGAAGGAGAGGTTGATTACAACGCCTATTCTTGCTCTTCCTTCAGGCACTCAGGACTATGCAGTCTACACAGATGCATCTGGAGAAGGTCTAGGAGCAGTGTTGATACAAAGAGGACAGGTGATTGCTTACGCATCACGACAGTTGAGACCGCACGAGCGGAACTACCCCACACATGACTTGGAGTTGGCGGCAGTTGTCTTCGCCTTGAAGATCTGGCGTCACTATCTATATAGGGTGAATTTCGATATCTTTACAAACCATAAGAGTTGAAGTACATCTTTGATCAGAAGGAGCTGAACATGAGGCAGCGCAGATGGCTCGAGCTGCTAAAGGATTATGATTGCGCGATCTCTTACTATCCCGGTAAGGGAAACGTGGTGGCTGATGCACTTAGCAGAAGAGCTCATGCTGATGGTACGACGAACTGGCTATATACGTGGGATACGCTTGCAGCTTTGAGCGATTGGCATCCTCAGGAGAGCGCATCCATTTCTACCGCCGTACCTCTACGATACAGTAGTCTTTGGGATCGTATTGTAGAGGGCCAGAAGACCGATCCTTGGATCTGAGATAGATACATGTGGGCCATCAAGGATGAATTTGATGACTTTGTTGTGATGGAGTCTATTTTATGGAAGGCAAGACGGGTCGTTGTACCCAATGACGAACAGCTTCGTAGAGACATTCTGGATGAGGCACACAGTTCACGATTATCTATCCATCTAGGCAGTACGAAGATGTATCGTGATCTGTGTCGACATTTCTGGTGGGATGGAATGAAGCGCGATGTGGCGCAACATGTCGGCAGATGCATGACCTGTCAGATGGTTAAGGCCGAACACAGGAGACCACCAGAATTATTGCAGTCTCTCCCCATTCCTGAGTGGAAATGGGAGAGCATTTCTATGGGATTTTGTCACAGGATTGCCGAAGACACCAGGTGGCCATGATTCCATTTGGGTCGTTGTTGATAGGTTGACCAAGTCAGCCCATTTCATACCTGTCAACACGACTTACACTCCATCCAGACTGGCCAAGCTCTATGTGCAGAACATTATCAGGCTGCATGGTATACCACGAGAGGTGGTGTCTGACAGGGATTCGAGATTTACATCTCATTATTGGCATCAGTTCATGTCAGCACTACAGACAGGGCTGAAGATGAGTTCTGCATATCATCCACAGACCGACGGGCAGAGTGAGCGCACCATTCAGACGCTTGAGGATCTACTTCGCGCATGCACTTTGGAGTGGAAAGGGTCCTGGAAGGACCATTTGCCTTTGGTGGAATTCACGTACAACAAAAGCTATCACTCCAGTAAAGGTTTAAGAGTGGTTCTCCCACTTTTATTCGGGAATTCGGAGAGACTGTAATAACCCTGATGGTATCCTATGCTCAGCCTTGACATACGAGGAGAGGCCAGTGCAGGTACTCGATAGTATTGTAGAGAAGCTTCACAGCAAAGAAATTTTCCTACTGAAGGTGCTATGGCACCGACATGGTGTCAAAGAGGCGACATGAGAAACTGAAGCAAATATGCGGGCAAGATAATCGTAGCTCTTTTCAGGTAGATATCAAAACAAGCACAATTAATCATATATATGTTGAAAAGATATAGCTTGTTTTCCCTTTGAGGTTTTTGTGGGTTCAAAATCCTTTGAGGTTTTTATGACCAGATAAAACTCATACAAAACACATAGTGACCTTGACCGAGTCTCAATGACGATACTCGCTTTGAGGTTTTTATAGGTTGGATGGTTATTCTCGATCAACCATCCCATCATATCCTTAAAAAAGGGCTCATTTTGAAGATCATTGGTCACCATCTAGCAGTTGTGGTGTCTGGACCTCTACTTTCGTTTTACTTTTTTTTCAGATGCAAGATTTTAGTATTTGCAATATTTATGCCATGTTAGGGCATAAACCACCGGCAAGCTTATGAGATTCTTGGGTTTGGAATGGGAGAATGTATCTGTTTCAAATGAACGAAACAAATGAATACAGGAGACTTATATCTGTTGTTGTGATAAGTGCAAATTATCTAAGATATCAAAAGGAGACATATCCGCTGTTGTGATAAATGCAAATTACATAAGATATCAAAAGTGCATCTAGAAGGTCAAACTCCCTATCAAGATTTAGATCTTCATGTGGCTCCTTACAAAAAACCAGAATGTGCTTGTATTCTAAAGCCAGAAATAAATCCCTTTTCAACCTCTGATTTCTTTGTTTAACAATTTAAAGTACCATCAAATGGTCATTATAACTTACAGCTTTTGTGAAGCGATACTAGAGATAAATTGCTTTGGGTGCTTCACTCTTGTTTTTCTAGTTGTTGATGTATTTGCAGTGAAAAATACGTGTTTAACTCGTAATGAGAGTGATTACTTCTCACATCAAGATATGTTATCCATTTTAATGTTTTAGGGCCGATTTTAGTTCTCTAGATATCTTCGTTTACTCCAGAAAAAAACATCTTTTATTGATCTATGCTTCTACATGGTTAGTCACTTCCATAGATCTATTCTTCTGTCTGGTTACTTTTGGAATGCAAAATTAGTGTAACATCCGGATCCGAATAAACTCGAACTCTACCCGATTAGGGTCCGTTTGATCCAATAAAATTATCAATCAGTATTAAATAATTTAAATCGATTAATTGATCGTAAATCAAAAGTCGTTTGATCGCAATCGACCAAAAATCGATCGTATCGTAAAGCGTGCCACGGAAAAGTCGACGCAAATTGGAAACCGCAAAACAAACTGAGATCATCCAAAAATCCAATTCCACGAAATAAAATCAACCGAATTGACCGTTCGCCAATTGGAGAACGATTGATATATTAAAACCGCAAAATTTATCCATAAACCAAAACCGTATCTCGAGAATTTTGAGGATTCAAACTCGGTCCAAAGTACATGAATATTATACTCATATTGATCGTCGTCCAGAGATGGTTAAAACGAGATATTTCCATCGAAATCGGAGAGTCGAGGAGTGAATACGGGAGACTTTTGTATCTCAAACTAAAGAAGTAAAAAATATATAATATAATTATGACATCAGCAAGCTGACATCAACTTGTTGATGTCACGGATGATGTCATTTAAGAGGGGACATTTGGCATTCTTCTTCTTTCCCAACGTTGAAGCCCTCCCTCTTTTTCATTACTCCATCTTCCCCTTTCCTTTCTCTCACATTTTTCTTCCAAATTCTCCCTAATTTCACCCTTCTAGCCGTTAGAATTCCAATCAAAGGGGAGTGGGGTACTGCTGCTGCTTCTCTCATTTGGGCAGCCATTGCTGCTCCAATTTCAGCCAAACAGGAGCTGGTGGGACCCCCAGTATAACCCCGCTGCTGTATGGCAAGATCATCCTCAAAATTTGAGGTTTTTAGGTACAATCTCTAGCACCCTTTGCTGCCATGCATGTGTCTTATACAATAAATCTCTTGTTTGCTTGGAATTTTGGAAAATCTTAGATCTGATTTCCAATTCTTCTGCGTGAAATTATATGGATACATGTATATACATATATGAATATATATAAAAGGCTATTTACTCAAATTTTTAATTAAAAAATTGAGTTTGGATTTAAAATCTCAAATAAAAAAGTGTGCTCTCTGCAGAGTCCTCAAATCACAAATCTATCAACAAAATCTGAAATGCAGATTGGACTATATTATCTGAATTCTGATAATAATGCAAATGTTGCTATCCTATACTGATGTAGGCTCTTTGCAACCTTAGTTTCTTTTTTTTAACTCTCCACAATCATTTATTGTTTGAAATCACACACCGTGTCTTTATGATACTTGGTAGTCTAAATCCATACAAGGAAGTCCATAAAAAGACTTCCAGTCTCTTCTTTTGAAGGCTTTTAAAACAACTTTAACAATCTAGAAAGAAGAAACCCGTATTTACTTTAGAATTTACTAAATAGCGATAGAAGCTCATAAAATATGCACCTTAATAGGTGTATGTTTAGCAAGAAATGAAGTTGCTAAAAAGTTACAGGGGATTCTCTTCATATCGTCCGATGTCTTTATTCACTTCTTATGATTGTAAAATGATTTATGCACAGAAACTAAATGCGTGCATGAGGAATTGATCCAAAATCTACATATATGATTTTTAAATTTAGTTGCATGTTGGCTTTATGAGTTTATTCCAAACATGAATGCTAATGCATGATGATGGCCTCTAGGTGTTCTTTGCTCTATACCAAGAGCAAGAGAGGTAAGACATTATCCACCTTCTGCGGCCATTAGGTTTTCAAAATTCATAATTGATTGGGTCGTCATTTAAGAGTTGTAATTACTTGGTGCATACATATTTCTATCAATAATAATAATAATAAATTTTCGAAATTCTATCCTTATACAACATGGAAAGGAGTTTGTACAAACCACTCCTAGAAGAGAGTCGATTATTAGACTAACAGAGGGATTTACTTGATAATCATAAGCATCCATAAGTCTCTCTTATATAGGTAATGGGAAAGTTAATTGGAAAATCAAAGTAAAATAACTATTAGCAAGAAAGACTAAGATCATTATGAATAGTAATCAATTAATCCTTGAGTATAACCTACTATTTATATATATATAAATAAGTTGTGACAAAATACCAAGATCGGAAAAGCCAATCATATAAGATTTGGAAGCATAAACATATATAATCAAAGAACCTATGTGATTAATAAGAATCAATGACGATTGATATTGATCCGGTCAGGGTGACCCTTACACCTGACCGTGCGGGGGCGCGGTGACCCTCAACTGGACGGGAGATAGGAAGCCCAGTTAGGGCAGCGGCCGCCAAGTGCGCGGGTATAGGATCTCATTCCTTTCTCCGATTTTTACGCGAGCTCGCGGTGTTTTTACGTCTCGTTGGGATCCCAACTTTTGACCAGTTCTGTTGACCCTCTGTTTTAGGGTACCTAGGCTGGGGGTCCCTCGGTTTTAGTTTTCTTTACGAGCTCGTTTGCCCAAACCGATCGGGCTGAATTCTAGAGTGGCTTTTCCGGAGAGTCTCTCTCACCCGTCTCAGTGGCGTAGTTTTCGAGTAGACCTATCCCTCTAATGGACCGCACTTCCACTTAGAGAGCGAGACGGAAGGGTCTCTTAGGAGACTTCCTCACCACTTGAGTTTTGGTTACCATTCCGCCAATAGGCTTGGCGATGGCTACATCTGAATCAGTTATAATTGAATTTGGAGGAGTTACAATTGAATTTGGAATGAAGTATAATTGAGTTTGACTAGTGTTGATATCAATCACAATTGAGTTTGGATTAGAGTAAAGAGCAGTTACAATTGAGTTGATTACAGCTAAGATTGGTACGAAGTCATCATTTATCATCAATCATTAATCATCGACAACTAATCGGATCTTAGAACTATTACTATAGATGATAGATAAGTTAGTGGACGTGTTGGGAACTTAGTTAGGATGCATTACACTCCACTGCATGCCTACGAAGACACCCCAACCCTAAGGTACTTTTCTCGCCTTAGAGTCATAGTGTGAGGTCACACTCAGACCAAGACCACATACTATCCACTAGACTTGAGATGTCAAATAGAATCACGAATCAGATCATAATCTCATCATTCCCATTATTAAGATCTCTAAACATGATCTCTAAATAATAAAAGAAAATAATATACACATATGGGTCACCAACTAATATATGAAAATGTTATGATATATATAGAAAGTATGGGGTGATGGGAAATCGTGGGGTTTACAAACAAGTAGCTTGAAAACCATTCACCACGCAAGTAGCTGTAAATTTTTTAAATATCATTGCTTTCTACTTGCTTTCCTTGGGACACATTAAATTCTTGTTATTATTTAATATGCTGGAATGTATACAACAACTGTTGATGTCCTTTTGTTCCTTGCATGCTTGGTTGGCAAATCGCCTGCGCCTCAGTAGCTGATTGATGATACCGAACATCCGTTGCTATACTAGAAGGTACAGTTGCTACAGTTTTTGTTTCTGGTTATGTATAGTGTTTTTCGTTCTCTTCTGTACATTTTGGATACATGTATACACTGTCAGCTTATTTTATTACATGTTCTATGTATGGAAATTAATGAAATGCAAATTGGTGGTCCTTCTTGTTGGTTTTGTAGTTGTCTACATTGATTCTGAATGTCAAATGCGAAACGCAAAAAAATTTCCCTCAATTTCATGTTGTCTAATGCGATCATTATTGAATGTAATAACGCGAATGTCGTGTAAACGGTTACCTGGATCCGAGGGCATTACAGTTAATACGTTATTTCATGAATATCCAACTCTGAAATATTGTATTGAGCAATTTGTCATACGTGATGTCATTATTATTATTATTATATGTTGGAATACAAATTACAAACTGTCATCATTCTAGATTGCATGAACCATGGGTTGTCCAGTTTCACTATCACTTGTGAGTCTGCAATATTATTATGCAATGTTCAGCCAAGCACTGATAAATATATAAATTATATAAGCAAGGATGCTACGAAATTTTTCCACCTTGGATTCATCTTTGTAGATTCTTCTTATTATACACTCAATATATCCTATGTATCTGGATAAAATCATTGGTGAATTCCGTTGCATGTGCATAAAAGTCTCCACATGGATGGACATGAAAAATTCCATGCATGGTGATGTTGCCGCATGTCTTAGCATGACACACATATATTGAAAAAAAATGTGTATACTTCCAACACCCCACTAGAGTTGCAATCTCAAACATCAAAAAGGGCATCGACGCCTTAAATGAGCACCTCTTAGTGGTCGTTTGGTCGGAAGGTTTATCTTATGGATGATGATCTTTTTATGAAAGGGTTATCTGGTGGGTAGTTCCAAATTTATCTACTCTATATAAATAGTGCTTAGAATTAAACATCAACTATGGTTGGAGTATCTAGAAATTTAATTGCCTTATTGGGTCAAATAACCAATGTGATCTACATTATCTGAGATCTTCGAGGTGATAACGAAGGTGATATGATACCGATTATAAAGATCGAGATATATGTTTTGCAGTAGATGTAGTCCCCGCATACTTTGTGTGTCTCCATGGATGTCCTTTCCCAGGTTGAGACTTCGTACACGGATGGAGTTCTCGTGTTGCATTTGGGTAGTTGGAGATAACGACCGTAAGGGATGCGCATGTACCCTTGGGTCCTTGAGTAGATGGTTAGACAGCCGCGACCTCAGCAGTTGCGTTAGATGGGAGACGCGTAATCCAATTGTACCCTGATGTTGTTCTGGTGGTTGCGCGACGATATTCGAAGACGCGTGGTTGGCAATCTTGTCTTCGCTTTCGGTCATGGGACTAATACGGGAGCTCAGTTAGGGTCGATCACTCAAATTGGTTTCTCGTATTGGTTCTATGAAGGTTCCGCGATGTGGTTAGCGAAGATGGTGTTTTATCGGATAGCCCCATAGTTGGAGAAAAATGGAAGATAGTCGTAGGACTTTTCGACTACACTGATGAGTGTTAAAACAGATCCTGTAATCGAATCTTGATATCTATCTTGTTGCCAACCATCGTCGACTCATACTGACGAGTAGTGGATATTAGTTGATCATGTTACAAATCAAGCATCTTATCTCATCAGGTTGGACATTAGATCGGTACTGTTGAAATTCGATTAATTCTGGGGACAAGAGAACTACAAATGAAATGAGAATGATAATCTAGAGGAAAAGTTGGTAGGTTAGTAAAGGTAAGTGTTTGGAACTTAGCTAGGGTGCATCTACTTCACGCATGCCTATAAAGGCCCCCCAACCCTAAGATATGATGTATCTTGGAGTCATAGTGTGAGACCCTTGTGGTCAAGACCACAGACTATTTTCATTACTAATACTACTATGTTGCCTACCATCGTGGACTCTTAATGACGAGTGGATCTAAATTAATCATGGCTCAGACTATCTATCTCATGTGTAATGTATGAAACTTTACCAGGAGACATATAAATAACAACATTTCTTAAACAATTTTAAATGCCGTAACTAGAATGATAGAGCTATATTATACGTTGTCCACTTCCCATTGAGTATTTGTTAGTAGTCATTTTGTTTCTTATGGGTTTTGCTTTCCTTACAGTCAGTTTCTTGTGCACACTTTTTACCATTTTAGTTGTTTTATATCTGTACCAAGTGCTTTGCTCATCATCCTTTTTACATGAAATCGACAGGTTCGCAGGAGAAGAAGCCGTTGTAGTAGGCGGTATGTATGTTGACCTTCTGGCAGGTAAAACTAGCGGTATAGTAGTTTTCTCTTCTTTTGTTTTTGTTCTGGACAAGTTCTTGAGAGACATGATGTATATATACATGTTGCATTACATTTTTTATATATTGTACATCTATTGTGACCATTTTCACTTAGGTAGTCTTTCTCGAAAATGGTCCCCTAATTGCTAGATCTAAGACCTTAATGTATAGATCTAAGGTGTTTTTCTGAAAATCAGAATATTAAGAATATACTTTCAATTTCAAACACCAAGTATTTACGATTTTATGTGTATTAGGTGTTGGAAAAATTAAAAATATAATAAATCCGAAAAAAAACATAAATTAATTAGCAAATTCTTAATCGGTCGCATTGTATGCCTCTTAAATGATTATTCTTCAATTTCCTCGCAGTTTTCGGTGATCATCATCATGGCACATTCCGGTTCCGTATCAGGATCTGACAGTTATGAGGATCGGAGGGGCGATTTCAGTGGGGACATTGGTTGGAGGTATTCCTCCGCTCCTGATGGAAATAAAGAGAAACCACAATACAATTTCTGTGGAAAGAAGTTGGGAGGAGGCGGGATCACGAGGATGAAGCAACATCTTGTTGGCAATAACAAGAATGTTGCCAAGTGCCCACATTGTCCCAAAGATGTGAGGGACAAGCTGAAGGCCAGCTTGGACGAGAAGAAGGAAAGGGATATAGAGAGGGTAAGAAGGGATGAACAATTGAAAGAGTTCATGTTTGAGAAAGAATTCAACGTCCTCTCAGATTCAGACGACGATGACTTTGTCTACCCCGTTGACATTCAGACTACAGCGGAGAGGAGGGCATACAGAAGGGCAACAAAAGAATAAATGAGCGAGTTCGAGAGGAGAGAACTCGGTGGTGCACGGGGTGGCTTCTATGGTGCAAGTGGCAGTGGAAGTGGTTCTGGAGGCGCACCAGTACCACCACCCACCAAAAAACACAAGGGGAAGGGAATTGAGCCCTTCTTAACGAGGAGCGGATCCATGCAATACAAGACAAGCAAGGATCCGAGGCAGAAAACGGTGAAAGGTATGTTCACCAATGCACGAGAAAGGGTAGGAAAAGCCATCAGCAAACTCTTCTTTAGGGAGAGCATTCCTGCCAACATTGTTAGCGGGTCATTTTTGCAGCATGCCATTGATGAGATCGTTGCAACGGGAACGGGAGTGAAGGCTCCTACATCCTACGAGATAATGAACAAATATCTGGGGATGGAGAAGGAGGAGATGAATGAGTACATCACCGAGTTGAGGAGGAAATGGTTAGAGTACGGGGTGACATCATTGTGCAATGGGTGGACGAGCTACACGAGGAAGCAGATCATCAACTTCCTTGTTTACTGCGATGGGAAGACAATCTGATCATGTGAAGGACTACAAGTACCTGCTGAAGTTGATGAAGGACGTCATTAAAGAGGTTGGGAACGATCACATTGTCCAGATTGAGACGGATAATGGCAGCAACTTCAAGAAAGCGGGTGAAACAATAATGAAGTCTAGCACCTATGGTATTTTTTGGACACCGTGTGCTGCACATTGCATTGATTTAATTCTAAAGGATTTCAGCACGAGGAAGCTCGTCTCAAGGGTGGTGGAGCAAGCACGAACGATCACTACATTCATTTACAACCACGGTAAAGTGCTGGCATTGATGAGGAGGATGTGCAATGGTGAGATGGTGAGGCCTGGCATCACACGCTTTGCAACCAATTTTATAGCGTTGCAAAGCCTCAAACAACAAAAGACATGGTTCAAACCCATGTGTTGTCAAAGTGAATAGTTCGAGATAGCTGAAGCTTGGATTGAAGGAGGACAGAAAGTGGAGACATTGATCAATGATCTCCACTCTTGGGATGACGTGACTTGGGTAACGAGGATCATGGATCCAGTTGTTTCTGCATTGCGGATCGTGGATGGTGATAAGAATCCCACCATGGGAGTGATCTAGGAGGTAATGCGTTGCATAAGAGAGAAGGTCAGAGAAGCGGTTGGAAAAGGATCCAAAGCATGGTTGGACATCATAGACGAGCGTTGGTCCAAGATCTCTCACGTCCTCTTCACAAGGTCGGTATATATTATGTAATAATCTAATTTGTTTTCCATTTTTTAATTTTTTATAGATCTTTAGAATATGAGAATTATGCTTGTTCGTGACTTTGTGTCCAGCTTATTACTTCAATCCTAAGTACCAGTATAAGAATGGACTCGGTACAAATGCTGACCTTCTAGCAGCTGTACAAATTGTGGTGGAGAAGCTCGTCAAGGACGAGAAGTTACAGACCTTGTGCATGAACGAGGTAATCCTGAATTTGAAGCTAGATTAGGACTCACAAAAATATTCTTTAAGAGTATTATGTAAAAAATTATGACTTAAACCTATGTGTGCAGGATAAGTATTTCTGGGATACCTTGGGTTCCTTTGATCGAACTACTGCGGTAAATGGACGGGGCAATACTCTTCCTGCTAGGGATGAAGACAAATAAATCCATTGATTGTGTGTTCATTTATTCCTGCCTACTATTGATTTTATCTCGTTTTAGTTCTCAATGATCTTGTCTACGTGCATTACAACTTGAGGCTGAAGTTGAAACATGCAAGGGAGGGACAAGACAAAGAGGACTACACAGATCTTATTGATCTTGCATACATTTTCAAGATGTACGATGACGATACTGATGAAGATGTTCTCCAGAGGTGGATGGATTCCAATGGTGCTCCCGTTCTCGATCAACCAGGTGGAAGACCAAATGAGAATATAAGCCAGCAAATGGGAGCATATGTAGGTGACTATTTGGCAAGATCCGGGCGGATTACAGATCCTCTTAGAGGGTTGGAGGCCGAGATTGATGCGGTTGTTAATAAAAATCTCTCCACTAGCTCCAAATCCAATCGAAGTCAAAGGATGACAGTGGAGATGAGATGATGTTGGTCGTGGTGGACCTGGTGATGGTGGGGAAACATACTCAGGTGGGTCAGGAAGGGGTGATCGTGGACCACAAGATACAAGATTTGAGGAAGGACTACAAGCAGGACGTGAATATATAGAGCGACAGAGGAACACACATGGACAGTATGTTCCAAGTCCGAGTCCAGGACCTATGGATTACGAGCACGGTCATAGCCATCGTCCAACCGACAGCTACATGGACGATTTGATATCATCTGTAGGTTCCTTAAACTGCATGGACATTGACAGCTCATATTGTGGAGGAACACCAAGTCCTTTAGGCGGATATGGAACATCGCACGATGAGAGATCATTTGACGTCTTCCCGGAATACTTTCATGCTCCTCCTCCAAGACCTCCTCCTCCTCCTCAAGTGTATGCACCTCCATCATATTCATATGGTTACAGTGGGTATGGGGATACAGTAGCTACAGCGGTGAGAACTACCAAGGTAGCCAACCTGAGTGGAGCCAGGGCAGCTTCTTTGGGGTGATAGTTATGGTCTCTTCCCTGAGTACACACCAGTTCCTCCTCCTCCTTCGCAGAGATCTTCTCCTACTCCGTCGTCGTCGTCCCGAGGATCTCAAGCCAGTAGTTCGCAGCCTCGTCATACCACTCGTGATACCGGATCTAGTGTTGCTTATCCTCATCTCAGGATACTCATAGGCGTCGATGACCACCGATATAGGCAGTATGTGATGGATTACAAGGCCATGTACTCGTACATGACATGGGAGAACTACTGCGAGTTCATTGAATTTGCGATGCGTTATGAGAGACAACAAGGAAGGGGGGGCGATTCAGATCCACCGCGGAACTCTTGGTTCTGAACCAAACATATCACCAGGTAATATATTTTAATCTTTTACTGCATTGATCATTAATGTGCATGTTCTTATTACTCTACATGAAATATATGTATTTTCACTTGTTGTAACTTGTAAGACTATTACTTTGTTATTAAGTATTAAGTATTAACAACGATAGGTTCGATATGGTGTGTGACATATCGTCATAGTCATAGATGATAAGATGATTGATATGTATGCTATAAGCCTATAAGTATATATCTGTTGTTTCACTGTTTGAAATACTCATATTAACTCCATTTGCAATATCTAACATATTCTACAATATGACTGATATGACCGATATGACTGATATGGTCGATATGACCGATATGTACAATATAAGGGGTATAGATGAGCAATATGTGTGAAATAATTATGTATTTATAAGTTATTTATTGTTCTAATAACTTGGAAGATCATAATTGACAATAAAATTGAAAAAAATTGGCTTTTTGAGCCATTTCTGGCATTTCCACCGAAATTGTCGAAATTTCCCGAAATTTCGTTGAAATTTTGGTATTGGAGGTGACAGAAACGAAATCGAAATCGAGATTTCGAACCTTGGCTGGAGGTGGCGGAGCCTAGAGCCTAATCGTGAGAAGGGCATGGGAGTAGACTAGAACATTAAGGTTCCTGGGAAGGGGAACCCGCCCATTCGCCTGGGGTTTTGAGGTTTCGATGATCAGATTAGGTTGATGCAGAACATCACAGTGAACTCGTAACATCACAAAGTAAAAACAATGGCCGGTTGATCTCAGAAACTTGAACAAGAATCCGTACAATCAACTTTCCAGAACTCAAAACAATAATAAAATAATATATGAAATGACATCCCAAAATGTTAGGAGAAAATAATGAGTTGCTTATTCACGAGGCCCTAGGGTTCTCTGACCCGTTTGGTAAATTATATAATGAAGATGGAAAGAATAGAAAATACATAAAAGAGATAAAATATAAATGATATCTCAACACACCCTCAAGATGGAGTGTAGATACCAATCATGCTCAGCTTGGAACAACATCTCTGGCAAGGCCCTCTGGCCAGGGCCTTGATAAGTACATCTGTTGTCTGATCTCCTGATCTAATATGAGTATTGGAGATAAGGCTCTTCTATATCATGTCTCGAGTGTAGTGACAGTCTACCTCGATATGCTTGGTCCTCTCAGGGAAGGCTAGGATGTTGGCAATGAAGAGAGAAGCCTGATTGTCGCATTAGAGTGCATGGGAAGAGGCACCTCAACTGTTAGGTCAGTAAAAACTGATCTGACCCACATCATCTTTATACTAGCATGTATCATGACCCTATATTCTGATTCTACACTAGATCTGGCAACCACTGTACGCTTCTTCCTCTTCCATGACACCACGAAACTCCCTATGAACATTGCAAAGACAGAGGTAGACCTCCTATTTTTGGGACACCCTGCATAATCTACATCTGCACAAGCTGTAACGGCAAGGGATATACCTCTGTTGAATAGAAGACCAGTACTAGGTGAGGCCTTCAAATACCTCAAAATCATATGGATTTCATCCATATATGCATGTCTAGGTTGCTCCATGAACTGACCTACTTTGCTTACTGCAGACAATATATCTGGCCTAGTGATGGTCACATATAGGAGCTTCCCAACAAGCTCCATGTACCTCCTCTTGTCTACCTCCTCGGTGTCATCATCATGCAGCTTCATGCTTGAGTCCATGGGAGTAGTGGCAAGCATGCAATCTATCATGCCTGACTCAGAGAGAAGATTTGCAATGTACTTCCTCTAGGTCATCACAAGACCTCGTTAGTTCATGGAAAACTCAAGTTCAAAGAAGCAGCGTAAACTACCAAGATCCTTGGTCACAAATTGCTGACATAGGAAGTCCATAGCGGCCTGGATGCCCTGCTCATCATTCTTGTAACAATGATGTCATCAACATAAACAAGTATGGCAACAGTTTCACTCTGAGTCCAGTGAACAAACAATTATGATCGGTAGTCGATTTCACGAACCCATGTTGCTCTATCAAGTTCGAGAGCTTTTGGTACCACGCTCTTAGACTCTGCTTAAGGCCATAAATTGTCGATTGAAGGCTGCAAACCTTCTGACAATCTCCCTCAGCAGCGAACCCAGGTGGCTACTGCTTGTAGACCTCCTCATGTAGGTCACCATAGAGAAATGCATTCTTCACATCTAGTTGGTAGAGGGATCAATCCCGTGTCACTGCAACAGAAAGAAGAATGCGTAGTGTAGAATGTCTGGCTACTGGAGAGAAAGTATCCTTATAGTCCACCCCATATGTATGGGTGAACCCACATGCCACATATCTCACTTTGTAGGGATATACATTGTCATCTGCTCGGTGTTTTACCACAAATACCTACTTGCATCCAACAACAGATGCCCTTATAGGAGCTGCAACAATGCTCCAAGTGCCACGCGACTGTAGCACGGCCATCTCCTCCTCCATGGCAAGACACCACTGACTGTCCTGTGTGGCTTCCTGATATGTTTGTGGTATCTCCACGGTTGATAGTGCCACGACAATTCTCCCAAAGTCCTTTGAAAGTCTTCTCAAGGAGACATGGGTAGCAAGAGGATATGTAGCACAAGTATGTCTCTGCTTCCACAAAGCAATAGGCACATCTACATCACCAACCACCTCCTGAACCAGTAAACTACCCTCCTAAGAGGGCGCCTGCTCATCCTATAAAGCATCCTGCTGCATAGACAACTCAGTAGTACCATTAGTAGAAACAATGTGCTCATTACATACATGAGGTGTATTAGATGATGGGGAAGGCCCATGAGCAGGGGGAACAATGTGAGAACTACGAGTAAACACGTGTGGCAAAAGTTGTGTCACAGTACTAGGTGGTGGTTCAGGGACAGTCATAGGAGCAGGTGGACGTACTGGAGGTAGCGGTGGTGGCAGTGGTGGAGGTGGAGGCAGAGTAGGTACTAGAGGTGGTGGAGATTTAGGAGGAAGAGGCATGTATACCTCCTCACCAGAGTCATATGGAGTCAACCTGTCACACGTAGGAGAGAAATACATAACAGACTCAAAGAAGGTGACATCAACACTGACAAAGTATTTCCGCTGAAGCAGATCAAAACAACAGTACCCCTTCTATGTACAAGAGTAATCAACAAAGATATACTTAGAAGCTCTAGGGGAGAGATCGTCACGATCAGACGTCATAAAGGTCACAAAGCCAAACACTCGAGGTGTAAGGGAGAATAGGTCCTTCTCAGGAAAAGCAATCGAGAAAGGAACCTTTTCCCTTAAAACAGAAGATGACATACGGTTCACTAAGCAGCAAACTGTGAGGACCGCATCACCCCAGTAAGAGTGAGGAGCACGACTCTGAATTAAAAGAGTTCGGATCACATCGAGTAAATGGCAGTGTTTGCGTTCAGCAATGCCATTCTGTTGAGATGTGTATGCACACGAGGTCTAGTGTACGATGCCAAGAGACTTGAGGAACTCAGATAGTTGTATAGTGCAGAACTCTAAGGCATTGTCGGATTGTATAAACTTCACAGTAGCGGGGAATATGTACTTTATTTCATTAATAAAAAATGTAATGATGGACTCAAACTTATTCTTTAATAAAAAGACCCAAGAAAGTCTAGAATAGCCATCTACAATAACACGATAAAAATGGAGTCCCTGGTGATCAGGAACACGACTCAGACTCCAAATATCTAAGTAAATAAGCTCAAATAACTGAGAACTGCTCCGACTCTAACGAGATGGAAAAGATGAGCGATGATGCTTCCCAAACTGGCAAGCCTCGTACTGGAAGGAAGATCGTGTAGAGATTTGTGGGAAGACATGACACAACTTCTATAAAGGAAGGCGTCCAAAACGAAGATGCCACAAGTATGGTAAGACTGGTCTAGTAGGAATAGTAGAAGCACCAGCATGAGGAGGTTGGACCAGTCTGTAGAGCCCTCGCTGCTCATGGCCACATCCAATCACCCTCCCATGAATATGTCCTGAAACACAAGAGAAGAGAGATCAAAAATGGCACGACAATGCAGATCTTTCATGATCTAACTATTGTAAAGCAAATTCATCTGAAAATCAGGAGCACATAAAACATTCTGCAGATGCATGGATGGCACCAAATGCACCCCCCTGTGTCATGTGATGGGTAAATAAACCCCATTCGCAATGACGACCCATCTACTAAGGGGTATAGACCTGTAAGAACTAAACTGGGCTCTGTCTCTGTACAGATGGTGGGAAGCACCATAATCCATAATCCACTCTGTCATATCTACCTTGCTACAACAGGTAGAAGTATATGTGATACCTGAGGAGCTCAAAGAGGCTCTAGTAGCAGCTGCAACATTTGAGGAACCTGTAGTGGTGCCTACAATAGGAGTCATGACCTCTTGTATACGAGAGACAATGTCATCAAGGCGTGGATCTGCCTGAGGAGCCAAAGTGTTTGAAGGCTCAATCTGCTCTGCTACTCGAGCTGATATGGGGTATACATGCTTCTGATAGCGTGTGTCTTCAGAGTGTCCTGGAAGATGACAATAGGTGCAGGGGCCACGTTGACATCCACCTCCTCTGCCACAGGGACCACACCCTCTGAACTGTGTAGAACCTCCCCTGTTACGGGATGCATCCATCACTGAGGAGGTCTATGTGGTGGCAGCAGGTGGGATAAGAAGCATGCTGAAGCGATTGTAAGCCTCTTCCATGGGCAGTATAGCCATCCCAGTAAGGAGCTATGAACGTGCTGCCTCATACTCTAGATCGAGTGTTGTCAAAAAAACTCCAACCATGGTGGAGTTCCTGTAGGACATCCGTTGCTTCGTGGAAGTAGTAAAGGGCATGAAGCTTCTCAAGCATGCCTCAAAGAGAAGTGTAGAAATTATGCATTGGACGATCATTCTTCTTGGCTTGTATGTATCAAACTGAAGCTGGAAAATCTTGGCCTCGTTCTTCTCTTGGGCATAAGTGGTTATTAGAATGTCCCGCATTGCCTTGATGGTGGGTTGGTTCACATATTGTTGGCAATCTCTATGGTGAGGTCCCAGAGAGTCAAATACGCGCATATAAGTCATCTTGCTTCCACGAACCATTATCCCCAGTCTTGTCCATCGCCTCTAGCTTTGTCAGGATGTGCTTATTATTGCATTGCATAGGGGTCAAAAACTGCATGGACCACAACTCATAGTTGGTCCCATCCATCTTCACGATGGGAAACAGGCCCTTGAAGGCATCGGACGAAGAGAAGACATCACCCTGATTCTATGACATGGTGAAAAAGAACGCCGAAACGGAACTCGACAGGGAAGTAGACCGATCCGAGCGATTTTACAGATCATATAGAGGATTGGTTGTACATGTAGACTCATACAACCATCATCGTCATTCGTCGAGCCATGCTAGGGCCGAAAAATATGATTTATAAATATGAAACCACGTTTTTCGGTCAAAATCAAATTGTTTCAGAGGTGCAAGGAGAGGCCACAGATGTACACGAAGACCTGTGGCGGCGTACAGAGTTGCGCGAGGAGGCACTACAACGCGCAACAGCAGGCCAACGGTGTCGCGGAGGTACAGGAGTTGTGCTGCAGTGCTGTACACGGAGGTGCGGAGACCAAGTATTGTAATTAATGATATTAGTTCTTACACAGAACCATGACGTCTAGAGCCGACCTTTATATGTTGTAATTGATTCTGGAGCGACTCATTCATTCATCGCTTCGAGATTTCTAGCTTCAATAGGAAGAGTTGCAGAGACCCTAGATCCTCCATGTCACATCCATGGGCCGTGGCCAGTTGTTCATCATGAGACCGATAGTCAAAGGGTTACCAGTGTGGATTGGTGGTCACGAGATGATCGCAGATTATCTGCTACTACAGCTCAACGAGTTCAACTTGATTTTGGGCATGGATTGGTTGTCAGATCATCATACCTTAGTTGATTGCTTCAGAAAGACGGTTGTATTCAGGGTCCCGAACTTACCCGAGTTTACCTTTGAGGGTACATTACATGACTCCAAAATGGAGTACATTTCAGTGTTGAGAACTCAGAGACTGGTTGACCAGGGATGTGACACATTTCTAACTTTTGTCCGAGAGACATCTGATGGAGAGCCGATGGCTTAGGACATCAGGGTAGTGTCAGATTACCCTGATGTGTTCCTTAATGATTTGCCAAGTTTGTCGCCTGAGAGAGAGAGAGATTGAGTTCGAGATCACATTACTAACAGATACACAACCAATCTCGATGGCTCCGTACCGCATGATACTAACCGAGTTGAGAGAGCTGAATGTGCAGTTGCAGGAGTTACTTGATGGGGGTTTCATGAGGCCAGGCATTACACTTTGGGGTGCTCTCGTTCTTTTTGTCAGGAAGAAAGACGGATCAATGAGATTGTGCATATACTATAAACAGCTAAACAAGAAAACGGTGAAGAACCGTTACCCTTTGCCACGCATCGATGACTTATTCGATCAGCTACAGGGATCTTCGGTGTTTTCAAAGATCGATCTCCAATCTGGCTACCATCAGCAGAGGATTAGAGAGTCAGATATTCTGAAGAAAACATTCAAGACTCGATATGGACACTACAAGTTTGTTGTGATGCTGTTTGGGCTCACAAATACCCTTCCTGCATTCATGAACATGATGAACATGATTTTCCATCCATGTTTGGACAAGTTTGTGGTTGTGTGCATTGACGATGAGTTGATATATTCTCGAAATTAATAGGATCACGCAAATAATCTAAAGATAGCCATGGACACACTTCAGGAGCACAAGTTGTAAGCCAAGCTGAGCAAGTGTGAGCTCCGATACCAAAATTGTCACCTCCACGGATCCGAGATACCCGTTTACATGGCACTTATAGTATCGCGTTTGCTAGAGATCGCATTAGGTCACCAAAAATGAGGGAAATTTTTCGTGTTTCGAATGAAATTCATCACCGATGGCGTCATTTACACACATGGACGCCTAGGGATCACTGCCTAGGCCTCCCCAAGCACCGTTGAATCCGCTTCTTGGTGCTCACGAATCATATCATTGTTGCCTAAGTCTATGTTTGATCACAAAGGGGTGATTTTGATCCTATAAATCACCCCTCTAGTCCAAAAGCGGGCCTCTTTTATAGAAACGGTTATCGCATGAGTCTGCACACAACTGATTCCCTATATGTTAGTGTAGACATGTTTGCTTCCGTTTAAATCCCTAGTATGTGCATGTTTCTGACATCGTGTCAAAGAACAAGGTTGATATCCCATCTTCAAGCACCTTCAAATATCCAGCACCCATGGTCAAGATGGATGGGAGAAACCACGAGTTGTGCGATACGCAGCTCATAAGCCTTATGCAGTACACTGGGAAGAAGCACATTCTGACCTAAGAGGAGCCAACTGACATGTTAGAAGAAAAAGAGTCTTCGTTATATTCATAGAATAACCCTAGGCTCTCTTATATAGGGAGAGGCCTTGAGGGTAAATTACATAAACGTCTATATAGAAAAGAGAAATAATAAAACAACCATAAAGTGTAAACAACTATTTCTACACTCCCCCTCAAGATGGAGCATAGATGTCAATCATGCTCAGCTTGGATGAACATCTCTGAAAAGGTCCTCTGAGCAATGGCTTGGTGAACACATCAGCAGTTTGATCTCCTGAGCTAACATGGGTCGTGGATATCAATCCTCTCTGGATTAGGTCCCTGGTGTAGTGGCAGTCAACTTCAATATGCTTGGTCCTCTCATGGAAAGCTGGATTGTTTGCTATGAACAATGCTGCCTGATTGTCACACTGAAGCTTCATTGGTAGAGGTACGGCTATATGTAAATCTTCTAATACAGAGCGAACCCACATCATTTCCGTGCTTGCTTGGGCCATGGCCCTATACTCTGATTCCGCACTGGATCTGGCCACCACAGTTTGCTTCTTGCTCTTCCAAGACACCAGAGAGCCTCCGACAAACACTGCAAATCCTGAGGTTGATTTTCTATCCTTGGGACATCCCGCATAATCTGCGTCTGCACACGCCGAGATGGATAAATCTGCGCCCTTCCTGAATAGTAGCCCTGAGCCAGGAGAAGATTTCAGATATCTCAGTATCATATGTATAGCATCCATGTGAACCTGTCTTGGCTGCTCCATAAACTGACTCACCCGGCTAACTGCAAATGCAATGTCTGGACGAGTTATAGTGATGTAGAGGAGTTTTCCCACCATCTCTCTGTATCTCCTCTTATCCACTTCGTCAGTATCATTATCATATAACTTCATGCTGGGGTCCATAGGGATGCTTGATGGTTTGCACCCATCCATACCAGTCTCAACCAGGAGGTCTGTAATGTACTTCCGTTGTGTCATTACCAAGCCGTGTGCATTCCTTGCAAATTCCAACCCCAGAAAGTATCTTAGGGTTCCAAGGTCCTTTGTAACAAACTGACGACCTAGAAATGCCTTCGCCTTTGCTATGCCTTGAACATCATCTCCTCTAACAAGAATATCATCCACATAGACCATTATGACAACCGTACCTGCCGAGGACTTCTGGATAAACAATGAGTGATCAGCATTAGACCTCTTGAATCCCTAGTGCTCAATTAGATTGGACAGCTTCTGGAACCATGCCCTTGGACTCTGTTTGAGGCCATATATGGCCTTGTGAAGTCTACAGACCATATGCTTCTCCCCCTCAGCAGTAAACCCGGGTGGCTGCTGCATGTAGACTTCTTCTTGTAAATCCCCGTACAGAAAGGCATTCTTAACATCAAGCTGTGAAATAGTCCAATCTCGAGTTACTGCAACAGACAGGAGAATACGGAGAGTCGTGTGCCGTGCTACTGGAGAGAAAGTGTCCATGTAATCAACGCCATATGTCTGTGTAAATCCACGGGCGACCAATCGTGCTTTGTACCTATCCAAGGTGCCATCTGCATGATATTTGACAGTGAAGACCCATTTGCATCTCACAATGGATGCATCAGGGGGTGCAGGGACCAAAGACCATGTACCACGAGACTGCAAGGCCCCCATTTCTTCTTCCATTGCTAATCTCCAGCACTCTATCTTCAAGGCTTCCTGATATGTCCGTGGTATATCCACGGAAGACAAAGATGTGGCGAACTTCTGAAAATCACCTGTGAGACGGTGGAAGGACACCTGTGAGGCAAAAGGATAAGAAGCACACTGCCTCCTCTGTTTCCGAATAGCAATCGGAACATCAAGATCATCATGTGGGTCCACCTGTAATGAGTCATCCTGCATATGTACTGAACCTGACCCGTCAGTAGTAACCTCATCTGAACATACCTGAGGCATAGTAATTGGCTGTACTGTCGTCTGAGCAGGACCTGACCGACGCACATAATGGTGAGGAAGTGGTGATATGGTCTGCTGTGTAGTAGGTGGAAGTGGTGGTGGTGGCGGTGGCGGTGGTGGTGGTGGTGGCGTTGGCACAGGCGGTGATACAGGGGGTGGTGGCGGAACAAATATATCATCATTGGTGGTGGGTGGTATCATTCTGTCCCCAGCAGGCGAGAAATACATGACTGACTCGAAGAAGGTGACATCCGCACTGACAAAGTATCTGTTGGTTGTAGGATCATAACACTGATATCCCTTCTGGGTTCTGGAGTAGCCAACAAAGACGCACTTGACCGCTCTGGGAGAGAGTTTGTCAAGTCCAGGAGAAAGATGATGGACAAAAGCTACAGCACCGAAGACACGTGGTGGTAGAGAGAAGAGTTCCTTGTCTGGAGAGATAAGAGAGATAGGTATCTTCTCTCCAAGAACGGAGGACGGCATCCTGTTGACTAGATAGCATGCAGTAAGGACTGCATCCCCCCAGTAGGAAATGGGAGCACAACTTTGGATCAACAGTGTACGAGTAATGTCCAATAGGTGACGATGCTTTCTTTCCGCCACACCATTCTGTTGTGATGTATATGCGCAGGTGGTTTGGTGAATGATACCCTTCGATGAAAGGAAAAGAGAGAGAGAGCGTGTACAAAATTCTAGGGCATTGTCAGTTCGAACATATTTGATGGAGGAAGAAAACACATTCTGCACTTCATTAATTAAATTTTTGATAACATCACCTGCTTCAGATTTATTCTTCAGAAGAAATACCCAAGAGACACGCGAAAAATCATCCACGACAACTAAATAAAACCTGTGCCCCTGGTGATCAGGAACACGACTCGGACCCCAAATATCTATATGTAATAACTCAAACGAGGAGCTACTGCTCCGACTCTGACGACCTGGGAAGCTTGACCTATGATGCTTGCCCAACTGACACGTTTCACAGCGAAACGACGAACTTGGAGATATCTGGGGCAGAAGATGACGCATTTTCTGGATCGGAAGATGACCAAATCGAAGGTGCCAGATGTAAGGAGAGACTGGTCCAGCTGAGTGGGAGGAGATGCCCGCATAGAAATTCCGAACCAGCCTATATAAACCATTCTGCTCAGAGCCACAGCCAATCACCTTGTCCGTCAGTATGTCCTGAAAAATGAGAGAAGACGGGTCAAAAATAGCACGACAATTCAAATCCTTTGTAATTTGACTGATAGACAGCAAATTCAATGAGAACGCAGGAGCATGTAACACATTCTGCAGCTGCATGGTGGAGGATAAGAAAACCTCCCCCTGTCCAAC
This sequence comes from Ottelia alismoides, assembly GCA_037367405.1. Classification (NCBI taxonomy): domain Eukaryota; kingdom Viridiplantae; phylum Streptophyta; class Magnoliopsida; order Alismatales; family Hydrocharitaceae; genus Ottelia; species Ottelia alismoides. The sequence continues at coordinate 508,932 of JAZKJV010011875.1, forward strand.
AAGTGGTGAGTAGGTACCATCTGCAATCTGGACCGAGCGGCCAGGTGGAATATCCCTGTAGGCCTGTAGTCGTCCCCTATCTCGACAAAGGTGATGTGTAGCTCCGGAGTCTATAACCCAGTCAGATATATCATGAGAATGTATGAGAGATGGTGAACTACCTGAGCTACTTGCTGCAGCGCTAGAACTTGCAGAGGTTGTGGCTGCAATGTCAGAAGAGGTACCAGAAGAATCACCAGAAGAATGTGGTATTATATCACGTAGACGGGCCACAAGCTCGTCAAACCTATGATCTGCAGTAGTCGGTAATGGAGACTGTGAGTGCTCTGCAACTCGTGCCGATGCTGGGTACCCATGCTTAGAATAGCATGTCTCCTCTGAGTGTCCAGTTCTGTGACAATACGAGCACATCTGACTAAACCGACCTCGTCCTGAAGGTCCACGTCCACGTCCACGACCTCGTCCAGAAGGCGGTCCACCTCTCCCACGCGAAGCTGCCATCGCCGATGGTGGTGGAACAGAAGAGCTGGAGGAAACAGGAATGCGACTGAGCCTTCTGTAGACATCCTCCACTGGAGGAATAACCGCATCTGCTAGAATCTGTGACCTGGCAGCATCATACTCTGGGTCGAGAGCTGCAAGTAGAACACCCACCATGGTGGCATTCCGAAAAGTCTTCTGCTGCTCCGGTGTAGCTGTCAGAGGAATGGTACTGTATAGCTTCTCAAACATCCCTCTCAGGGATGTGTATAGAGAATGGAGAGGTCTTCCGGCCTGCTTCATCGTAAAGATATCATGTTGAAGCTGCAACATCTTTGTCTCGTTTCGCACTTGCGAATATGTGGCGGCAAGAATGTCCCACATCGCCTTGGCACTAGGCTGATGCAGAACATCGTTAGCTATCTCCATTGTCAATGTACCAGATAGCCAGACCTTCGCGTAAGCGTCATCAGCCTCCCATGAGGCATAAATCCCTGTCTTCTCCGCAGGCTCATCCTCGGTAAGAATATGTTTCTTACCATTTGATTTCATGAGACTCATGAACTGCATAGCCCATAGCTCATAGTTAGACCCGTCCATCTTTACTATTGGCGCAGGACCTTTGAATGCGCCGGTGGAGGGCAAATCGACTTTCGATTCTGACATAGTGCCGTTCGAAGAAGACTAAGGGAAACCAGATACGTTGATGAATGTCTACACCAACTGCATTAGATTTGAGTACGTGTGTAGACTTCTACGTACTCAAATCCATAAATCAGGGAGATAGGAGTCTAGGGCACGCCTCTAATAAGGCTAACAGCCCTTGAATCGCCTTAGACGGCCGGCTATGAACTGTTGGAGACCCGATGAGGGCTTAGAGCCGCAGTCTTGATGTCGATGGTGCGGCAGGGAACGCGTAGGAGTGGCGTCGAGCCACTGGAATGCGGCTGGAATTAACCAGCAGCGGCTGAAGCCCGCTGTGGAGGGCGGCGGGATCACGTCGGGGTCGCTGGCGGCGGCAGAAAGCCGCTGGCGGAGGGCTGAGGCCCGCTGGCGGAGGGCTGGGGCCTCTGGCTGCGGCTGGGGGCCGCTCGGAGGTTGCGGCTGGGTGCCGCTAAGAGGCGGCAGAGGCCGCTAGTTGCGGCTGGGGCCGCTGGCTGCGGCAGGAAGCCGCTCGGAGGTTGCGGCAGAGGCCGCTAGTTTGGCGGCTGGAAGCCCTATGCGGGCTCGACGAGAGAAAGAGAGAGGGGCGGCGGGTGGGGAAGGGAGGGGCGGCGGTAGCGAGCCCTAGGTTGGCTCTGATACCATGTTAGAAGAAAAAGAGTCTTTGTTATATTCATAGAATAACCCTAGGCTCTCTTATATAGGGAGAGGCCTTGAGGGTAAATTACATAAACGTCTATATAGAAAAGAGAAATAATAAAACAACCATAAAGCGTAAACAACTATTTCTACATGACAAAACTGGTCTAATGCGTCTTGGGAACAGATGAAGTGTACGTGTGTATATGGACATAGGGTACTTTGGTCATGGAGACATCCTTGTTGTCATGTACTATCAGGAAAGGAATGAGATGAAGATATTGTGGCTCCAACATGACATCTTCGTGATCAAGAAGAATGGTTGTCCTCTCCGCACATTATATACATCTCTCAAGGGTGTATTTGAGAAGCTTCATAGCTTCATGCCTCTTGCAGCGACACCCGAGCAGCAAGAGGCATACAGGAACACCGCCATGCTTGGTGTCTTTTCGGTGGCTCTTGATCTAAAATATGATATCGCACAGTCCCAGTTACTTGCAGCTGCTACCATGCCTCCCATGGAGGAAGCAAACTACAGTCAGCAAGATTATAGTCCCTTCATTGGCCTCCTCTCAGACCTCCTCGGCGAATGACCGCATCTCGCAATGGAGGACGAGCATCTCAGTTTAAAGGTCACAATGTTCATGGGGGGTCTCATCCACATCAGGCATGCACCTATTTTCACTGCCTCAGTTACTTCAAGGATACATGATATTCGAAGCATGATTTTCCGACCTCTGCTCGTGCCGCTATGCAGGTTGAGACACCTCCAACTCCTACTATTGCCATTGAACAGAGGTTCGAGGAGTTTGTCTCCCGTCTGAGGGAAATCATGCCTCCCACGTCTGGATTCTCTAGTGCTCCATCAGGATCAACTGACATAGTTGCCTCAGCATCTACCAGTACTTCAGGTATAGCCTATGCCCTTACTAGTTTTCATAGGGTAGAGCTCTCTGAGTGGATCACGGATTCAAGTGCCTCTTGTAACCTATGTAGAGACAGAGCTCGGTTCATTCCTACGCAATTGTTCAGCCTAGCATAACAAAAGTTGTTTCTGATGACACGTAATCCCATGTTACTGGATAGGGGGAGATCAAACTACTGCAGAATGTTCTTTATGCTCTTGATTTCTCAATGAATTTATTATTGTAGAGATAGTTCTTAGTATTATTATCTCTTTATGTATCTTGTCGTTATTTCTTTATCTTTTATAGACCTCTTTGTAATTTACCCTTAAGGTCTCTCCCTATATAAGAGAGCCTAAGGTTTTCTGAATGATAATCGAAGTCTTTTCTCCCAACATGGTATCAGAGCCGCCCTAGGGCTCTCCCTACCCGCCGCCCCTTCCCCACCCGCCGCCCTCTCCGTCTCGCTTCTCTCTCTACAGCCGTACAACCTCCCAGGCGGCCCCAGCCAGGCGGCCCCAGCCCGCCGCCGAGCCATCCCAGGCAGCCCCCACCCGCCGCCGAACCTCCCAGGCGGCTCCCAGCCCGCCGCCGAGCCATCCTAGGCGGATCCCCCACGCCGCCGATTCACACAGCGCCATCCCAGGCGTCTGGGGTGTGACCCCGTTGCGAGGGCTGTAGGCCTCATCCAAGGCGTGTCCAAGTCTACCTCGTCTCTTCCGCCGATATATGGATTTGAGTGAGTAACGTCTACAGACGCACTCAAATCCGATGCAGTTGGTGTAGACAATCATTATCTTGTCTACAAACCCTAGTTCTTCTCCAGCGGCAGTATGTCAGAATCAAAGGTCGATATGTCCTCCACCGGCGCATTCAAAGGTCCTGCGCCAATAGTGAAGATGGACGGGTCTAACTACGAGCTCTAGGCTATGCAGTTCATGAGCCTCATGAAGTCGAATGGTAAGAAGCACATTCTTACCGAGGATGAACCCGCAGAGAAGACAGGGATATATGCCTCATGGGAGGCTGATGACTCCTACGCAAAGCTCTGGTTGTCTGGTACATTGACGATGGAGATTGCTAACGACGTCCTTCATCAGCCCACTGCCAAGGCAATGTGGGATATTCTCGCCGCTACATATTCGCAGGTGCGAAATGAGACCAAGATGTTGCAGCTTCAGCATGACATTTTCACAATGAAGCAGAGCGGCAGACCTCTCCATTCCTTATACACATCCCTGAGAGGGATGTTTGAGAAGCTATACAGTATTATTCCACTCACTGCTACTCCTGAACAGCAGAAGACGTTTCGGAACGCCACTATGGTGGATGTTCTACTTGCGGCGCTTGATCCTGAATATGATGCCGCCCGGTCTCAGATCCTAGCTGATGCAGTTATTCCTCCAGTCGAGGATGTTTACAGGCGACTCAGTCGCATTCTAGTTTCTTCCAGCTCTTCTACTCCTCCCCCATCAGCGATGGCAGTCTCGCGTGGGAGAGGTGGCCCGTCTTCTGGCCGTGGTCGTGGACGTGGACGTGGACCCCAGGGAAGGGGTGGTCGCTTCGGTCAGACATGCTCCTATTGTCACACACAGGACACTCAGAGGAGACATGCTATTCTAAGCATGGATTTTCAGCATCGGCACGTGTTGCAGAGCATTCTCAGTCCCCATTACCATCTACTGCAGATAATCGATTTGACGAACTTGTGGCACGTCTCCGAGATATTATGCCACATTCATCTGGTGATTCGTTTGGTGGTCCTTCAGATGTTGCTGCTACAGCCTCCGCCAGTTCATCTGCCGCTGCTAGTACCTCAGGTAGATCACCGTCTCATGATATATCTGACTGGGTTATAGATTCGGGAGCCACACATCATCTCTGTCGAGATAGAGATAGACTACAGTCCTACAGAGACATTCCTCACAGCCGTTCAGTGCAGATCGCAGATGGTACCCATTCACCCCTTGTTGGACAGGGGGAGGTCTTCCTATCCTCCACTATGCAGCTACAGAACGTTCTACATGCTCCTGAGTTCTCAATGAATCTGTTATCTATAGTCAGATTATGAAGGATTTGCATTGTCGTGCTATATTTGACCCGTCTTCTCTCATTTTTCAGGACATATTCACGGGCAGGGTGATTGGTTGTGGCTCTGAGCAGATTGGTCTATATCGGCTGGTTCGGGATTCCTATGCTGGCGTCTCCTCTCATTCTGCCGGACCAGTCTCTCCGTACATCTGGCATCTCCGGTTTGGTCACCTTCCGCTCCAGAAAATGCGCCATCTTCTGCCCCAGATCTCTCATAGTTCGTCTTTCCGCTGTAAAGCATGTCAGTTAGGAAAGCATCATAGGTCGAGCTTTCCAAGTCGTCAGAGTCGGAGCAGTAGCTCCCCATTCGAGTTGTTACATATAGATATATGGGGTCCGAGTCGTGTTCCCGATTATCAGGGGCACAGATTTTATCTCGTGGTAGTGGATGATTTTTCTCGTGTGTTATGGGTCTTTCTTTTGAAGAATAAATCTGAAGCAGGAGATGTGATCAAGAATTTAATTAATGAAGTGCACAATGTTTTCTCTTCCTCAGTCAAATATGTTCGGACGGATAACGCCTTAGAATTTTGTACACGAACACTTTCTCAATTTCTTTCATCAAAGGGTATTATTCACCAAACCACTTGTGCATATACATCACAGCAAAATGGTGTGGCGGAAAGAAAGCATCGCCATCTCTTGGATATTACTCGAACCCTATTGATTCAGAGTTGTGCTCCTATTTCTTTCTGGGGGGACGTTGTTCTTACTGCATGTTATCTGGTCAATCGAATGCCATCCTCTGTTCTTGGTGAGAAGATACCTATCTCTCTTATTTTTCCAGACAAGGAGTTATTCTCACTGACTCCACGTGTCTTTGGTATTGTGGCTTTCATTCATCTTCTATCTCATGGACTTGACAAACTCTCTCCTAGAGCAGTCAAGTGCGTCTTTGTTGGTTATTCCAGGACTCAGAAGTGCTACCGGTGTTATGATCCTACGAATAAGAAGTACTTCGTGAGTGCTGATGTCACTTTCTTTGAGTCTGTCATGTATTTCTCTCCTGCAGGTGACAGACTGGTACCATCCACCACTAATGATGATGTCTATGTTCCTCCACCACCTACATGGAGTTCACCTGAGTCTTCCCATGTACCTACCTCCACGCCAGCACCACCACCACCACCTTCTCATCCACCCATTCCACGGCCTCTCGTTTCACCGCTACCAAAATTCTATACACGTCGGTCAGGTCCTGCTCAGACTACACATCAGCCACTCATCACGCCTCAAGTATGTTCAGATGGCATTACAACTGACGGGTCAGGTTTGGTACATGTGCAGGATTCTTCAGAACAGGATGACACTAGCCCATCTAGTGCAGCAGATGATGATCTTGATGTTCTGATTGCTATTCGGAAGTAGAGGCGGCAATGTGCCTCTTATCCATTTGCCTCACAGGTTTCCTTTCACCGTCTCAATGGTGATTTTCAGAGATTTGCCTCAGCCTTATCTTCCGTGGATATACCACGGACCTACCAGGAAGCTTTGAAGAATGATTGCTGGAGATTAGCTATGGAAGAAGAGATGAGTGCCTTGCAGTCCTGTGGCACATGGTCTTTGGTCCCTGCACCTCCTAATGCATCCGTTGTGAGCTGTAAGTGGGTCTTCACAGTTAAATATCACGCAGATGGCACGTTGGATCGGTACAAAGCACGCTTGGTCGCCCGTGGATTTACACAAACCTATGGCATAGATTACATGGATACATTCTCTCCAGTGGTGAGACACTCTACCCTTCGTATTCTCTTATCTGTTGCTGTGGTTCGTGAATGGAGTATATCTCAACTAGATGTCAAGAATGCCTTTCTGTACGGGGACTTACAGGAGGAAGTCTACATGCAGCAGCCACCTGGGTTTACTGCTGAGGGGGAGAAGCAGATGGTCTGTAGACTTCACAAGGCGATATATGGCCTCAAACAGAGTCCGAGAGCATGGTTCCAGAAGCTTTCCAACCTAATTGAGCAACAGGGATTCAAGAGGTCAAATGCAAACCACTCGTTGTTTGTCCAGAAGTCATCGGCAGGTACGGTTGTCATAATGGTCTATGTGGATGATATTCTTGTTACAGGAGATGATGTTCAGGGCATAGAAAGGGCGAAGGCATTCCTAGGCCGTCAGTTTGTTACAAAGGATCTTGGAACCCTAAGATATTTTCTGGGGTTGGAATTTGCAAGGAATGCACAGGGCTTGGTGATGACCCAACGGAATTACATTACAAACTTCCTGATTGAGACTGGCATGGATGGATGCAAACCATCAAGTATTCCCATGGACCCTAGCATGAAGTTGTATGATGGTGATACTGATGAAGTAGATAAGAGGAGATATAGAGAAATGGTGGGAAAACTCCTCTACATTACCATAACTCGTCCAGACACTGCATTTGCAGTTAGCAGGGTGAGTCAATTTATGGAGCAGCCAAGACAAGTTCACATGGATGCTATACACATGATACTGAGGTATCTGAAGTCTTCTCCAGGGTCAGGGCTGCTATTCAGAAAGGGCACAGACTTATCCATCTCAGCGTGTGCAGACGCAGATTATGCAGGATGCCCTAAGGATCGAAAATCAACCCTCAGGGTTTGCAGTGTTTGTTGGAGGCTCTCTGGTTTCTCGGAAAAGCAAGAAACAAACTGTTGTGGCAAGGTCCAGTGCCGAATCCGAATATAGGGCCATGGCTCAAGCCAGCACGGAAATGATGTGGGTTCGGTCCGTACTAGAAGATCTACATGTAGCTGTGCCCCTACCTATGAAGCTTCAGTGTGACAATCAGGCAGCATTATTCATTGCCAACAATCCAGCTTTTCATGAAAGGACCAAGCATATTGAAGTTGACTGCCATTACACTAGAGACTTGATCCAGAGAGGATTGATATCTACTACATATGTGAGCTCAGGAGATCAGACTGCAGATGTATTCACCAAGCCACTGCTCAGAGGATCTTTTTAGAGATGTTCATCCAAGCTGAGCATGATAGACATCTATGCTCCACCTTGAGGGGGAGTGTAGAGATAGTTCTTAGTATTATTATCTCTTTATGTATCTTGTCGTTATTTCTTTATCTTTTATAGACCTCTTTGTAATTTACCCTTAAGGTCTCTCCCTATATAAGAGAGCCTAGGGTTTTCTGAATGATAATCGAAGTCTTTTCTCCCAACAATTATATGCTAGTCAAATCACCAGGGATTTACATTGGTGTGCCATCTTTTGACTCCTCTTCTTTTGTGTTTTAAGATATACTCACGGGCAGGGTGATTGGACGTCGTTGTGAGCAAGGGAATCTGTACAGATTGGTTCAGTCTCTGTTGGTGTCTCTTCCATTCCAACTAGGCCAGTCTCCCCTTACATTTGGCATCTTCAGTTCGATCATCTTCCTCTACATAAGATGTGTAGAGTCTTCCCTCGGATTTCATCCAGATGTACCTTCTAGTGCGAGGCTTGCCATCTTGAGAAGCATCACCACTCCGATTATCATGGTCATCAGAGTCGTAGCAGTAGTTCTTTATTTGAGTTGGTACATTTTGATATCTTGGGTCTCAAATGTGTCCCTGATTATCATGGAGGTTTTGTCTTGTAGTTGTCGATGATTACTTTAGATTGTAATGGATCTTTCTATTGAAAAATAAATTGAAAAAAATCCGAGGTTGGGTATGTCATTTAATCATATATTTATGAAATAGAGAACATTTTTCTGCTACGATCAAGAATGTTCACTCTGATAATGCAGTAGAGTTTTGTACTAGTCAATTATCTCATTTCTTCAGGTCTCAAGGCATTATACACTAGATGTCTTGCCCTTACACTTCTCAGAAGAATGGTATTGCAGAACGCAAACACCGTCATCTTCTTGAAGTGACCAGGACTCTTCTTATTCAAAGACGTGCTCCTCACTCCTTCCGGGGGATGTTGTTCTTACTACATGTTACTTGGTCAACAGGATGCCTTCTTTTGTGTTAGGTGAAAAGATTCCTTTTTTTTTGTGTTTCCCAATAAGGATCTTTTCTTGTTGACATCTCATATCGTTGGTTCGGTGGCATGTGTTCACCATTTGACCCCTGGTCGTGACAAGCTCTCTCCCAACAATGTCGAGTGTGTTTTTGTGGGATACTCCCGAACCCAAGAAAGGTATCGTTGCTTCGATCCAATTAGACAAAAATACTATGTTGGTGTTGATGTCACATTTTCAAGTCGGTTATGTATTTTACACCAACATGCGATAGGATGACTATTATGTATTTTACACCTACAGGTGATAGGATGACTATCTCTGAGTCAGGTGAGGATGTACATATACCACACCACCCCTCTCCACTACCACCTACTCTAGTGGTCTCTCCTACTCCACCACCATCTCCCCTTGTGGTTCCTTTTACTCCACCATCACCTCCTCCAGTGGTCCCCCCTACTCCTCCACGACCTCCATCGTCACCTCCTACCATGGTTGCTCTTATGTAACCATCGCCTATATGTTGGCTCAGATTTTGACATATTTTTATATTTCCAAGCCTCCCACTGTCTCCCTGTTCATAGATCTTCCCCGTCATCCAACGCGTCCCAGGTATGTTATGAGCAAATTATTTCTATTGATAGCACTGGTGATTTGTCTATGTAGCCAATTACTATACAGGACGAGCAGGTGCCTTCTCAAAAGGCTAGTTTACAGGTTAAGAAGGATGCAGATACCTTGATGTGTCTATTAATCTGTGGAAGCGGAGGCGTATGTGTGTCACGTATCCTCTCGTTGCACATGTCTATTTGGGGTGTCTTTTAGAGGATTTCAAGAGGTTTGTCGTGGGTTTGTCAGCCATAGAGATTCCATGAATATATCTGGAGGTCATGCAATACAGTCAGCGGCATCTTGCCATAGAGGAGGAGATGGTCGCATTCCAGTCACATGTTACGTGGAGCCTTCTTACAGCTCTTATAGAAGCATATATGGTGGGATGCAAAGGGGTGTTCACAGTGAAGCACTACGCGGATGGTAGTGTTGATCGCTTCAAGACGAGGCTTGTGGCTTGTGAGTTCACCCAGACATATAGGGTGGACTATCACAATACCTTCTCCCCCTTGGCTCGACCTTTTACACTACATATTCTTCTCTCTGTTGCAGTGATACGAGATTGGTCCTTATTTCAACTTGATGTGAAGAATGTATTTCTCTATGATGACCTACCAGAGGAAGTCTACATGCAGCAGCCACTTGGGTTCAATTCTTAGACTTCATAAGGTTGTCTATGGCCTTAAGCAGAGTCCAAGAGCATCATTTTCATAAGCTCTCGGACTTGAAGAGGAGTAGGAATAGATGTGATCGATTGCAGATCATTGAAGTATAGCTTTAAAGAAGAGTCCAAGTGCATCATTTCATCATTGCAGATCAGTGAAGTATAGCTTTTATACTAGTGTATGTTGATGTTATCATTATTACAGGAGATGGTGTGCAAGGTATCCGCATGACTAATTATTTCCTTAAACAATAATTTATCACCAACGACCTTGGCGATTTATGTTACGACCTTGGACTTGAGTTTTCCGAGAACCAACAGGGTCTTGTTATGACCCAGAGGAAGTTTTTTTCAGACCAAAAAAGGGGGAAGCATGCAATGGTGCCCACCCCAAAATATTAATTAAAGACTAAAAAACAATACAAATTACAGAAGCCATGAATCAAGTAACTGCTTCTAATGGAAACACACATTCTCACAGTAAAAACGGTGGCTAGAAAAAAGCACATCATTCCGAGCCAGCCAAATGGCCCAAAGCACCGCCACCGAAACAAAAATCTCCTTTCTTTGTCGATTGTGCGCCCCATACAGAGACGACCAAAAGGAGTCAAAATCATAGGTGCATATCCAGTCCAACCCCAGCTCACACCATACTGGCGAGGAAACACGACAGCGGAAGAAAAGGTGCTCCAGCATCTCAATGTCAGTGCCACACAAGGGACATCTATCCGAAACCACCTCAAAAAGATTAGCGCAGCGATCACGAGTCATAATGCGCTTTCGTCTAAAGAGCCAGAGGAAAAAACTAATCCTTTCAAGAAGACGAAGCATTCAGATGAGTTCACAGTCCCGAATCATAGTGCTCGAAAAGGAGGGCAGAGGCCTACAGATGGCACCATAAGCCTTTCGTACCGAGAAAGGTGCGCTTTTCCAGATCCAGTGATCCATCCCAATGGAAGGTCTGCCCACCTGCCCAAGAGAGTCCAAAAGACGTAGGAACTCCTCCAAACGTTGATCAGAGAAAGATGATATGAAAGTCGGCATCCAATTACCATTGTCCCAGCAATCCACAACTCGAGCATTAGAATTAGCGGCCAAGGAAAATAAGCGAGGAAAACGGATGCAGAGGGAGCCGCCCCCTATCCAATAGTCCATCAAAAACCCAAAAATGTCCTCACTCCCAACAATCGGGCTGAAAAGTTCATGGAAGCGGGGCAGTACCTTCAAAATTCCCTTCCATACTGATTAGGCCCCTGTCGTATGAGACCAGGGCCCGCTATAGAAACATCATAGAGGCATCGCAAAAGGTTACAGCACAAACCCTCATCCTTACCCCAAATCCTGCTCACCAATTTAAGTAAGAGAGCCTCGTTGAATGACTTCAATGTTTTGATCCCAAGCCCCCCATGCATCTTGGGTTGAGTAATGGTCTCCCAATCAACCAGGTGTATGTTGTGCCCCTTTTGGCCAGATTTGCTCCATAAGAACTTGCGCATCAACCGCTCCATACGTCGTCTGATGCCCACCGGCAGTAAGCGAGAAGAAAAGAAGAACATCAGGATTGCAGATAGGACTTCCTTCAACAACACCAAATGGCCATCATGCGACAATAAAGAAGCCTTCCAGTCAATCAACTTTCTCTCCATCTTATCCACCACCGGTAGCCAATCCAACACCTTAATTCTGTCGTCCGTGAGCGGAAGCCCAAGATAACGAAGAGGAAGGGGGGCGCACTACGTGCTCGGCTCCATACTACAAGATAGAACCTCCTCTTCCGACATGCCAAACGAGATAACCGTAGATTTGCTATGATTCAGCTCCAGGCCAGACATCTCCCCAAATATCTCAAGAATAATGGCCAAGCCACCCGCCTCCTCCTGCCACCCTCAATGAACAAGATCGTATCATCTGTATACTGGAGCAAGGGGATAAGTATGTTCCCACATTTGTATCCTGATATAACTCCAGCCCTCTGAACCCGATCAACTATGCAGGCAAGAACATCAGCAGCAAGAACAAAGAGCAAATGAGAAAGAGGACATCCCTGTCTGACCCCTCTCTGTGGATGAAAGAAACCTCCCTCCGGGCGACCATTAACCAGTACCAATAGCGACGCTGTGGTGACGCACCATTTCATCCAAGAGATCCAAACGGTCGGAAAACCCCTCCTATGTAGGGCCGCCCACAGAAAATGTCAGTCCAAGGTGTTATAAGCCTTAGCGAAGTCCACCTTCCAAATTAAAGCATGCATGCCACAACCCAAAGGAAGTATGTCAACGATTTTCTCTCTGAGAGAGGTATGGCAGATCGCAAGCCTGCAATAGGGTTGCTAATCGAATCGAACTGTAATAAACGAACCTGTATTCGAGTTTGGTTCTATAAGAAAGTTTGAAAGCTCCGTCGGACGGCATTGCATATGCGTGCGAGCAAGACGGAAGAGACATGTGACGATGGTCAACTTGGCACGACGAGGCAACTCCTGGCAAACAGGTTTCGCCTACTAGACAGATCGGTGGCGGAGCATTTGGGGGTGATTGCCCCGAAGGAGACGGTTGCCAGGGTTCCCAAATGAAGGTCCCCTCCTGGAACGTGTGGGGTACGGGCCGGCCCGAGAAGCGACTTGCGATAAAGAACCTGGTGGATACCTCTATGGCCGATATTTTCTTCCTCCAAGAAACCAAAGCATCCGGTAGAAGTGTTGAACTACGGAGGACGCTCGACAGTGGGGGCAAGTTCGAGACCGCTGAATTAGAGGCGGAAGGGGCGTCCGGGGGGTTGCTTACGGGATGGAAGGTTGATGTCTTCGATTTTTTGGCGGTCTCCAAGCTGCAGTCATCGCTCTCGGTTCGGCTCAGGAGGAGAATGGACAGGCTCTTGCTACTATTCACAAATGTGTACGGCCCCACTGGTCAGGAGCGGGGCCGCTGGCAGCTGAGCTTGACTCGATCGGGTCGGATCGCGTGGATGATTTTTGGCTCGTGGGAGGAGACTTCAACATCACTCTCTTCCCTGACGACCGTCCCAATCAGTCGGGCGGCAGGGACGTGGCTTCTCCCGAGTTGCGGCGATCGATTCACGATTTAGGCATGCAGATTTTGGATGTCGTGGGCTGCTCTTTCACTGGGAGAAATCTCCGTTCGCATTCGAGGCTGGATCGTTTCTTGATCTCGCTCGAGGGTGCGGAGTCCTTCCCTTTTGCTCGGGCGTGGGCACTGCCTCGCGCTCACTCGGACCACACGCCCATCCTCTGGTCGTCGAGGGAGGAGGAAAGACGGAGACCTTTCTTCCGTTTCGAAAAGAACTGGTTACTTGAAGAGGGCTTCAGGGAGATGGTGGCTTCTAAGTGGCGGGAATGGCACCCGGAGGGATCGGCGGTCGCCCGTTTCAGCACGAAGTTGACACTTCTTCGATCCCATCTTTCTCGTGTTGTAAAGGAGATTAGGGGTCGGCAGAAGTTAAGGAGAAGCGAGGCCCAAGAGGGTGTCTTACATCTGGACAGTCTGGATGACGCACGCGGATTAGAACCAGAGGAGGTGGAGGAGAGGCGAAAGCTGCTGGAGGAAATCTTGTTGGAAGACCGGAAAGAAGAGATCGACTGGAGGCAAAGGTCCCGGCAGCGCTGCGTCGGAGGAACTCCATCCACGACCTTATCATTGAGGGCCAGCGGGTGTTTGGGGAAGCTAGCATTGGTTGTGCGATCCGCAACCATTTTGTGCATGCTTCGAGGAGACAAAGTAGAACTGGTTGGACCTGGCTGGAAAGGGGAGCGAGGGGAATAACCGAGTCGCAGGCAGAGGCGCTCGTCGTCGATTTCTCGGAGGCGGAGATTAGAGACGCGGTTTGGGGCCTCAATTCGGAGGGAGCTCTGGGGCCTGACGGATTCCCCGTTCTCTTTTACAAGGAGTTATGGATGCTGTTAAAAGCTGAGTTGGTTGAACTGATGAATGAGTTTGCAGCCGGGAACAGAGGCATCGAGAAAATTAACAGGGCACTACTATTCATGTTACCGAAGAAGGAGTCCCCGTCAAGAATTGAGGATTATCGCCCGATCGCACTTTCCAACGCGATCTATCTAATCATTGCCAAGACTCTGGCGGATCATGGAAGAGCAAGATGCAGATTGTGGTTTCCACATCCACTGTAGAGACCGAGTACAGGGCCATGGTCTAAGCGAATACTAAAATGATGAGGGTCAGATCCATTCTGACTGACCTAGTTGTTTACATGCATCTTCCCATGTATCTACAATGTGACAACTAGGCTGCTCTTTTCATTGCCAACATCCTACCTTCCATGAGAGGACCAGGCATATTGATGTTGATTGATACAACAATCATGACATGATTCAGAAGGGCTTCATCTCTACTTACTATGTCATCTTAAGGGAACAGACAACAGATGTGTTCACCAAGGCCCTAGCCAAAGGGCCATTCTAGAGGTATTGTTCCAAGATGATGATGATTGATATCTATGCTACATCTTGAGGAGTGTTGAGAGATATTTCATATTTTCCTATTTTATGTGATTTCTTTTCGTTCTGTCTCTAGTATGTAATTTGCTCAACAGGGTTCTCCTCCTATATAAGAGAACCCTAAGGGCTCAATATGAAGGGTTCTCATCCTATATAAGAGAACCCTAGGGCCTCAGTGTGAATTAATTCAGTATTATCTTTCCACAGTCTAGAGTTAATTATGTTAAAAGCTAAGGTAAGTGTTGAACGGAATCTCCTTATCTTATCATTAATTGATCGTGTCTTTTTGTCATGTACTCCTCTCTCTATCTCTACATATAATTGGGTGTAGACCTTAATAAGAAAAAGAATAAATTCGTTTCTTAAACAATGTGGACTAACAATTTCCGTTAAACAATATCCATAAATCTTTCGACGAAGTTGGCTAGTTGGTGTGCGGCTTATCTTTGAGGGGCGGTCCCTTGATACTTATGAAGTCAGTGTTGCCGGTTATCCCAGTTTTTTCCTCTTTATGTATATGTTATCTAGTGGGGTAAAAAGGAAAGGTTAGAGGCATTGATGCAAAGCTTATTTTGGGCCTCTACAACAAGGCGAGAGGGGTGCCTTTAGTGAGCCAGAAGAATCTATTGCATAATAAGAAAGATGGTGGCCTTGGAATTCTCAATTTAGAAGCAATGAATGGTGCCATTCTAGCTATGTAGGTCACTCGCATTTGAGGAGTGACTCTAGGTTCGACTCAGTTGATAGCAGTGAATGCGCCCTACAACTTACGGAGGGGTCCGTGTGTGATCATTCCACATACCCACTCCTGTAACCGACCCAAGGGAACAGTCCGGAGTTCCATTTCTGGACTGATAATTGGATTGTCCAAGGAGCTCTCAATGCCAGCTTCCCAGGCTCTTTGCTTTGGCAGCAGATGTGAACTGCACGGTTAGGGAGGGCAAGGAGACTAATAGTTGGATGTCCTACTTCCATTGTGATTTTAATGACTAGTGTTTGTAGAGCTTCTATTGCTTTTGGAGCCATAACTGCGCAGGAAATCTTTCAGATATTGAGGACCATTGAACCTGGGCAAATGGGCGCTTCACAATGAAGAAGTCACACATGGACTTTTATTCCATGATTGATTTTGACCATGGAGTTGCTTAAAATCAATTCAAATACATCTGGCACTGGAAGGTTCCCTTAAGGGTTCGCTTTTTCATATGGACCCTGAGGAGGGAGCGGTTGATGACTAGTGAATACCGAGCTAGATTTTTTCAGGGCATTGTAAGCAATTGCAAGAGGTGTTCATTTGTAGAGGGGGATACAGATCACCTCTTTTTGTCTTGCCTATTGTCTAGGAGGGTCTGGCATGCGGTGTGTTACGGACATGGATAGCTCTTTTTGGGACGATTTATGGGTGTCCATTGAGGGGTTGGGAGGGGAAATGAGTCGACTAAGGTTTGGTTAGCAATTATCATGTGGTTGTTGTGACTATCACGAAATTGTATTGTTTTCCGGGGGGAGGAACGTATATGGAGAATAGCATGCCATGAGCCTCCGCAAATTGTGGTCTTTGTAATTTTTTTTTTGAAACCTCAAAAAAAGGGGGAGTCACTCGTTGGTGATCGCCCCAATATATTAAAAAGAGAAAAGAGTACAAAAGAAAAGAAAAAAGAGAAGTTGTACAAACACGGGCCACCGAGAATGGAGGCCACTAAAAAAGGAACAACCTAAGTACCAGCCGAAATCTATCCATGGTCCCAATCCTCGACAAGACGCTGAGCGCGAAGCATGATATTTTCCTTGTAAAACCGCTGCGCAGAGAAGATAGCTTCATTCCTCCCAAGCCAGATGCTCCACACCCGAGCGATTGGATCAAGAATAATCTTCCTCTCCCTGCCCCTTGAGTTAATCAAACTGTCGCACACCGCAGGAAAGGAAACGATATTGATCCACGGGAGATCCGCCCAAATCGTGCAAACGTGGCTGCATTCGAAGAATAAATGAGTAACTCTTTCCTGTTCCGCATCACAAAGTCCACACAATGGGCCAACGTTCGGAAAGAACATTGCACATCTATCGCGAGTCAAAAGCCGCCCCCGACGAAGGAGCCATAGAAAAATCCCAATACGCTCGGGAAGCTTGAGTCCCCACAGGAATCGACAATCGCACACCAAAATATCATCATCGTCAATGAAAGGGAGAGCGAGAGCAGTATAAGCCTTACGAGTAGTGAAGGACCCCTCCTTCCAAATCCAATGATCGCGCACAACAGATGGGCGTGGAGCGTCACCAAGGAGGGCCACTAGAGAAAGATAATCTTGCATTCGTTGATCGGACAGTGACGCAGCGATCGGGGGTTCCAGCCACCATTGTCCCAGCAAGAGGCCACAGACCCCTCTTTGTCAGGAACCAAAGCAAAAAGCATCGGAAACAATTCAGCAAACGGACCCCTTCCGGACCAGTTGTCGGTCCAGAAGCGGAAGGAGCAACCGTCGCCCAGCACCGGCGAGAAGAAAGAACGGTAGAGACGGAAAGCCGCCGTGACGCCATGCCAGAAGGGAGAAAGGAGGCAAGTAGAGTTCCCAGCAAAGCCATCAATCAGATGCGCACCCAGCAGATTACGCAGGACATTTAGCATAAAGTTTTCCTCCTTCCCCCACACCCTAGCAACCCACTTGAGAAGGAGAGCCTCATTCACCAGATGAGGGTGCCTGACACCCAAACCCCCCAAATGCTTTGGCCGAGCCACCACATTCCACCCCACGAGGTGAACCCCTCTTCTTCCCTCCCCGTTGGCTCCCCAGAGGAACCCACGCATACACCGGTCCAATCTCAGTCGAATTCCCTTCGGCATAGCACGTACCGCGAATGAATAGATAGGAATAGAGGAAAGCACATCTTTAATAAGCACCAAGCGCCCACCCTTGGTCAGCATCACCGCACGCCACCCCGCGAGACGGGCCTCCATCTTCTCCACGACATCCTTCCAATCACGCAGACGAGAGCGACCGACCGCAAGCGGTAACCCCAAATAGTCAAAAGGGAGAGCAGAGGATCCGGATCCGAGGATTTGCGAGCAAGCCAAAGTCTCCTCATGAGTCATCCCGAAAGGTACCATTTTAGACTTCGCCACATTGATCACCAGGCCCGAGGTTTCACTGAATAACTGGACAGTAGTGGCCATACCGACCACCGCATCAGGGCCCCCCTCAATAAAACACAAAGTGTCGTCCACGAACTGAATGAATGGAATATGAAGAGCCCCAACACTGCTGCCCCGGGTCAAACCCGCCGAGGCCACGCCCTCGATCATGCGAGGTAGAACATCAGCCGCCAAAACAAATAGTAATGGTGCCAAAGGACACCCCTGTCTAATGCCCCGCCTCGGCTGGAAAAGCCCCCACAAGGCTGCCGTTCAGCAATAAGGAAAGGGAGGCCGTGGATACGCACCTTCGCATCCAAGAAATCCACGACGGAGGGAAGCCCCGCCGCCTCAATACGGACCACAAAAATCTCCAATCAAGGCAATCGTACGCCTTAGCAAAGTCTATCTTCCATAAGATCCCCTTAACATTGGACCTTCACCATGCCGCGATGAGTTCAGAAGCCACCGCAAAGCAGTTCGAAATGTGACGGCCACGGATAAAGGCCGCCTGCGAAGGCGAGACAAGGGACGGCAGCAGAGGAGCAAGCCGCCTGGCCAATAGTTTAGCGATGATTAAATAAATCCCGTTCGAAATAGAGATCGGCCTGAAGTCTTCAATGCGGCAAGCCGGTTGAGTCTTGGGTATCAAAACGATCAGGGCCTTATTAATCCGATCAAAACCATTGTTGCCGTTGTAAAATTCCTGAGCCACCTCCAAAACATCAGCAGCCACGAGGTCCCAGAAATCACGATAAAAAGCGACAGAGAACCCGTCAGGGCCCGAGGCGGAATCAACATTGAGGTCCCACAGCGCGGCCTTAAGCTCCTCCAAAGAATAAGGCCGCAAAAGGGCCGAAGCTTGAGATTCCGAAATCGAGGGAGCCCCCTGACCCAGCCACCGCCATCCGCGAGGCGCCGAAGAGCCAAAGGCATTTTTGAAGTGGCTAACAATGGCAGAACCCATATCCTGATCCCCTGAAAAGATGGATCCATTAACCAGAATAGAGCGAATGGAGTTTCGGCGTCGTCTCCCACTAGCCACTCGGTGGAAGTAGGCAGTATCCGCGTCCCCCTCCTTCAACCACCGCAAGTGCGACCGCTGCCGCCATTCAATTGAGCGTTTTTTGTCCTCGGCTCTACCAATATCAAGGCTAGCTGCACGTTCCATGAGTTCCGTCTCCGTTAATTCACGTACGTTCTCCGCGCGGTCCAGTCGCACAATAGTAGCCTCTGCCGCATTCCTGGCCTCCACACGCGCGAGACGCGTCGACTTCTTGAAAGCCGCCAACACCTTGCGCAGCGAAGCTAACTTCTGATCCAAGCGAGCAGCAGCGCCCCCCACATAGGAGGACTGGCGCCAATGGTTACCAACAAGGTTCGTAAACCCTGGCTCCAAGAGCCAACACCGTTCATAGCGAAAGATACCCCTGGGCGCCAATGCGTCCCCCGAGTCCCAAATAATTGGATTATGATCGGAGAAAGAACGTGGTCGAGATTCCACCAAGCATAAAGGAAATAAATCCATCAACTTACCATTCGCCAGGAACCTGTCAATTCGGGAGCGAGATGACCGGTTACGCCAAGTATAAGATATGTCATTTGGCACGAGCCCCTCCAGGGCCATATCGGAGATAAAGGAGATAAAGTCGTCAGAGCCAGGGTCCCGGCCCCCACGCCCACGCGGCCGATCCGAAGAAATAGCAGTAACGTTGAAGTCCCCTCCCAGGAGCCAAGGTGTCTCCGCGAATTCAGAGGCCAATTCATGCAAATCCTCCCATAGTTCCCGCCGCAACAAATGGCATGAAGGAGCATAGATAGCCGGGAAAGCAATGTTAACATTGGAATCCACGCGAGACAAAACCACAGTCAAAGAGTGTCTCCCCACGCGCATGGAAGAGAAATTGAAAGTCCCAGAGCGCCACGCGAGGATAAAACCACCCGAAGTACCATTGGCATCAATGGACTGAAATTCATCAATGGCATGAGCACCGAATGAACGCCATAAAGAACCGTCGATACCCGAAAGCTTTGATTCTTGAACAAGCACAACATCACAAGCCCACTCGTTGAAGCGCATTCCCAGGGCCCGCCTTTTGTCAGGATCCCCAAGCCCACGAACATTCCAAGAAAGGATCTTCATTAACAACCAAGAGAACGATCCCCAATAGGAGCGAGGCCGGCTGCCTCTGCCACCGCATCCCGCAATGTCGCGCAAGAAGAAACCGAAGGAGAGTGACGGCGTGGACGAGATCTCCTGTTGTAGCATATGCCAAACCTCGAAGAGGTAGAAATCGCAGGCGCAGAGAGGGCTCCCCCATCACCCGGAGCAACAGCGGCATCCACATCATAGGGTTCCTCCAACGAAGGAAGGAGAGGTTCTCGAAACAGCGAAATAGCAGGGGGAGTCCACGCAGGAGGGGGAAAGGGAGCCTGAGCAAAGACCGGGGATGATTCGAAATCCTCAAGTAGAATCCACCGAGTCAGCACGGCCGAATCGCCGTGCCCGATAGGAGAACCCGCCATAGGCTCCGGAAGCCTAACCGGGTCTTCAGAAAACCGCAACCGAGGCCAAGATCCGAACTGCACGGA